>QANY01013125.1:1176952-1544047 GCA_003255025.1 Datisca glomerata | reverse complement strand
GAGAGAGAGAGAGAGAGAGAGAGAGAGAGAGAGAGAGAGAGATGGAATATCACTGTTATCTTGAACTTTCTTCCAATAGTACTTTCATTGTTCACATTAACCAGTAAGGGGAGAACCAGTTTCATTGGTTAAAAAACGTTATGAGAGATTTAAGATCTTTCAATTCTTGAGAAAAGTTGTATTATGTTGATGCAAAGCTTCCAATAAACGTTTCGGTAATTCTATCCAGCTCCAGCAGCTCAAAAGCAGTTGCTCACACATGAATGCACTAGAAAAGCACACGAACAAATGTTGTAGCTTACCTTTACAAAGAGGGTACTGGGGGCCAATATAGAATGGGCATCTATACCATTGAGATAGGCTTTCACTTCTGGTATGCCAGAGCCTGCAGCAGCAGGGGCAATATAGGCACAGAGAGCTGCAGCAGCGGTGGCTAAAACCAAGTTGGAACCAGCATATGCTGCAAATGCCTGATAATACCTGCACTGGAGTTAACAATGTATTCATAGCTACTCGAATAAGTCATAATTTTTCCCTATGCAGGTTCTTCAGTATGAAAGACGATAACACTCTATGAACTTCACAGTTTAAAAGAGGAAAAAAAATCTTTTTTTTCAAAGAGGAAAATGTACATAAAAGTTGACATATACTGAGCCACGAAATTTCTGTGTCAGCAATTGCATTTTAGCGAGCTGGTTAACAAACAAAAATGACTTGCAGAAATCATCAAACTGACAATAAATAATTGAAGACAACAGATAACTGAAGGAAAGCCTCTGCATAGAGATATGGGAGCTATGTTTTGATCAAAATTTGTATCTAGTTCCTCCACCGAGTAAAAAAGTATATGTGCGCCACTAGATGGCTTCAATGTGCAGCTAAATGAAATAATATCTTACATTGTATTTTAGCAGTGAGATCTCCCTTTAGGTGTCAACTATCACATAAGCATAAGATGCAAAAGTTAATTTCCAAAAGTGGAATTATGCCTCCAAATTTTAACAAACAAACAAGTTATGTAAACAAAGGTTAGATCTCATAATGAAGCTGAGGCATTACTGATATCGTAGTATTAGGCTTACCGATCCTTAAGCATGAGGTTGTTAGTAAGCAGAAGTTTAAAACCAGCTATATTTTCAACGGCAAGGTTATTGAAGAAGCCAACAAGCCCTGTTGCCAAACCAATGAGGAGCGCTAGCGTCCATTTGAGGACAACATACTGAAATATCTCCTTCTTTGTTCTGGATCTCCAGTCCTGCTTGAAAAGATCATTCTCGATAATCCTATAACAATGCCAAAAAACAAAACAAATCCAGTAACCAAACAGAGAAATAGCTAACAATCACGTTTCAGTACAGAATTATCACTCCCAAAAGTGTCCTCAACGGAATAATTATATGAACTTTACTTTTTAATTTCTTAGCCGCGACAATTCAGCATGGAAGACTTCACAATTACTGTGATGATACATACCAGAAAAGGCATTTCAAAAGATAACACATCACGCAGAATTCTATGCTACCGATGCCATCAAAGGAGATATCACGACCATGTATAAAGAAACCAAATGTATGTGATGCAGTGGTTAAATAAAAAAATTGAATTGGAGATACATCGCAGATTCATATGCTCCGTCTGTATCGGACGATGAAATAAAATATTTAATTGGTTTTCTATTCTCACTGTTTCTCTTTCGTAAATAGTTGAAGAGTCAGACTAAAAGTATTCCGATCATCACCAAGAACGTAATAAATTGTAATATTCAGGAAGGAATTAAATTGTAATATTCAGGAAGGAATTAATAATTGCTTAAAGACAATAATTAGCACGATTGGTAGATTAGAGAAATCTGCTAATAGCGACTCGGAACAGTTGGCTAAATTTTTAAGATCGAGACCACATAGAATTTCTACTCCACCGTGATTCCTTCTCTTTCTCTATGATCACATAAGAGTTAATGGTATGAAGTTCTATCATAAGACGTTTTACTTCAACTGTTGGAGTCCAACAACTTCATCGTTTACGTGACAAAAAGAAGAAGAAGAAAAACATTTTGAGAAGCATAACAAAAAGAAAGTCAATCAATTAATTTTCCTTTTATTTGATTTTCAGGAAAACAAACAAACAAAGGAAGAAGAAGAAGAAGGCAACGTGTACATACTCGTAATCAAGGCTCTCAATGGAGCAAACATTGGCACCAACAATAGCAATCTGAGAGGTGTTATTTATCCTATTGGTGTGGTTAAGCAACAATGGCTCTCTAATCCTCAACGTCGTTGATTCTTTGTCCTCTGAAAATCCTGATCCCAGCCTCTCAAATCCTTCTACTTCTATATCATTCTCAGGCCTCTGATCCATTCTGTCTATATCTCTATATCTGTATCTTTTCACCCCCCCCAGAATTCTCTTTTTCTCTGACAACTCGCCAGAATCTCTTTTGCTCTCCCTCTATTTATCTAGAATTTTTCCATTCTCTCTCTCTCTCTCTCCCCCTAAGAAACTTGAAGAAAGTTCTTCAATACCAGAAATTGCAATTCAGAAGGCCTTTTACTAATCAAACAGCTCAGACAAATGGGAATCCCCCTCTCTCTTGCTTTCCTTTTCTGTTTTGTTTTGCTTGGTTGTTTTTGTAATTACTGCTTGCTTCAAATGGTGGCCACGAAAATTCTTGTTTTCTGCCTTTTTTTTCAAAAATATATATTATTAATTTTTTTAGAAAAAAAATAAGTCAATAATTACAGAATACTATACATGCATACAGTGTGATACAAGTATGGTTGGACGGCGCGATTGATATTTTATTGTCTATGATTTTAACATTCTTCTACGGTTCGGAAACTATCTATTATGCATGAACCAACCAATAAATAAATGGTTATTTCAATAGTAAGAGTCGATTGATATCTCATACCATTAACATGGGGTTTGAATCTCAATAACTGTTTTTTTGACAAATTTTCTTTTACATACTCATAGTTTACATTTGTAGATGTAAGGGTGTTACGTGGATGATTTGCAGGGGTGGTCTAGTCCTAGTTCATAACCGAAATAACGTTTGAGAACATCGGGAGGTGAAGGGAGAGCACTCTAAACACTCAAGTGTGGTGACAAATGCTTGTTCTCTCTCTCTAGAGGTGGGAGTTTCTCACTCTAAAGTTTGTCCGCCCTCAAATGAAGGAGGAGTCATCCTTTTATAGGTGAACAAAAGGAGAGGGGACTATTGCCACTAATCCTTTGATTAGTTACAAGTCCGTCAATCGAATCGCGCTACCTAAGTTGACTGATCATGCTTAGGTGAGTAAGATGAGGATTACACATGAGCCAATCGGGTGACGCCATGCGGGTCTTTATGTAATGGCCATGATCTTAGGAGAGCAAGCCTAGCCGGTGAGGCGCGACGACGGTGTTCACCCAACGCCTCATCTACAAAGGTTCTCTCAAACCAAACCCCTCCCCAAGGTGGGAGGGTAGCACACCCTCAATGTCTACAGTGGTCGTACCGAGGAGGTATGTCCCCCGTCCAGTACAATGTAGTATCGCCCCTAATCCTGCCAGTTCATAGGCTCCCGAACATTCTCAGGCAATCATACATCCACCCAAGTCTTTGTTACTTGACTTCGTGGTTTGTAATATGATGACTCATTGAAATAGTGTAGCGGCATGTCTACAAGTTGGATTACGGAAGGTGATCAATGCACATCCATGATACAACCATGAGGGTGACGTCAATTGTGCTACCATGTGGGTGACATCAATGGTGCTACAGTAGGGGTGACACCCCATGGGGACAACCCCCATTGGTACATCAGTGGCGGCACCTCAAGGGGTGCACCTTGGTGGCAGCACCCCAAGGGGTGCACCTCAGCGGTAACACTCCATGGTACATTCTTAGTGGAGACATTCCCGATACGTTGTAAGAGTTGCGCTTTGCGGGTAGTCAACATTGAGGTCGTCAACCCTCATGTACTACGTTCTATGTGGTAAGCCTTAATTTCACTGTCAAGATAAGTGCGTCAAGATGTACTATGAATGTGGTATTGTAACATGGAACTATGTTGTTTCTGTGTTTATAGAGTACTCTAACTACATACTCATTTTTAGAAAAGAAAATGAAGCATTAAAGAAAGAGAGTGGAAGAGAGTGAAATTCTCTTAAACCATTGTTAAATAGCAACACTTGTACACCAAGCACGACTCACATGGCATGTCAGGATTCATTGATTTGCAAGGTGTATGACTCGTTGCATTTTTCATTCCTTATGTTCTCTCTTATTTCCTTCGTTTCTCTCTACTTTTATGGTATAGCTATCTAGTAGTTGTTTATGACTACTTGAACTCTTTAAGTAGTTGTTTTTTATTTGGTCAGTCAGTAATCTAAATATCAGGTGATTACTTGAAGGGTTCAAGTGATTTTTTATGACTACTTGAAGGGTTCAAGTAGTCATAAAAATCTATTTGAACCCTTCAAGTAGTCACCTGGTGTTTGCATTGTTGACTGATAAAACAAAAACAACAACTTGAAGGGTTCAAATAGTCATAAACAACTACTTGAACCCTTTAAGTAGTCATAAACTACAACTTGAAACTTTTAAGTAGTCATCTAATGTCTGAGTTACTGACTGACGAAAAATAACTATTTTAAGGGTACAAGTAGTCATAAAAATTTACTTGAACCCTTCAAGTACTCAACGCTCATTTTTTCTTTTTCTTTTTTTGACGTAAAAAAAGTTTAAGTAGTCGTAAAAAGATATTTGAACCCTTCAAGTACTCAACGCTCATTTTTTCTTTTTTTCTTTTTGACGTAAAAAAAAGTTTAAGTAGTCATAAAAAGATACTTGAACTCTTCAAGTAGTTATAAACAATTACTTGAACCTTTTAAGTAGCCATCTAATGTCTGAGTTACTGACTGACGAAAAATAATTATTTTAAGGGTACAAGTAGTCATAAAAAACTACTTGAACCCTTCAAGTATTCAACGCTCATTTTTTCTTATTTTTTCGGACGTAAAAAAAGTTTAAGTAGTCATAAAAAGACACTTGAACCCTTCAAGTACTCAACGCTCATTTTTTCTTTTTTTCTTTTTGACGTAAAAAAAGTTTAAGTAGTCATAAAAAGATACTTGAACTCTTCAAGTAGTCATAAATAACTACTTGAACTTTTTAAGTAGTCATCTAATGTCTGAGTTACTGACTCACGAAAAATAATTACTTTAAGGGTTCAAGTAGTCATAAAAAACTACTTGAACCCTTCAAGTACTCAACGCTCATTTTTTTTTTTTGGAAGTAAAAAAAGTTTAAGTAGTCATTAAAAGATACTTAAACCCTTCAAGTAGTCATAAACAACTACTTGAACCCTTCAACTAGTCATCTGGTGTTTGGGTTGCTGACTTACCAAACAAAAAAGAATTACTTGAAGGGTTCAAGTAGTCATAAATAATTACTTGAATCCTTCAAGTAGTCATAAAGTAGAATTACTTGAACCTTTCAAGTAGTCACATAATGTATGGATTGCTGACTGACGAAAAAAACAACTACTCGAAAGATTCAAGTAATCATAAAAAGTTACTTGAACCCTTCAAGTACTTAACGTTCATTTTTTCTTCTTTTTTTACGTAAAAAATGTTCAAGTAGTCATAAAAAACTACTTGAAGGGTTCAAGTAGTCATAAAATTACATGTTAGCTTTAAATAGTCACTAGTGTTTGGGTTTTTGACTGATCAAACAAAAAAATAACTACTTGAAGGGTTTAGTAGTCATAAACAACTATTTGTATTCTCCAAGTAGTCACCTGGTGTATGGGTAATTGACTGATAAAAAAATAACTACTTGAACCTTTCAAGTAGTCTTAATCAACTACTTGAAGGGTTCAAATAGTCATAAATAACTATTTTAACCATTCAGGTAGTCACCTGGTGTATGGGTAATTGACTGACAAAAAAAACTATTAGAACCCTTCAAGTAATCATAAACATCTATTTTAAGGGTTCAAGTAGTCATAAAAAATTACTTGAACTCTTCAAGTAGAAGAAAATGCTTCTTTAAAAAATGAAAGAATAATAATAAAATATTATTAAATTGATTTGACATGTTCATTGAAAAATAAAAAGAAATGAGGATGGAAAAGAAAGATTGCAAGTGGTGATTTGAAGTTTGTGGGTCAGGAGTATAAAATTCTTTGTTTTGAAAATTGGTATAAAAATTCTTAAGGTAAATGAAAAATGTATATTTATGAAAAAAAAACTCAATTTTGAGAGAGATAAAATTTGAATTTCCCCTTAAAAAAGAAATAAAATTGTATCCCTACTAGTAAAAATTAGGTGTGTAATATATTTTACCAAAAAATAAAGAAGCTACAGGAAAATAATATACCATTTTTATCATAAAAACTTTGGATTTATTTTTCTCTTTTTACAGATAAAACATTTGTTGACAATCATACAAATAAAGAAAAACATTATTTATGTAGATAACGTCAATGCATATAATTTTGAAATTGAGATACCATTTTTATCATAAAAACTTTGGATTTATTTTTCTCTTTTTACAGATAAAACATTTGTTGACAACCATACAAATAAAGAAAAACATCATTTATGTGGATAACGTCAATGCATATAATTTTGAAATTGAGGAAAATGTCTTTAGTTGCGCCAAAATGACTCACATAATGATCGGAGTAATTTACTTATTTTAGGCAACTTATTTTTGGTTCAAATTATCCAATTAAATAGTATATACACTATTAAATTAAATTAGAGAAATATTCTTGTTAAAACTTTTGCTAGCACAGTTTACGTGGGTTAGACTTTTAAATTTTAAAATGTTATATGCATTCATATTTTAAATTAAACATTACGGATGATGGTGCAAAAAAGTCACAAATAATATATATATACTGCGTGTGATTGGCGAGTTATTTATAATGAATAGAAGAATAAAAATAGAGAGATAAGTTAGACTAATGGTAACAAATGGAGTTCTATTTAGAGAGGTATGTATTAGTGCTAAGTGACAATACATGCCATGGCCTTTCGGTTTGTACTTTTTATGTTTTCGATAGCAACTATTTTTTATGTTATATTTAACTTTTATTTGTAGTGTGTCCCTTATAGATAATGACATAGGTTATTAGTTATATATATTTATTTTCTATAAAGGAGGTATTGGATTCAAATCTCATTGTTTCTAATTTGACAATGCCCCTTAACTTTTTATTTATCAATGTATTCTCACACGCATTACACATGTTGATCATTTTAATATTTATTTTATATATACAATTTATTTTATGAAAATTTGAAAAATATATTATGTGTCTACCTCAATTACGTCTAAAAAATAGGATGGTCGTGTTGATAAATCAGAATTCGCTCCTTAGAATCGCATATAAACGGTGGTAAGTGTCGAAAAATCCTAACTTCTTTATCTCCTTATGGATTCCTTATTTCATTCATAAAAAATTTATTAAGTCTAAATAAACATCAAACACTACTAAAAATATTAAAAATTAAAAAAAATAGTCATATTAACTGGGGGCAAAAATAAAGCAAAAAGATACCATTTTTGGAAAAGAATTTTGGCGTGTAAGGTCTTTTTTTGGGAAAAGAATTTTGTAATATAAGAGAGTAAAATTGTGACGTGTGAAGTAAGTAATATTCTAGTCAACTCATTTGTCATTTAAGGTTTTAAGTAAACTGAGATTTTTAAATGAATTGAAGAGTTAAAGGGGGTAAAAACTAATTATCTAAATTATTGCAAATATTTATTTCTTCTAATTTTGTGTAGATATGTATAAGGTAAAAATTGAAATTACATAAAATTAAGAGGGGCAATTGCCCCCCTTTGGGTGAAGGTAGCCTCACCCTTAATATTAACTCTTATGTTCTTAAATCTAACGGTGTCCCATGAACTAAAATCTTATATCTGTCTCGGACGATACATATAATAATATTATTAAGCAATAATTTGACAAAGTGAGGTTCACTCATTGGTTAAGCTCCTCTATCTATAAGACTATAACCAGTGGATGGAAGTGTATTACTCATGGATGAAAATATACGTTGCATGAATTTTTCTTTTCTGCAGTGTTAGGCGCACAACTACACAATTAATTAGTTTCACACCCAATGTGCTAATTTTATAACTCAAAAGAATTGAATAGATATCTCTATGTATTTGTTATTTTGAATAGTTATTAGATGGATAATATTTATTCTAAGTTTTTTTGTTTTTTTAAATAAGGTTATTCGTGACAATGATCAGTTATGCACGAACCAATATATCTCAGTTAAGTTGAAACTTCTTCAGCACCATCATCGTCTATTTTATCCAACATATTATTAATAACCCAAAACGAAAACATGCTACAAACATCATAGAAATAAAAGAAGAACAAACAGTGAAGCAGTCCCTATACCATGTAGGAGTAGCCGTTGAGAATAATAATGCTCTTTAAGCATGTGATGTAAATATTTTATTGCAAATTATTAAATAAAATGGCTTTCCATTTAATGCTTACATGCATGTTTGTTAGATACTTTGTAAATTTCATGAAATATCTATGATTATTGAATAAAGTGGTGAACAAGTCAGTGGAGCAGTCTACCATCATATAAAAATAATTGTTGGGAATAATATCATTAAAATAGGAATTGGCTCATCTCCATTACTCATTAGTAATTAACAAACTCATATTCATAACATTCTGTTTTTTTTTCTTACTCAGTGAAGGTTCGTATATCACATCGAATTCAATTCATTGTATCTTAGAAGTATAATGAAGTAAATAGTTGGCAATGCGTTATTTTATAAGATTGAATCTATTCTTTTATTATGAAGTTAGATAAATACTTCTCTTAAGTATTTTATTTAAGTCTTGAACGTTATGAGCGCTCAATTTATGATAAATTTATCATTCATTAAAGAATCAACACACTTTATGAGAAAGAAGTAAGTAAAGAGGTTAACGGTATTTACCTATCTGTAATTATGAATTATTTATCGAGGATTGATCTTGTTCATATATGTGGTGATTCTATCAATGGACAATTCAAGCTTTGAGTAATTAATATCTATAATTACCAAGAGTGCAATTCTAAGTTTATAGTAGAATGACTTTGAAATTGATAAAATGATATATTAATTGAATAATTTAATCAGTTTTCAATTTTATTGGTGCTTGAAATTTTAGATTCATTGGTCATGTGCATATATGTGAACACTAGTTGAACGAATGAAAATAAAGTTACAATATATAGTTTAATATTACTAATTTCTAAACTATTTGACATTCTTTAAATATGTGATTATGAGAGTGACATTTATCATAGATTATACTGAACCTAATAAAGTAATTTTATTAATTAAGTGAGATGTAATTAAAGAAATTCTTTAATATGTAAAAATTGGATTAGACAATGTGGTGTCCACCTACCACATGGAATTATTTCTTGAATCATCTAATATTTTTCTTGAATGAGATAAGGTCACATTGAAATCATGTGTGACGTCATAATGGTCGGTCGCCTCACCTAGTAGTAGTTGGTCATTTATCAAATACGAGGTATCTAATAATTAAAAGTGGATATTATCTCGACACTTATAATATAAGTGTTATCTGGTAATTTAAATTATAAATAATATTAATTAAGAAAAATTTGAGCAAATTTATAGCGATGTTCTCTTCTAGGAGAAGGAGATCACGTCATAAATAAGTATATGGCTTGATATGGTCACTTACAAGATAAATATTATCTAATTAATATTAAATAATTTGAAATTTTAATTTCTAATTTTGACCTCCTCCTTAGAAGATAAATAGTGATTATATTAAAATGTAAGATATTTTCCTCTCATTCTCTAACTTCAGAAATTAGACTTCTTAGAGAAAGGAAAAGAGACTTTCGATTCTTAGTAATGTTCGGTCCTATAAAATTTTTTTTCATTTTTTCCCTATTCTACTTTCTCAAGGCAAAGAAATTGTGTTTGATCCTTTTTTTGTTTAGACGCCCACACGCATGTCCTTGTAGTGTCAAAGATTAGACGTGGAAGATCTGAAGATTCAAAGAATTAGATTGTTCTTAAAGAGTTTGAAAAGTCATTCTCGTCATCACCCAAGGTAAATTACTGTTTAAAAAATTAAACTAGTATATCATTAGATAAAACCGATAAAATGTTTTAGAAAAAATTGGTGTTAATGATCCGAGCGTTTTCGTTCAAGCACGATGCTTTCGTTGCGCCCACCAGTTCTTGGTTGGTGAAACTAACATTAGCAATATTATTTTTCTGGACGTAAGCAATTTACAACTAAGTTACCCCCTCAGTAAATGTGTGGGTGACAACAAAGTCAATTTGAGATAGTAAGCTAAACATATCTCAAGTAGGGTGCCAGTGTTAAAGAAATCTACGAGACTTGGAGTAAATGGATGTTTCATTAAAGTATAATCACCCTTCAATAGCAATTGTAGTAAGCCAAAATCCAAGCTTAATCAATCACGTAAATGACATTAGTCAACTTAGCCTCGAAAGTAAAAGCAGATAGTAAGCGAAATAGCAAAGCAACCCTTAACAAAGCTTCTACAAGAATAAAAGCACATCCACATCCAACAAGGTTAGGACTCTAAATTTCACCCTATTCGTGTTAATCTTAGGCCATCCTAGTAGGGGAAGTAGCAAAATAACCTTCTTACTTTGATGGACCCCATAAGGACAATTCAAAGCTATTGAAGAGTTGAGCTTCATCACCAATTGAATTTTGCATTGTGCTATACTAAAGAGAGCTCGCTTCACGAATAAAATGTCAAACCAAGGAAAGAGACTTAGTAAAAAATAGATGCCTACTACGCTTCATCATAAAAATCCTAACTCCAATATCCCGCCTGATCCGGGCTCGGTCTTGCGGGACCAACCATGCTGCGAATCTAAATTTTAAGATTTTTGTCCCGTCCCAAATCCGTTTGGGTGGGGGTTTGATTTTTTTAAATAGACTAAGATTTTTGTCCCGCCCAAATTCGTCCTGCAGTCCTGTGTTGCGATAACATGCATGGCAGTGTTGCGGTCTTGTCTCGTCCTGCAGTCCTGTGTTGCGACAACATGCTGGGAGTGTTGCGGTCTTGTCTCGTCCTGAGACTCATCCGAGGAAAATTTTGATTTTTGACCCTACTAAATTTTCATGTATGACCCCACTAGGTTTCTTCAGTTTTAGACATTTTATTTTCAGTTTTTTAACCCTAAAATATTTATTTTTAACCCCTAAATTAAAAAACCTAATTTCACTTTCTTCCTCACCCCGACCATTTTCCCCCCAAAACCTCATCATTTTCTTCGTGACTTTATTTTCCTCACCTCACGGTCCTCACCTCACGGCACAGTGGTGGTCCCCAGGCCCGAGCCCGACGACGCCAACAGACGAAGCTGCACCAGTAAGGCAGCCCTACATGACGGTCGACGACAAAGCTTCACTCTCTCTCTCTTGAGTCCTAAGCTTTGTATCTCAAGCTGTCTTCTCTCTCGAGCTGTCCTCTCTCACGAGCTCTGCACTACGCCAAGGACCAAGGTATTTCTTATCTCTCTCAAGAGTTCCGTGTGTGATGACCGACGGGTTTCTAAGACGCGATTTGAGTTTCTGATATATATTTTGCTATGTATTCTTGAGATTCGTTGTTGATTGCTGTTGCGATTCTGTTCTATGCGATTATTTTCTGTACAATGGAATCGGTAAGGGAGGGTAGTATGTTCGAAGCTTGGTTTGATGGTTGATCAGTTTGTTTGTGGTTATTGCTTGCTGTAAATGTTTTAGTTTCATTTTGGGACTAAGTGTTTTGTTTTTTTTTGTGTTAAACAGCCGAAACAAATCCATGAGATTAAACACTTCCTTCTCGCGAAGGAAAGATGCAGGCTCGGTGAAAATCAAGAGGAGTAATATGTGGTCAAATTCAAGAAGTTGTAAGGGCTAATAAATCCGTTCATAAAATTCATTGATCAGGAACACGGATCATCTATAACTTTTGTAATTAGTATAGATATTGTTCAAAAAGTTTTATTGTATATTTTTCTTGTTTAAATATGCTAGTTTGCCTTGTGGAAAGTACTATTGGAAACGTAAAGAACTGAGTTTTGACTGAAAAAATATATTATAAAATAATTAATTTTATAAAAAAATAAACAACGGAAAAAAATATTGTAAACATTATACTATAAAATTATAATATGTCGTAAAAGACACCGATAAAAAAACTTGTGTAATTTGTTGTCACCCACCCAAAAAAATCTTGACCCATCCCGATCGGGACAAGGCAATTTTAGTAAATTAACATTGTGTAATTTGTATATACCATATTGATTTAATGTTAATCATCAATATATAAGTACTCATTAGGGTATTTATATTTTATTGAGTATTATTCATACATACTCATTTAATTTAACATACATATGAGTAGAATATGTGTAATAAGAATTTAATGAATATAAGTAGAATATCATTAATGAATATGAGCAGGGTATCATTGTCATCCTGTAACATCTCACTTGTTAAACTCTTATCAATTTTAAATTTTGAGTACTAAGATAATTAATGAGACATTTATTAAGTGGGTCTTACACATATACCTAAGAGAAACATGTATAGGTTTCTTTTACGACAAATTTATTTATATGGTTTTCTTTTCGCCACGTGATTATGCATATTTAGTTATTTATAAGAAGAAATAAAAGTAATATGTTGTGTTTTGTGATGAAGATTGAGATAATAAATAAATTTTTACAGTTAAAAAGTTGAATATTGGAAAAGACGTTAAAATTAGGTGGAGAAAATGAAGGGCATATATAATTAAATCTCAAACAAACACGTAAGAGTTATAGAAAGATCTACTACTTACGCCCTCCTGACGAAAACGAAATGAGTCTAATGGCTAATGAGTGGCTATCGGAGCTACTTAATTAATTGATTACTTAATTACGCATGTGTCCTCGTTCATTTTTGTTTTTTCTATTCTTAACCCTAAATGACTTGTTGACTCTAATTGTAGTCAATTGGCCAGACTTTTGTTTTTTGTTGATGGGCCAATCGTAAATAAATCCGCGGGGATATAAGGTGAAGATAAATATAATAGTCTAATCTTATTATCTGTCTCATTCATGTTTCATTTACTTTTTTATATGGTTAAAAAAAACAGTATGATATTGAAATTATAACTCTGTCACAACTTAACCTAACACTATTTTTATCAATCTCTCACTGCACTAGTTTTTTAACGGTCAAATAAGATGATTCATATATTATTTTTCTCATAAATTATCAACATTACTTTTATTATTACCATTATCCATTATCATCTTCTTTTTATTTGTCACCGTCAGAAGTTCAACACATAATCAAGTCTAAAGACAGATGAAATATCTGTGGATAACCTGATCCTATTGGGGATTCTCCATTCCCGCCCTGTATCTCTCTAAATGGGGAATATGGTAGGAATGAGTGTAGTTGAGATTTAAAAGAGAGAAAAATGATTAGTTCTACAACGATTAAGTAATTAATCACTTGATTACTTAAATTTTGGTCAACTCCTTAATCATCTAGTAGTTATTTAAAGATAAATAAGAGAATTAAAAAAAAAGAAAATTTATAAGTAATGATATTTCTTTTATATTTTGTAAATTATACTATATTGAAAGCATTCACCAATTTTTTTTTAAATTATACTCTATTGAAAGCATTCACCAAGCATCGGAGGGATCTTGATCATTTATCCTAAAAAGCCTGTCACATCATCTGTCCCATCAATAAAAAATCACGTCATCCACGCTTCATTTTCCATAACGTAGTTATTCTCTGTTGAAAATTGTCAACATCTTTAGTCTATCAGAGGTTTTCTTTAAAAAAATTACAAGTTGTCCTACTATTTTTTTAAAAAAAATATACATTGTCCTACAAGTTTGCCCTCTTCGTCCTTGATTAATGTGCAAACTCATGAAAAATTGAAAGAAAAAATCCATGGCCTTCACATAGCCGAAAAAAATACACGTTGTCCTACAACCAAATTAGGGTAGCTATCCTACAATTAGCTTCTTTTGTGGTAGATTATGTTTTTTTGTACTTAAAAAGAATTAAAAAAAAAACTGAATATAAATGTTTGATTGGTGTGCAAATTCACCTTTTTTCTATAATATATTAAAAAATAATCCACCTTTTCTAAAAGAATAAAAAACGTTGATGATATACAAATTTTTTCTATTGTATTAGGCAATTATGATATAAATATTAAAAAAACATAATTATTTAAAAGATAAACAAATAACAATTAAGATATATTCAAAAGTCAGTTGTGACTCCAAGAATTTTTTTCTCAAGAATATAATGTATATCATACATCAGTGACAAAAGTAGAAAATATTCTAATTTTCAATGAAATTTGTTATTTTTTGTCACAGATGTATGATACATTATATTTCTGAGAAAAAAACTCTTAGAATCACAACTGACTTTTAGATATGTCTTAATTTTTATTTCTTTATCTTTTAAATGGTTATGTTTTTTAACGTTTATATGACAAATGCCTAATCTACATTATAAAGAATTTGCACATCATCAATGTTTTTTTATTCTTTTAAAAAAGGTGAATTGTTTTTTAATATGTTATAGAAAAAAAAGGTGAATTTGCATATCAATCAATGTTTATATTATAAACATTTTTTATTCAATTCTTTTTATAATTTTTTTAGTCCAGAAAAGCATAATCTACCAAAGAAGAAACTAATTGTAGGATAGCTATCTTAATGTGATTGTAGGATAACGTGTATTTTTTTCGATCATGTGAAGACCAATGATTTTTTTCTTTCAATTTGTTGATTTGGACATTAATCAAGGATGAAGAGGGCAAATTTGTAGGACAATGTATATTTTTTTAAAGAAAATTTATAGAACAACGTGTAACTTTTTTAAAGAAAAACTCTGATAAACTGAAGGCGTCGACGGTTTTCATTGAAAAATTACTTTGTTACGGAAAATGAAGAGTGGATGATGTGGTGATTTTTTATTGGTGGGATAGATGATGAGAATAACTTTTTGAGACAGATGATCCAGATTCATTTTATAATAAACAAATATTAAACAATTTCTAGTCACATTGACGCTCGCAAATCAGGACAAATTTCATTAATTTCTAGCTAAATTTATAATAATTAGAGTATATCATCATGATATCACCATTTTATTACAGTTACAATAATTTAAATCTTCAAATTTATGTGAAATTTACATATAATTTTATTTATAGTATTTCGTGTTTAGAATTTATTTGGGGAATAACATTTTACTATTTTAGAGATTTATGACTTGCAAACTAACGGGATATGTGAATTACATCCACATTGCAATCCAAATTCTATTTTGTATGTCTATATACACTATTCTTTCCCACTTTTTCTTGTTTTAAGAACTAAAAATTAATGACATGAAACTTGTTTTGGTATGCATGATTTTCAGAACCCCTTGTGGAGAAGAGTTTTGTAAACACCATAATTATTCAAAAAACTTCATTTGTTTGTCTCTCTAGAAATTATTTATAGAAATTATATACATGACTTACAATGTATTTCCTGTAAGGAGATAAGGTTAGTAACATAGTTATTGTTTTAGTTAGTTTAAGGACATTATAATCTTTCTCTTAAAACTAGTCTTTAGATCTCTTGACTTGTATATTTGGTTATGTCTTCAAGGTAATGATATTTTCTTTTGTGTTCACCATTCTCTTTTTCATCTCTTCTTATTAGCTTCTTCCCTCTTCTTTTCATCTTTTTGTACAAGTCTTCATGGTGTCAGAGCCAATCTGACCAACATCATTGGTGAGAACCCATAAAATTCTTCCTCTTCTGCTCACGAAGAAAGTGACAAACAGGTTGATTCACAACCCGATTCACAGAAAACTTCTCAAACTCAAAGTTCTAAAGAACCTGTCTTGACCCCTAATTCGCCCATTCACCTATTTTTCTCATATCCAATATTTGCAACCTCATATCAATTCGCCTTGATTCTACAAATTTCATCTTATGAAAGTACCAAATCTCGATCATATTGAAAGCTCATATGGTATTCGGGTTAGTGGATGGCTCAGTGAAGTGTCCTCCAGAATTTATTAAGAATGATGAAGGTCTCAAAATCTTGAATTCAAGATTTGAGCAATGGTTTGCACAGGACCATGCACTTATAACTTTGATAAACGTAAACCTTTCCCCCACTACATTATCCTATGTTGTTGGATGTAGAACATCGAAAGAGGTTTGAGAATTAATTGAGCGTTGATTCTCTTCTCTTTCTCGAACTCACATAGTTCAGTTGAAATGTGACCTTCAAACTATGTCCAAGAAGCCTACTGAAAGTTTGGATTCCTACATGCAGCGTATTAAAGAAGTCAAAGACAAGCTGGCAGTAGTCTCAATCAATGTTGAAGATGAAGACATACTAACCTACACCATAAATGGTTGCCAACAGAGTACAACACAGTGAGAACTTCTATAAGAACTAGGGCAGAACCAATGTCTCTCGAGGAACTCTATGTGCTTTTGAAAACAGAGGAACGATACCTTGAATCTCAGAACAAGATTCAAGAAGCTTCACTCTAAAATACAACCTTTGTTTCATCATATAATAATCGAGGTAAAAATAGAGGAAGGGGCTTCCATAGAGGAAGAAATAGCGAAAATGGCAGATTTAAGTTTGGACATGGAGAAAGAAACTAGAACTGGAACCACACTTCTCAGCCTTCAATCCTGGAAACGCCACCTCTAAATCAATAGAACTTCAAGAACTCAGATGGATACTCACGATTCCAAAACAACAACAAGAAAATTCAATGTCAAATATGTCAACGCATTGGTCATGGTGCAGCAAACTGCTATCACAGGCTGAATTTCTCCTACCAAAGAGCAATCCATCAACCAATCTTGCTGTCTTGAATGTAATTAATCAAAATGGTCGGCAACCAGATTCATAAGTATGGCTTACAGACACTGGGTGTTTTACCCATTTGGCACCTAATCTTATAAATATTTTCAACACCTCTGAGTATAATGGTGACAAAGGAATTTCTATTAGAAATTGGTAGTCCTTAGCTATCTCTCATACATGATCTGGTATGATTCACACTTCTACCAACAAATTTTCTCTTTCTGAAGTTTATTGTGTTCCTGATTTATCTTCTAATTTACCATCTATGTATAAATTTTATGTTGATAACAAATGTAGATTTACTTTTGATGATGGATGTTTCTTTATTCAAGACAAGGAATCGGGCACTATCTTGCATAAAAGGGACTTGTATGAATGGTTTATATCCAATACTTGTTAATTTACCTAAAAAACATCTCGCATATCTTGGTGCAAAGATCACCGATTCTATCTGGCACTCTAGACTAGGCCATCCCTCTAATAACATTGTTAAACAAATTTTGAAAATAGCACATTTGTCATGTACTTCTTCTCTGTCTGATAATTCTTCTTGTATAAGTTGTATAACTAATAAAATGGCAAAGTTACCATTTTCTCTATCTGATTTTGTGTCTTATTTTCCTTTAGATCTTATCCATACTGATGTTCGAGGTCCTTCTCCCATAAATTTCATTTTAGGTCATAGATTTTATGTTGTCTTCATTGATGATATGTCTCGATTCACCTGGTTCTTTCCTATTGGGCATAAGCCCGATGTCTTTGATGTGTTTAAGATGTTTAAGCTCTATGTTGAAACCATGTTCTCCACCGAGATAAAATGTTTAAGATTTGATGGAGGTGGGGAATATGTCAATAATTCTTTTTAAACTTTTCTGCTTGAACATGGAATACAACACCAAATCACATGTCCCCACACACCACAACAAAATGGGGTGGATGAACATAAACATAGACATTTAGTTGAGACTGGCTTAACACTGATGCATTTTGCTTATGTTCCCACTACATTCTATAATTATGCTTCCGCTGTCTCAACCTTTTTAATTAACAGAATGTCAAGTTTCAATCTTCAGAACATGTCTCCCTTTCAAAAACTTTTTGGCACAATGCCACAATATGATTCTCTTAGAATCTTTGGATGTGCTTGCTATCCAAGTTTGAAACCATATCGGAAAAATAAATTTGATAGTAAGATTGTCCAATGTATATTTTTGGGTTATGCCTTAAATATAAAAGGATACATCTATTATGATTTACATCCAAAATACATATCTAGACATATTTTATTTGATGAAACTACGTTTCTCTTTGCTACTAACAATTATGTTCAGACAACTCAGACTTCAGCGGCTAGTTTTTCAATTCCTAATCTTGCTGTGTTTCCACATTAGAGGTATTATCCCTCTGCTTCTTATCTTTCAACTACCTCTGGTAAGGGTAATTCTGCCTCTTCTTTGCCTTCTCCATACACTACTTCTGCTAAGATTCTTCAATTAAATTTTGCTTTTGATTTACTTCCTGATGTTGCTGTTAAAGAAAACAATAATAGATATTATACTGATTCTTTATGTACTGATGTGTGTAATCCTGTTTTTGTTCATCACATTGACAATACTGATGATACTACTCCTGCTAAGTCTTCTTCTGCTAATTTAGATCCTACTAATAAAGATATGCATACGTCTGTTTCTACCAACGATGATGTGCTTAATGTTTTATCTTCTTCCAATCAACCTGATTCTGCCAATACTAGTAATGTACATACTAACTTCCCTGATATCTCCTCTGGTCTGCATATTGATATTAATGTTTGTTCTCCAGCTTCAAATGTTTATCACACACACAACTCAAATATTACACATTCCACACATCTTATGCAAACCAGATCCAAGTCTGGTATACACCGTAAACGTGTTCTTGCTGTTTCTGCACCCATGATTCAGGACACTAAATCTGAACCAACTTCTTATTCTTTAGCTGCCAAAAGTCCAGCTTGGGTAAAGGCAATGGATGACGAGTATAATGCCTTAATTGCTCAAGATACTTGGACTCTTTTGCATTTGCCTCCTCACAAGAACCTTGTGGGATGCAAATGAGTGCATAAGCTTAAATATAATCTTGATGGCTCTATAGCACGATATAAAGCTCGGTCGATTGCCAAGGGGTATCACCAATGAGCTTGCTTAGATTTTGATGAAACTTTTAGTCCTGTTTGTAAGAAACCCACTGTCTTAATCTTGCTTTCTCTTGCTGCCACACATAATTGGCCTTTGAGGTAACTTGATGTCAAAAATGCTTTTTACATGGTCATTTGAATGAAGAGGTTTACATGTGTCGACCTCAAGGTTTTATAAATAGACAACATCCTGATTTTGTTTATAAACTTAATAAATCATTATATGGTCTTAAGCAAACACCAAGAGCATGGTTTGAACAATTTACTAGTCATCTTCTTTCTGTTGGTTTCATTGAATCTCATGTTGATAACTCTTTGTTTATTTCTGCTACTTCTAACTCGGTTACCTACATTCTTTTATATGTTGATGATTTAATTATTAGTGGCACAAATTCATCTGTTATAGATCATATTGTTAGTAATCTAAAATCTGTGTTTGATATGATTGATATACGAGAGTTGAAATATTTTATTGGTCTTCAAATTACCAGAACAGATTCTAGAATTTTTCTTAACCAACACAAATATGCCACTAATTTATTAGATAGAGCTGGAATGAGCAATGTAAAACCTTGTCAATCTCCTTATTCTACTAAATCTCCTTTATATACACATGTTGGCTCCCCTTTACTGATGTTACACATTATAGAAGCATAGTTGGTTCTTTATAATACCTCACTTTCACTAGACCTAACTTGAGTTATGCTCTTAACTGTGTTTGCCAGTTTATGCATTCCCCCACTTCTCTTCATTACAGTGTTGTCAAACGCATATTACGATACATTAGTGTTACTCTTAACTATGGCATTCTTCTAAAACCTGGTAATCTTCATTTGCCGGTGTTTAGTGATGCAGATTGGGCAGGAGACCCAAGTGATAGACGTTCCATATCTGGCTTCGTAGTCTTTCTTGGATCTAACATCATCTCTTGGAGTGTCAAGAAACAAGCAACCGTGGCACGTTTCTTTATAGAAGCCGAATACAAAGTCTTAGCAAACACTGCAGCAGAACTTAGTTGGATACAATAAATTCTCAAGGATTTTCCTATGTATCAAACACATGCTCCAACAATATACTGTGATAACACTTCAGCAATTTCTTTGGCATCTTATCCCGTTTTTCATGCTACAACTAAGCATGTAGAAATAGATTTTCATTTTGTTAAGGAATTAGACGTCAAATATATTCCTTCTCCTATGCAACTTGCTGATATTTTCACTAAGCTTCTCCCTATCTCTCAGTTTGCATACTTAAGGGACAAACTTATCCTTGATCCACGAATAAGTTTGAGGGGGGATGTAATGAGATAAGGTTGGTCAGATAGTTATTGTTTTAGTTAGTTTAAGGATATTATAGTCTTTCTCTTAAAACTAGTCTTGAGATATCTTCTCTTCGCTTGTATATGAAGATTCTTGGTTATGTCTTTGAGGTAATGATATCTTCTCTTGTGTTCACCACTCTCTTCTTCATCTATTCTTCTTAGCTTCTTCCCTCTCCTTTCATCTATCTGTATAAGTCTTCATTTCCAAACGTATGGATTCTATTAAACAAAAATCTGTTTCTAAATTTTACGCCAAACAATTTTTATTTTTCAAATCAACATCATAAAACTTATCTCATTTAAAAAATTATTATTTTATTTATTTGTCACATGTAATATTAGATCATTTATATTATGTATAACTATCTGAATATTTTCAATCACGTCAATGTTCCAATCACTATAGCAAATGTGGTTGACCAAAGATGGAGAGTTATTTTGCATCCTCTATCCACATTCTTGATTGCTTTATTGCCATACTAATTAATAGCTTTTGTTTTTCCTTTCGTTTTTTTTCCCTGAAGTTGCAATAACGTTATTTTTTAAATAAAACTCCATGCAGTACAAGAAAAACAGTTTTTAACAATCTTAAACGGCGGTTTTACCTGGGCCAAATTCTGTCCGGCGGTTTGGAAACACACCCAAATCAACCATCACAAACTCTATGTTAAAAAGAACTTATACGTTTTCAAGAATTTTCACGTCCCCTAACTTTTGATTGATACTAGTCATTTTTAAGTTTATGTCCTCTAACATTTTTTTGATTAATGCTAATCATTTTTAAATTATCGTCCCTTAACATATTTAATTAGTACAGTTGATAAAATTTTCTCATAATATCAAATTATGTTTGCACCGGAGTATAAGAAACATACAACAAAGTAGCGTACGGGTTGCTGTTTGTTTTGTCGGTTTAATTATATATATTTTTTAAGGGAGAATTGTAAAAATAACTCCTATCCTAGTTAAGTTGTGAAAATATTAAAAAATTTATTTTATTATAAAAATGGTCGAAAATAACTAACTTATTTACTGTTGTGTGATTTTGATAGATAATTTATTTAGCAAGATCATATTCTCTCATTTCTATAAATAAAAAAATACAACTCCATCCGAAACTTCTCTTTTCTTACTGTTTTTGCTTTTTTATACATGTTATCTTTAATGTGACTGCATGATTAACGTCTAAGGCACTGATGAATACGAGGTTAACCAGTTTTACAAAAGACAACTCTTCAACTGTCTTATCCAATTTAATAACAAGTTATATCATCCGCATAAAAGATCTTCAACGCTTTGAAAATCTCTAGATATTAAATATTGGAAGAAGAAAATCATACAAGACACTAATATTAACAGCTAATAAAAATTTACAAATAAGTCGGTGGAAACATATAATGGGTTGACAATTTAACACAACATATCACAATAAAAAAGAAAAAAGAAAAAGATTTACACAATTATTGTGCCAAATAATTATATATACCGTGTGACAAGGCAACATAATTATAATTCTAAAATACATGTTGTTTGTGATAATGAAACAATAATGGTTATGCTCCATTTTAAAATGTATGAAATTGTGTTGTGTTGTGAAAGTTAAGTTTTCCACTAATTAATACCTCTTTGTAATGTATGATTTTTTTTTTCTGAGAAGTATTTTATTTTATTTTTATATTTTATCACTACAAGAAAATCCTACGACGATAGTTAATAGTGTATGTGGCGATAGTTTTTAACCGTCGGAAGAGATACGACGACGATTAAAGAACTGTCGGGATCACCGGCGTCGGGATTGAATTGCCGACAGTTTTGACAACCGTCGGAGGAACGTCGAGATAGAGATTCTACCGCGACAGTTGTTTTGTCATTGATGATGGTTGAAAACCGTCACAATTTATGTATTCCGACGATTTACTTGAATCGTCGTGCTTACCAATTTTTTTACCACATCTAAAACGATGATTGGAAACAGTCGCTTTAGATGGAGTATAACTGCGACAGTGTGAAAACCCTCGCTAATTTTTCCTCGGCCAATTTTTACGACGGTTCTTAAACCAACGCAAAAAATACTGCTTTCACAACCTCCTTCATATTTCTGCTTATTCCAAAAAATTCCTGCATATTAACAATTTTAATATGATATATATTTCCACAATAGTCAGCAGTATCATTCTATATATTTACAGAGCGTATAATTATATAGCATAAAATCATTAATTAGATGTCCAAAATATAATAGATTATCAATATAAATTATCTAGTGAGTTCAAAGTATGAAAATTTGAAATAACAAAATATTTTATAAGCATTAAATGACGTTAAACGCCTAATGGCTACCCTAGTCTTTAGTCTTGCATAAACTTCATAATCAAGCTTAACTGGGAGCGTATCTCTAAACATTCAGCCTGCACTTGATCATATTTCTCACGCGTCTTTTAACATTCAACCTCTAACTTAAGCACTCATGCGCATTGAGCCTTTAACTGAGGCACTTAAGCCTCCAACTTAGCTACTCATGCACGTTGGGACTCTAGCTCAGTTGATAAATGGGTAGAATCTTACATGCACGATTCCCCACGATAATGCGAGAACACTTGAGATGGAGTTACCCCGAGTCCTAATGAACGCACTCGTTCAGGATGTCTGGACCAAATACTTGTGAGAGCACGTTGTTTGGTGAAATTGGATCATAATCACCATCTGGAAGTTGACTCATCCGCTCTTTAAGTTTTGCCTATAATACAAAATTAAGACATGTAATAACTATTTAAAAACTTGGTATTAATATTACAACTTATACATACTGCAACATTTGCAGTCTCTTCATTTATGTAAGTTCCATCTTTTCGTTCATGCGAGGCTACAAATAGCTCCGTTCATGAGGACTCTTTTTGAAGCTCTTTTGTCTATAAAATAAGAACATATGATTGATTATACTTAAAATAAAACCGATTAAAGCAATTATAAAGTTTAGAATTTACCATTTCTACTATTTTTGTTGGTATAATGGTAAGTCCCAACGTGAGAGGGTGTTTTAGTTTGCTCTGTGATCTTCTATTAATTACAACTTGCTTCTATATTTATGAAAGATAAATAAAAGTTAATTTATTTCACATACAATTAATCATAGATGTATGGTAAAAAATCAGACATTTCTTTCTTCTGAGTACCATCTACGGATCATCGCAACAAAACTCTCGTTTGGAATAGCACCATTCCAATGTTCTAATGTCTCTTCCTCCGTTTCATATCTCGCCATATATTCATTTTTTATTTTGCTCTTCTCATCCTTCCATCTTGCATTTAAGAATGTCAAAACATATGCTTTATGACATTCTTCTACGGCATATTTTGACTACAAAAAATAAACACGTAATTATATATATATATATATATATATCTGTGTGTGTGTGGAATAAAGTCTGAACCATGTTCAATGTTCAATAAATTACCAATCGCATCAAGCAACAAATCATGCATATCATTATCATCTTCTCGGCATGATAATGGTGTTTCTATATGTGCCCTATTATTAACAATGACTTCAGATGACGTACCAATTCTGGATGAAGTAGTCATCGCTGACTCCTCGTAAAAATACCAACATGTATAACCACTTATAATTCCATTACATACCAGGTGTTCACGAACGACGCCTCTAGTTTTACGATAACAATGAACACATCGGTAACAAGGACATGATATATATCCATCACTCGATCCTCTCTCAAAGGAAAAGTGCAGAAATTGATCTACTCCATCTTGATATCTCTTACTAAATCTTGGTTTATCCAACTCTTATCCATTGCAGCTCTCAAAGCTTAAAAAGATCAAACAAATAGAATAACCAAAACTAATGCTACACCTTTTCTCCTCAGCTTAATAATCTTAAAAGATATTCTATAAATGAATTTTCAGTTGTCCAAATCATGTTAAAATTAAGTAATTTTTCAAAGTAATTCTAAAAAATCCAAAGAAATTAAAACGAACTGCCGACTTCAGTGTGATTAAGATCATATTTAAGCAGTAGAAAAGGAGAAGGAAGAAAACAAACCCATAGAATTAAAAACAGTCGCAACTAAAGAGGGAAAAATTGGGTATTCATTTTCCTTTGTATTTTAGTTGGATTCGTTCCAACAGAAACAAAAGCATTCATAAAAACAATAACCCCTAATATTAAATAATCCCTAAAATAGAACAATCAAAATTAAATAATCCCTAAAATTATAGAACGATCAAAAGTAAATAATCCCTAATATTAAATAATCCCTAAAACAAAAAAATCAAAGAAGAAATTCCAAATTCATCAAATCAAAGATACCCGGGCTGATCTGAGGAGAACCACGTTAGGCGACAGTGATGAGGACCATGGGGATGAGCTACGACGATGAGGACATGGGGCTGAGCTATGGCTGAGCTACCACCGGGGCTGAGTTCTTTGTCGAAACTATGGGAAGATGAGGACCACAGGGCTAAGATCGAGGCTGAGCTACGCCGTAAGGATGACCACGTGGATGAGCTACGACGAGAAGGACCACTGTACGGGATGAGATCGAGGCTGAGCTACGCCACTAGTTGTCTAGACTCGAAGAATAGGGAAAATGGGAAAGAAATTCATTCGTGGGGTTGGATTTTAGGTTTTATATTGCTACGATTTGTAAAACTGTAGCAATAGATCTATCCTGATGATTCAAATGATTGACAATAATACCAATTAAGAGTAAGTAAAACAATGGCATTTAATGTTGACTCTTAAAGGCCTTTGCGACGGTTCAGATGAACCGTCGGTAAAACTGGACGAACCATCCGCTATGCTACGACGGTTCTAGAAAATCGTCTGTATTGCACGTCCAAATGCAACAGTTGATCTGAACCGTCGTAATATTAAACTAGAAAAAAAGACAATACCGACGGTTAGCCTAAACCGTCAGGGGTATATGTGTAAAAAAGATAACTATTTTGACGGTTCAAAAAAACCGTCGTCATAAATCTCACAGTTGTGACGGTTTAATAAACTGTCGCAATGTCTTCGCCTTTCATACATTTAGTGATATATAACCATCGCAATATAAGATTTTTCCTGGTGTATATAAGATTCATCAATTTGTATTGTCATTTTTAAGCGAGAAGGCCGATATATCATCATTTAAAAGAAAGTGTAAACTTACATATAAAGGATATATAACTGAGATTAGCATTAACAAAATACGATATGAATTAAAGTTCACCTTAGTCTATCTCGACAATGGTTAAAAACGACTCGAGTATTTTTCAATGGTGTGACGAGTCATTCAAATTTCTCTGCGTGGTACAACAAATCAAATGATTTAAATGATTCAAATGATATTTGTTCAACAGCTTAAACTTGTGGGTTTTCTGGTAAATTAATAAGAGTAATTACATAAAGATGAAGTTAAAAATAAAATTTTTAATTAATTAATTAATGTGCCGATAATTTATACATATTAATATTTTATCACTTATGTTAAATAGTTTATCAAATTAATGTATAATTGATTCACAAAATAGTTGACCCATTAATTAATAATTGTTGAAATTTAGTGTCTCAAATTTTTTGGGGACTACTTTCTTGTTTATGAGAATGTTTAGGAAAAATATCATGTCGTATTTTGTTTTGAATGAATTTTCTATTTTAAATAAAAAATTAAGGGTTTTATGAAGTGTCTATAAATATGAGATTTTAGTTATGATTCAGTGGCTCTGTTTTAACATATGATGAAATGTGATTTTACTTTAAATGAAGTATCATGTGGTAAGGAGGCTCTGCACCTTAAGTGATAGAGGACAACTTTAAGATGTGAGACAAAGTTTCATCTCAGGAGGGGATATCCCGCGATATTGAGAGCCTAGTCAGATGATCTTGTGCATGTTAAATATGGTCTCAACTAGTGTTGCATCTAGTCGGATCAAGAAGTGATAACTTTTATCTAAATTAGTAATGGTTTGTGTGTGTACTTTGTGTGTTGAGTTGAAATTTAAGTGTACGGGATTTAGATTAGATGTTGAGTTGATACTGAATATGTAATGTTTATGTTATAATGAGATAATATACATTTAAATATAGGCAAATTAACTAAACCACATTGAAAATATTATTTTATTTCTTATTTATGATGTTTTAACAACAATAATGGATGGAAATTGTAGTTCATCTACCATTACTGGTTTGACAATTATGGTATTAAATATGAAAGGAAAAAAGAGACAAAAGATCATGGGACTCACGATCAAACAATGCGAACCACCTTCCTATCTGGAGCAATATCCGCAGAGATTGTATCTCGTGGAGCAGGACCACCTGGCTATCTACGATGATCTAACCTCATGTCATGTGTTAAATAAAAACGACATGTCATGTGACGGTTTGACTATCGGCATCTTCATGGATCAAAATATCTACTCTAAGAAGACCGGTGTATATTTCTTATTAAGATCTCATTCTAACAATTTACATTTCTTGGCTCAAGTCTAATTGGGGTGATCCTAGGTTGGATTCGTTTGTCTTAGAGGGTTTAATAATTGTATTATATATTTTTTGAATAAAAGCCCACTCGATCCAATTCCTACATGAAGATCTTTTACGATACTCAAACAATTGATTATAAGTTCAAAATGACATAAAATCACAATATGAATGAACCTCATATTTTGGCCGAAGTTCATATTTTGGTCTAACTTCACATTTCGGCTGAATCTCGCTAAACTGAAATATGGCCGAACCTTTAATTCCAATTGAACCTCATACAAGGCGGAATAAGGCCGAATTGACAAAGGCCGAAAGGTCGAATCCCGAACTCAGACTTACTCAATATGACTGAGAAATAATAATAGCGAATGACACACTGTAGTGTCTCAAAACTAAAGTAAATCTCAAATAAGAGGAAGAGATATGAAGCCTTCATTAGAAATGAAACTGATGATCCTTTCATATTTCGCATTTAATAAAAAGACTCTCCATTTCTCGTAATTAATAAAACAACTCTTCGTATTCGGACTTGAATGTTGAGTTATCTATATAAAGGCACACAAATTCTCAAAGAGGTATGACATTCAAAACATTCAGAACTCTCAATTTTTTTCCTTTTGCTTCACTTCGCTAACTTGAGCATCAGAGTGTATTAAGTTAGGCACCACACTGATGTCAAGCAATATCCGCACGTTCATTTTTCTCTTGTGTTCATCAGACGGCATTCAAAGGAACACGTGGCAAAATCATCAACAGTGAATTTCTAACATCACAGTTTGGTGTCGTCTGTGGGAAAACAACCAATCTCATACTTTTTCCCCTAATTTGCGCTATACCTTTTCCCTTAATTTGCGCTACGTAAATGATGATGAATGCAAGGAATTTTTGAAGGGCCGCTTCATTGGACCCTCCCTCAACAGTTGAGTGACGCTCAGTATCACCCCCCAGAAACCCACAGGCACCAACAGAGCACGCAAACATCTCTTTGGTGGAGATTATGCGAGTCATAGGACAATTGAACAAGAAAATGGAGATTCTTGAAAAAGAAAATCATGACCTACAGAGCAAGATGGATGTGAGTGGTTCCGCTAATCCTCTCCGACACGTCGGGAGTTGGAATTCTAAGACTAAAGCACCTCTCCGCTCAAGAGATATCCCAACGTATCCAAATCACGATGGAAATTATAGAAGGATGGAAGAAGACCTTTACAGAGCAAGACAACAAAGAAATACGAGAAGTCGCTCTGAAGATTCTCATGGGAGTTCTTCCCCAAGAAGAAGATTCAGAGACTCAAGAAATAGACGAGCTAATCAAAGCGGAGAAATGGCGAATGGACACAAGCGCAAAAGAGCAATGTCAAATGAAAACAATTTTGTGGAGACAATCAAGGACATAGAGCGAAGACTAGCACAACTCGATGTGAAAGTGCAAGAAGAAGATGATCCAGCTATCAGAGACTTAGCCGAGTCATCGTTCATCAAGGAGATATTGGTAGTTGAGCGGCCAAAACCTTTTACCAATCTGACGCTTCAGTTGTATGACGGATCCATAGATCCATCTGATCATATTACCCATTATAAACAAGCTATGATTGCAGTAGGAATTCCTCATGATCGATTAGACACAATGTTATGCAGGCTATTCACATCGAGTCTTACGGGACATGCCCTTACTTGGTTCGACACTTTGGAGTTAGGTTCAATATCATCTTTTCGTCAACTCACTCAAGCATATGTCACTGAACATGGTATCTGCAAAAAGGTCCTTCGATGATCTCGCCATCTTTACAGGATCATACAGGGTGTTGATGAAAGTTTGAAACAATAGATAAAGTGATTTACACGGGAGAAAATGGGAATAGTATATTATGACGATTCCACAGCCGCGGATGCCTTCGTAAGTGGTCTTCTTCCAAATCCGTGCATTTGTGAATCTGTGGTGCTAGATGAGCTAGTCATCATGTAAGATACTAAAGAGTGCATAAATTTATGTTGTTAGAAGAATATGCAAGGGAGAAGACTGATCACCAAGGTTTTTAATCCAGGCGTAATTCAGGGATCGAAAGCAAAGACAAGATGTCAAGATGAGATTCCCCAAAAAGGGATAACGAAAATGGTAGAGAGAGAAGAGATACATATGATCGGGATAATGACTCAATTAGGTAAAACAAGAAAATGTCTCGAGATCAGGTGGACAAAAGGGGAGCACAAGGGGATGTAGACAATTCGTTCCGACTTACTCCACTTAATATATCTTATTTTGACCTTGTAGCACATGTTAAGGACAAATAATATTTTTCTTGGCCGAGAAGGATGAGAGGCCCACTCAATTGAAGGAATGAGCCCTGCAGCTACTGCGATTTTCACCAAGATTATTGCTATAAAACTGACGAGTACATGCATCTGAAGCGAGAAATTAAAGAACTTATAAAGCGCAGACACCTTAGAGAGTACATTGAAGAAGGAGCCGATAAAAGACCAAATCCGAGATAGAAAAATGATATGCCTAGTCAAACTGAGAGAAGAATCATCAATGTTATACATAGAGAAAGCACGAACGAAATATCATTCACGGCAAGGAAAAATCTCATCAGAGCAGTCAAACTCCCAGTTCTCAATCTTACTGCCCCAAGAAAATTGGCGCAAGACCCGGATATTTATTTTTATTCTTTGGAGTCACAAGAAGTCCACCAACCACATGACGATGCTTTAGTTATTTCTTTGGACGTAACTAATTTTAACGTAAAGCGCATCTCGGCGGATCCAGGAAGTGCGGTGAATGGCAACTATCTCCCCGCGTTTGAACAAATGGGAATAGATAAGTTGAATATCATCGGACCCGAGACAGAGTTGATCAGATTCAATGGAGCGGTGACCAAGTCTGCCGGAAGTATTAATGTTCCAGTCATAGCAAATAGGGTCAATGAGTTGACAGAGCTTCAAGTTATCGATTCAGATTCTCTGTACAATATGATCCTCGGTAGACCATGGATTCATTCAATGAAAGCTATTCCTTCGACCTATCATCAAACAATCAAATTTTCTACTCCTAATGGCATCCAGGAGATATGTGGCGATCAAGTCACTTTTAGAAATTGCCATCTTGCAAGTATGGAAGCCAATAGAACCAAATAGCAATTATAGCAAGTCGACTCGATGTCACGATTCGTAGATATGCAAGTTATTGAACCAAAGAACCCCACCATATAAGAAACAATGGAAGTATGTATTCACGCTTCCAAATCTGAAAGAGTTGTTAAGATTGAAATGGGTTTGGAGGAAGGATTAACAAAGAAGCTCCTGGTTTTTTTGACTCAAAACTGTGACACTTTCGCATGGTCCATTATTGAAATGCAAGACATTGACCCGTGATTCATGACTCATAGGCTGGAAGTTGATCCAACTCATAAGCCAGTGAGGTAAAAGAGGTGAAAGTTTACAAAGGAGCGCAATGCCATAATCAATGATTAAGTGCAGAGACTTCAGTAACATATTTCATCTAGCTTGAGCGAAAATTTAGCAACAGACTTCATCTTTGATATTTCCCTTAGAACCTTGTCACTAAGACTCAGAATTGGAGTGTCGTATGCCTTCTTCATGATATCTTTCTTTTTCTCTTCAGAATAGCTTGCATGCATCTTACTTTCCCCTCCGAGAGCTTCATCCAGTCCTAAGTTCCCTAGAAGTGCAAGCATCTTTATTTTCCAGATGAAAAAATTATTAGTGCCATCAAACTTCTCAATATCATGTTTAGCCGAGGTAGCAGCCCTTGCAGAGACCTTTCTTGACAGGTTCTTGATTCTGAGTTCGCAATCTTGGATTATCAAGATTCTTTGATTTTAAGTTTGCACCCCCTGTTAGACAACCATAGGATTTGATGCCACTTTTGTTGTGAAATGATGGCTAATATGTGGGGTTAAATTGTGCAGGTCAACATGAAAAGCAAAAAGGAAGAAGAAATTGAGGAGAAAACCACACCAAAGCTTATACTGGTTCAGTTCAAGAAGAAACCTACATCCAGTCGTCGGAAATAACAATTCTACTAGGCTTCAAGTCCACAAAAGTACAGAGCAAACAAAAATAATTGAAATTATAGAAGTCCAGACATGATTTATTTAACTCAGCTTCAAACACCCAGGTAAGAACCTTATCACTCAAAGCTTTCTTATGGTTCCAGATTTGTACGCCTTTCTTCTTCTTTCTTGTTGCTTTTCTCTCTTTTACTTTTTGATGGGAACATAATCACTTCTACCCTTTGGTTCTATATATACATATATATATATATATATATGTATGTATATATATATATGTATGTATGTATGAGTAGTGTACTGCATGTGTTGATAGATTAGTTTCTAGTTGCCTTAACTACTTTTTAACCATCACATAGAGGCTGACAAAGTCTAATTAAGCTAGAAAACTAACTGAATTTGATACACTTCTTACATTATGAATGGGAAATAATGGAGATTTCATTCTGTGAGGTAGCTTGCTGACTCTCCTAGTAGCGTACGTTGGCGGCAAGAAAGGAAAAAGACTAGACCATAGTGTGAAAGTTGTAAGAGATCAAACTCTCCATTATGGAGTATTGTATATGTTTGATTGACATCATAAGTCAATAAATTTTGTAAAATGTTTACTGTTCACCCATAAAAAGATCACAGCGGTAAAATCTTCAAGAGGTGATCCTTGAAGCGTGGAAATAAAGATATATTTTCTTGAATCACGTAAAAATTTGTGTCACATCTCTCTCATTACTCCATTATTTTCATGCACTCTATGTTCTCGCATTCATATATTAACTTGCAAATTATCTTCCGCTCTTAATTTTTATGCGGGCGAGTTAATATTTCCGTGCTCTAATTTGCTCTCTTAACTTATATCTCCGCTAGTTTACATTTCATGCTTATTTAGTTACTTGAGCAGTCGTGCCAAGTGAAATTCATTCTTCAATCTTCATTTGACATTTTAGTGTGTGAAATTTTTAATTGATCATTAATCACCCAAATCAGCCCACCTCTAGCCTATAGCCATATCGATCATACCATTAGTATAAGAGCTTGGTGGTCTAATTTACAAAGACTTCACCATCAAGAGCTATGACATCATTGCCTTTGAGTTTGTTTTTAAACAATCACAATGTATTTCAAAACCTTAATTCTTCCATGGAAATGATTAACAATTTTTGCAGAATCAAAATGAAGATTTGTATTCAATCCATAAATTATTATTTATGCGATGTTATCAAAAATGATTATTACGTGCCTAAATCACGAGATTTGACTAGAGACTACAAAATTAAATTGTTTTTAAATGTCTTATTCTATATCATACTTTAAGTATAACTAAACTTAATTATATTTGCATGTACTTTGAGTATGCTAAAGATATTTAGCTTATGTTAGAAATCACAATAAGATTATAGACTCTTGATATTCTTATGCATGAATACGGACTTCTCAAAATGAATGAGCCAGAAAGCATTAGTGATACGTTTGCATGCTTTAATAACATCGTGAACTCTCTCAAAACTCTTGGTAAGACATTTAGTAAAAGCGAATTGGTGATTAAAAATCTTAATTTATTTATCATAGTCGTGAGAGAACAAAGCAATTGATATTCAAGAGCCAAATGATCTTGAGACGAAGAACTCATGAAAAAATAATGATCTATGAAATGTAGTTCATGGAAGATGGTTTTGATTATATAAAAAATCAATTTATTATTTGATTTCATACACCCAATCCCAGTGTTGATTTTCTTTTTTGAGTTTACCTTAAGTGATTTAAGAATGTTATTGTAGTATTGATCAGTGATGATTGGGTGACTGTTTTCTCATTTTCTGTATCATCTTTTCGGTGTTTGGTTAAGATGGTTCATTCCCTGAACCGTCTTTTTCAATTTTTTCAGCAATACATTTTTTGTTTCTTAAAAAACTTCAAAATATTAAATATTGTGAACAACTTTTGATTTTGGCTAAAAAAAACAAACTAAACTATTGGTTTTCTCATATCATTATTGGTCTCATATCATTATTGGTTGGGATGGTCTTTATTTTCTGATTTCTTATTGTAAGTTACGTGTCTGTTAAGAATTCTTTAGGTGAATTGAACAAATATTTTAGTATAAAGTATTTTTTCTTTTTCTGTTGGTCCGTGAATCTACTACTGGTACATTGCATCCAGCTGCGCATTTGCTACCGCAGATAGAGTTTGTAAAATGTTTGATATTCACTCGTAAAATAAATGAGGAAGGAAAAATGTTTTAGGAGTCATCCTTAAGAAGCATGCACATGATAACGATAATTTTTTTTAAATATATAAAAATCTGTGCGCCCCATCTCTCTCCTTACTCATTTATTTCCTTGCACTCTATATTACGCATTCATTTATTAACTTGCAAATTATTTTTCGCTCTTAATTTATTACACAAGTTAATATTTTTGCTTTCTGATTTGCTCTCTTAACTTATATCTCTGTGGGTTTACATTTTGTGCTTATTTAGTTACTTGAGCATTAAGCTCGTGCCAAACGAAATTTATTATCGGATCTTCATTTGACATTTCAGTGAGTGAAATTTTTAATCGTTCATGATCACCCAATTCAACATTTCTCTTGGCTGACTATATTGATTATACAACTAGTATAAGAATTTGGTGCTCTAATTTACGAAGACTTCACCTTCTAGAGCTATAACATCATCGTCTTTGAATTTATTTTTAAGCAATCACACTGTATTTCAAAATCTCAATTCTTCAATGTAATGATTACAATTTTTGCAAAATCAAAATGAAATTTTTTATTCAATTTATAAATTATTATTTATGCGATGCTGTCAAAAATAGTCCTTACGTGCCTTAATCACGAGATTTGACGAGAGATAATAAAATTAAATTGTCTTTAAATATCATATTATATATCGTGCCTTAAGTATAAATAAATATAATAGTATCTGTATGTTTGAAAATGCTAAAGATACTAGGTATATGTTAGAAATCACACATGAATGCACGAATGAGATTATAAACTCTGATGTTGATATTCTTATACATGATATGAACTTTTTGAAATGAGTGAAAAAGAAAGCATGAGTGATATATTTACATGTTTTAATAACATTGTGAACTATCTCAAAAAATTTTGATAAGACATTTATTAAAATTAAATTAATGATTAAAACTTTTAGATTATTTATCAATGTGGTGGGAGAATAAATCTCAAGAACCAAAGGATTTTAAGATGCTACCATCCGAAGAATTTATGAAAAATTAATGATCTATGGAATGTAGTTTATGGAAATGATGTTGACTATATAAAAATCATTATATGATTTTATACACCCAATCCCAATGTTGAATTTCTTTTTTTGTGTTTACCTCAAGTGATCAAAGAATGTTATGTGGTATTCATCAATGTTGATTGGGTGGATGTCTTGTGTAATTAATTAGTCTTTAAAATATGAAATTTTGTGAACAGAACTTTTGATTTTGGATAACAAAACAAAGTAAACTACTGATTTTCTCACATCATTTTTGGTCGGGACCGGCTTTGCTTTCTTATTTCTTATTTCTGGTTACGTGTATGTTAAAAAATCTTTAAGTGAATTGAACAAGTATTTTAGTATAAAGTATTTTTTGTGTGTGTTGACATGTGCATCTAATACTGGTACATTGCATCCAGCTGCGCATTTGATGTGATATTCATACAATCTGGACTATCCATTTCTACAATGGATGATCTAGATGCTTCATTTTTCCTTTTTGTTTTTTGACATATTTTTTGTTTTTTTCTTTTTTTTTTCTCTTCTTGTAGCTGAATCTGGGTCATCCATTTTTAGAACGGACAATCCAGATGAAACATGATTCTATGTTGTTTTCAAAATAAGAGAGAATCCATATCCGTGCCAAACTGGACAGGATGTGGCACATAGGTTCAGACTTAGAGAAATTATTGAGAATACTGACCATAATGTGACTGGTGATCGTAGTTATTGAATTAAAATATAAACGATCAAGATCAGTTCTGATTTAATTTTAAGAATAAATAAAAAATAAGTTTATTTTATCAATTTTTATATTCAGTAGATCATAACTGTCCAGATTTAAATTAACTGATCAAATTTTTATAATGTAGAACCTAGATAATATTATGACCGGCACTTTGCAACAATTTCTCACGGACAGGACATGCCAAAACACAAGTGGGTTGACAGACTCACGTCAGTCTCAAAACAAAATCACTCTCAACTAAAAATTATATCAAATTAAATTAGAAAACAGTATCTGTGATCTGTACGTGTCCAATGAGAAAAATATTCAATAAAATAAAAAGGTTAAATACATTTATAAATATTAAATTAGAAAACAGTTCAAAACTAATAAATTATGTTAAGAAAACCTGATAATTTTTAATTGACTAAAATATAAAATATATCCTTACATTTTTATTAAATTATAAATTATGCTTTTAAATTTTTTTTCATATTTTTATATTCATATATTTTGACTAAACTATAAAACATACTCTTCAGTGACGTTTTTTTAGTTAAATCTAACAGAAAATTAACATTTCGTTCATTTTCCTCCATTTCCGTCTATTTCCTTCAATTTCCATCAATTTCCTTCATTATTTCCTTCAATTTCTATTATTTCCCTCCATTTACCTACACAAACTTTACTCCTATAAATAACTATCTTCTTTCCCCTCATTTTTAATTCCTCATTTCAATTTCAACATATTTTGTAGATCTAGTTTCTCACAATAAAAGAAGGAAATATGCTTCATTAAAGAAATTTTTTGCTTTATGTTCATGTGTTAAAAAATCTGCTTAATTCTGTACCTAAAAAATGACCCAAAAAAAATTTGCGTATTTCCTACTGCAAAAAAAATTGTTTCACAAAAAAGATTACACCTAAAAATGGCTTTCATATATTCATAGTCACAAAATATACAGATCTAGCCAAAAATTGCTATCATCTCATACATAAATTCGCAAAAATAGCTAGCATCTCAAACTTAATTTCACAAAATAGCTAGTATCTCAGACACAAATTCATAAAATATCCAGCATATCATCGATCACAACTAATACCACATATTTCTCATTACGTTCCCTTTTCTTCCTAGGACTACTGATTAGAATTGATTTCTTCCTAGGACTTCTTCTAGGAAGTTGGACAACACTTGACGTTTACTGATATCCATGCACAACAATTGACGGCCCTTGAGATCCTATCACATCAGTCGTAACTCTTCAAACCTATTCAATAAGATGATTATTAAATAGTAAAAAACTAATAATAAATGTAAACGATAAATTTTAACAATACGTACTGGTAATTTAGTCCCCATTGTAGCAGTCGATTATTCTCCAACACTATGAGATTTGTGCATACTAGCAGCAACCTAAACAAAATTTAATAAAATTATATTACAATTATTTAATAAGATTATATTGAAATTATTTAATAAGATTATATTAAAAATACGTACAGTCAATAACATGTTTATTTAATTAAATATGTGGGGACGCATGTGCAGGTGGAGATGAAATACTAGGTGCAGGTAGACTACATTCACATTGACTTACAATAAACTTATTCAATGCATGTGACACATAAACTTGCAGTATATCATGACCAAATAACTCAAGTTAATAGAACACTTCATGTATATCAACATCAAAACACATAGGCTTTAACATACTTAAGTCCTCATGTGAAAACTATAATTATACCCTGATATATTACCATATCCTATTTCTTCCATTGTACCTTTAATTCTAGATATGGATAATAAATCAGGATCAATATTATGAAACTTACATAGTTCACCATTCTTATATGTTATATTCGGAACATACTCAAACGTACCACCACAATAAATCTCTAGTGTTATGTCCCTCATTTCCACAATACATGCTATCCTTTTCACCTGCAATAACAAAACATAGGAGTTATGGATAAACAATACCCGAACAACAAAACAAAGCTAAAAACAAAAAACTTTACAGAAAAAAACAAAACAAAGCCAGCCAAAATAACTTCATAGAACAAATAAAACTTTACAAAACAAAAATTAAGCCAGCCAAAACACCTTTATAGAACAAAACAAAGCCAAACACATAACCATAACAAAACAGTACAGAACCCCATAACAAGCCAAGTCTGGCCATAACCCCATAAACCATAACAAAACAATACAGAACCTCATTAACAAATAACCCCATAGCCAGCCAAACGAAAACATAAATCGATCCATGAAACCCAATGAAAACATAAATCGAGCCATGAAAACAAACGAGAACATAAATCGAGCGAATCTAGAATAGAAATCAACGACCCCAGGATCAGAAACCAACGAGAACATAAGTTGAGCCATATATGTCAATTATCGCCAAAATTGAAAACAAAAATCGAGCCATGAAAACCCAAATTTGGATGAAAAAATTGAATAATCGAAATAGAGTACATACCTGGAAGAATTCCTCAAGAAATTTCGAGCTTTTGACCCCCAAATCTAGCCAAGAAATCGAACCACAGCCCTAACCCTCCTGTCGCGCGATGAACCCTCCCCCGCCCCTGTAATTTTCGTTTTAGTTTTAGGGCTATAAAAAAAGACGATTAAAAAAAGAGAAACGATATAACTGACTTCCGTTAACAAGCCTGTTAACAGAAGTTAACGACCGTTAGTCACGTGCATGCACGTGCCTTTTAAGGTCATTTTTTATGAAATTTCTAACAGATGGATATATTTTATAGTTTAGGTAAAGTATATGAATATAAAAATATGAAAAAAAAAATTAGAGACATAATTTACAGTTTAATAAAAATACATGAGTATATTTTATATTTTAACCTTTTAATTCCAACTATCAAATAGGGATTTTTTTAAAGAGTTTATAATTACAAATAGTGAAAGATTTTATAAATCATTCAAAATGTCAAATCGTGTTAGGAGCAGAGTTAAGCTACTAACTAGAAAATAAAGAATTTAGCTGTCACTAATAATCATTTAATCGTTTCTTTTTTCTCATGCTGAAGGAAAAAAACAAAGAAATTAAGGGTGAATTTTAGTAATCAAGGAGCTTAATTAATATAATTTAGTACAAATTGTCAAAGGGAGCCTCATATTTTCGTAGCTCAGCCGAGCTGTTAAACAAAATCATAATGAGATGAGTCATCTTCCATAAATCTCATATTTTAATAAAATTTTAAAAATTATCGTGTCTATAATTTAAATGTGTGCATGGTCGGTTTGATCCAATTTTAAGCATAGAAAGTGTATCGAACTAAAATTCACGGTTTTGTCAAAATGAGAACTGAGCTGCCCAATTATGTGCATATAAAGCGTACTGACAAGTCCACAAAATAATTGATCGGTTTAATCGAATTTTACAGTCCATCAATATTTTTTTATTTTCAAGAGGCCTATCAATGAATATAATGACACGTTTCAAAAAATTTAAGTTTTTCATGCATTATAATAAACACTCACAATTTAGATCATAACATGTAAAATGAACATTAAAAAGAGATTAGAGAAATGTAAAATGAGAGAAACGTGAAAATAGAAAATGAGAGAAATGTTCGAAAATAAATTATCAGTCCGGTAAATCCAGTCCGCAGTGTAGGAAATTTTTTGGACCGAAACCGAAATTTGATTTTTTTAAATTCAAGATTTATTCAGACAAATTCTTAGTGGGTTTATTTAATTTTTGCACATCCTTACTATAATCCTCACGGATCCCAAGATGTACACTCACATATAGGGGTATAATCGGTTTGATTATGTTTGGTTTAAGGTCCTTTTTAAATCGAACAACAAATGTGGTTTTTAGCATATTAAAACCGATTCGAACCGTCTTGTACATATAAACCGATGCGAATCGGACCGTGGTAGATTGTTTAGTTTGGTTTTGCGGTTTTCCCAAAATTGCCACAGAAAAAATTATTCTTAAGCCCAATTAGAGGGGGCCCTCCATTTTCATGACTTTTCAGTCCAAATAAACAATAGCAGGTCAATTTGATTGCCAATTAATCATCACGTCTTCAGAATAAATAATCTTAAAAATTATATGCTCATAAGAAACATAAAAGTAACGACACAAAATACAACAAAAATTCACAAACAAATACAATATTTACAAACATTCATGATGTAATGTAAGCAGGTTAAAATGACATTAAGCAGTAGCTCCTCCGGTGGACTACTCAGGATCATCCTGTAAAAGTTTCCCATTTAGAAAAAAAAAACATTAGAAGCATATTAGAACCAGATCATGTATAAAGTTCACAAAACCATACAAATTCAAAAAGCTCTTGTTTGGGCAACTAAAAAGTGGCAGAACCATATAATCAAATGTACAATATGAATGATTTGAACCACTATTTCATATGCATATCGATGATGATATAGCTTAATTAAATGGGAGATGAAGAAAGAAATTAACAAAATCGTTTAATAAAAAACTCTTCATGCGGAAGCCATTTAATCCTTCAAAAAATGCAACCAGGTATTATTGGATTGAATTTTTGACTTAAGGTTACCAACAAACACGATTGGAGGCAAGATTCAAAAAGTGAATACAGATCTGATACACAGAGAGAGGGAGGCCGAGACAGTACATAGAACAAACCTTTAATCGAAGCCTTTGGCTATGGCACGGTGGGACAGAGAGAGAGAGAAGGGGGGGAAGAGGGGGAGAAAGAGAGAGGGAGTGAAAGGGAGAGAGAGGGAGGAGAGAGGGAGAGAGGAAGGGAGAGAGGGGGGCAGAGAGAGTAAGAGAGAGGGAGAGAGAGGGAACCTCCAAGCCACGAAAATGAAGGATTGATGGAGATTCAGAGAAGAAATGTAAGGGGTAGGTTTGTGTTCGTGATTTTGCGATGAGGGAGGGAGGGAGGCTGAGGCTGCATGAAGTTGGGGGGGATTAGGGCAAATTGGCTATATATATAAGTGTGGTTCGGTTCGATTCGGTGCGATTTTTTATAAAAATTGAATATCGATTCGAACCTTCCTATTTTCCTACTTTTGAAACCGAACCGAACCGTCAAAAGTGACAAAACCACCCGAATCGATACGGTTCGGTCTTGTCGGTTGATTTTTATGGTTTGGTCAATCTTCCTTACACCCGGACTCATATACATTAGCTCAACAAGAGCGGCTTGTCGGTTGCTTTGATTAATAATTTCCTTAATTATTACATTTTATAAAACTTGTAGGAGTCGTTTGATATAAGGCTTCTTTTATTAGGTACATGAATATGATTAGTGAGAATGCGATAAATAGGAATTGTATTAGTGAATTAGATGATTGTTATGTTTGGTAATGTATGAAAATTTTATAATATATTTATGAAAATGCAAGATTATTTCGTTTGGTTTGTAAAATATTTTAATAATAGAATGTATAAAACTTGTAATTTTACTTTACTATCCTTACAATTTCTCTAGATACTTTTTTCATAGTAACAATATTTCCATTAAAACCTACAACAAAAGATTGATTTGTTCAGAAACTCGTATTCCTGTAAATGCAGAAAGGACGAAAAAAACAAACAACCAAAAAAGAAAACAAAAATCTCATGTAATCTACATTTGGACATTTGACCTCTGAATCACCACCCAAGGGCAAAGTAAACAAAGAGACAAAAAGAAATTAGTTCTCAGAACAAGAGCAAAAACGAAACACAGGCCCTTTCAAATTTTAAGTTAGAAATCTCTCGCAAGTAGGTAATTTTTCATTTCTCAAGTTTCTTTTTCAGATTTCATTCGGTAATTTTTCATTACATTTGAACAAAAAATAGACGAAAAATATGGGAAAATAGTGTTGGAGAGAAAAGAAGAATAGAAGAAAAATCAAAGAAAGATTGAAAATTGAATGAAAGTGTGATGTGAAATAGAGTGCGAATTTGTCCCCTATTAGAAACTCAAGGATAGAAATGTTGCGTTTATAAACTCAACATTCATGCCTTGGGGTTAGCCCCAAGGGGCACCCCACATCTTGTGGGGAAGAGAGAACCTAGATGACACATGGTCCTCCCTTCACGCGCCGTCCGGCCGGCTTAGCTCGGTTCGGTACGGTCAAAAGATTTATTTTTGAATAAATTTTCTTTGATTTATTTAGAGAGGAAGTAAATATCTCCAAACAAAATCTGTAGTTATCTGCAGAAGATAATTAAAATATCTCCATTATCCCACAATATCATCATAAATCTAATTCGAGTTTATCTTCAAGTTTGGCTTACTCTCCAAGCTAAAAATGTTATATATAGAATAGGGCATCATTAGCTTCATTTTTAAGAGCAGAAAAACCCGAACACAAAAGCATCCTGCATATTGAGAGAAATACAAATGAGTTCTGTGAGGGTCAAAGTAATCAGTTGCTGTACTCTAGCTTAGATCGGTATATCCTGCAGAGACAATTCATCATAGTCTCTTTGGAGAGCAAGCCAAACTTGAAGATAAACTAGAATAAGATTTATGATGATATTGTGGGATAATGGAGATATTTTAATTATAATCTGTAGATAATTACAGATTCTGTTTGGAGATATTTACTTCCTCTCCAAGTAAATCACTCTCCAAATAAATCAAAAAAAAATTTATTCACAAATAAATCTTTTGACCGTACCGAACCGAGCTAAGCCGTCCGGATGGACAAGCGGCGGTAGCGGCGCGCGCGTGTGAAGGGAGGACCATGTGCCATCTAGTTTCTCTCTTCCCCACAAAATGTGATGTGCCCCTTGGGGCTAACCCCAAGGCGTGAATGTTGAGTTTATAAACCCAACATTCTATCCTTGAGTTTCCAATGTAGGACAAATTCTCACTCTATTTCACATCACGCACTTTCATTCAATTTTCAATCTTTCTTTGATTTTTCTTCTATTCTTCTTTTCTCTCCAACAATCCCCCGCATGAATGAAATGTGTCCTAACTAGACAACAACATGAGAGAGAGAGAGAGGATGAGATATGCATCAAGAGAGGTATCTTTTGGACTTGAACCTTCCGTAGTGAGAATTCATCGGATTTATTCTGAAGAACGGTGAACTACGTTCTTGAACTAAACTTCCTCTGAGATAAACCTAGACAAAAAATTTCACACATATCTCATCTTAATATATCTGAGTTCATACGATTTTGTCCATTTTGGTCATGAACATATGTCGCTTTCATAAGAGGTTAAGTCATTCAGACCTCTCATAGAAGCGACCCCACTTCTACTCTCATATAGGTGACAACGATTAAGAGTATTCTGTCACTACTCCTCTGGAAAGCAGAACATCAATGTCATTAAATCCTTATGTATACCCTTTTACGTCGACAGACAACACTTTATCTTCATATAATATGTTTCTCAATGTTTCAATTTGAATCATCCCTGCCAGTTTACCTATTGAACCTAGATCTTGGGATCTCCAGTCAACTAGGTTAGGTTACCACCTGAATGATTCATGGAATAGGCTTTAGCCCCATTCCCCTTGATGTTTGTTTTATTAGTTCCCTTGACAATCCTTTTGTCAGAGGATCAGCAAGATTCTCCTTTGACCTTATAAAGTCTAAGGAAATCACCCCATTGGACAACAACTGCTTAATAGTATTATGTCTTCGTCTAATATGTCTAGACTTACCATTATATATATTATTTTCACTCTAAATGTTGTAGCCATATTGTCACAATTGACACATATAGCTGACACTGGTTTAGGCCACACTGGAATATCTTCTAGAAAATTCCTGAGTCATTCTGCTTCTTCACAAGTCTTGTCCAATGCTATGAATTCAGATTTCATAGTCGAACGAGCTATGCAGTCCGTAGTTCATTGTGAATTTTAAGTACCTTAGTACTCTCACCAATGCACTCCAGTGATCACGTCCAGGATTACTCGTATATCTTGCCAGCCTTCCAACTGAATAGGCTATATCAGGCCTGATGCAATTCATGATATACATTAAACTTCCAATTATTTGTGAGTACTATAATTGAGATACTCTAACTCCATTATTCTTCCTTAACTTACAATTTGGGTCGAAAGGAGTTTCATATTGCCTAAACATTTTCAAAATCTTTTCTACATAGTGAGACTGGGTAATGATATATTCATTTTCAGTTCTCTTTACTTGAATTCCAAGAATGACATCTACTTGACCTAAGTCTTTCATGTCAAATTTAGAATTCAACATCCTCTTGGTAGAGGATATTATATCCTTGTTTGATCCCACTATAAGCATGCCATCTATATAAAAGCATACTACGACAAACTGATCATTAGTACCTTTAATGTAGACACATTTATCACACTCATTTATCTTGAATCCATCAGATAACATTGTATGATCAAACTTCTAATGTCATTGCTTCGGTGCTTGTTTTAATTCATAAAGTGATTTAATAAGTTTACAGACCTTTCGTTCTTAGCCTTTAACAACGAACTCTTCAGGCTGTTCCATATAGATTTCTTCGTCCAATTCTCCATTTAAGAAATCAGTCTTTACATCCATTTGATGAATTTCCAAAGTATGCAAAGCTGCTAGTGCAATCAGCATCCTAATAGATGTGATTCTCGTCACTAGAGAATAGGTATCGAAAAAGTCTATACCTTCCTTTTGTCGGTATCCTTTAGCTGCCAACTAAGCTTTGTACTTTTCAATAGTACCATCAGTTGGTTTATTCCCAGGAGGGAGATCAACCAACATCCATGTATTATTTTGCATTATGGAATCTATCTCATCATCGACTGCTTCCTTCCAAAAAGGAGCCTCAGGATTGGACATTGCCTCCTTATAGGTTTGAGGTTCGGCCTCCGTCAGGTATGTTAGAAACTATAGGCCAAATGAGGTACTCCTTTTAGCTCTTTTACTTCTTCTAAGCTCAGGTTCAGATTCTTCATCAATCTGAGCTCTAGAAAATTTTTCTTCTAATCCTCGTTTGACATTTTGACTGTGTCTTCATTCCTTAAAAAGAAACACATTCTCAAAGAATTCTGCATTGACAGACTCCATAATAGAGTTGGTACTTATGTTAGAAATTTCTGACCTAATAACCAAAAATCTATATGCAGCACTGCTCGCATGCATATCCAATGAAAATGTAGTCTATTGTCTTAGTTTCAAGCTTTATTCTCTTTGGCAACGGTACTTGTTGTACCTTTGCGAGACACCCCCACACTTTTAGGATTTTATAGGAAGGTAACTTTCCTTTCCACTCTTCATAAGGAGACTTGTTGGTCTTCTTATGTGGAATCCATTTAAGTATGATGTTTGCTGTAAGCAAGGCCTCCCCCCACAAATTTTAGGGTAATCTAGAACTGTTCAACATACAGTTCACCATATCTTTCAGAGTTCTATTTTTCCTTCCAGTCACCCCATTATGTTGAGGCGTGTAAGGTGTTGTAGTCTGATGCACAATTCCATGTAGAGCACAGAATTCAGACAGCATAGTGGAGTCATATTCTCCACCCCGGTCAGATCTAAGCACTTTGATATATTTATCAAGGTTTTTTTCAACTTCAGACTTGTATGTCTTAAACATATCCAAAGTCTCATCCTTTGAATGAAACAGATATACATAGCAATATTTACTGAAATCATCAATAAATGTAACAAAATATTTTCTACCTCCCCTACTAGGAGTTAATTTCAAATCACATAAATCACTATGTATTAAATCAAGTAAGCCATTCGTTCTCTTTACAGATTTAAATGATTTTCTTGCAAATTTAGATTTTACGCATATTTCACATTTATTTCCTTTTTCTAGGTTAAATCTAGGTAGAAATTCTAAATTAATCATACGTTGTAAGGAACGAAAATTAACATGACCTAATCTAGCATGCCAAATATTAGAAAGTTCAGCGATATAAATGGAAGAAGCAGCAGAATTATTATTAATAATTACAGGGGTTACAGCAAACACATTAAGTTTAAAAAGACCATCAAAACTATAACACTTCCCAACAAACATCCCTCCCTTAGTCAGAATAACCTTGCCAGCAACAAAGACAAGCTTAAATCCACTTTTACATAAAAGAGATCCTGAAACCAAATTTCTACGAATTTCAGGCACGTGCAGGACGTCTAGGAGAGTAAGTTATTTTCCATATGTGAATTTCAGCACAACCTTTCATTTCCCTTAACAGCAGCTTCTGAGGCGTTCCTCATATAGAGAACCTCATCTTTATCAACCTCAACATAAGTTGAAAAGATGGTTTGGTCACTGCACACGTGCTTCGTAGCACCAGTGTCGACCCACCATTCCTTGGCGTCAGTGACCATATTTGCTTGGTTCGTTTTCCCGCTATTACGGGTTTGGTTACCGTCGTTTTGATCTTTCTTAAACCGGCAGTCCTTTGCTCCATGTCCGGCTTTACCGCACACCCAGCAACTGCCCTTAATGCGTTTATCTGAATTACCTTTTTGAGCATTGCTCGTCGATATCTTCCTTTTCTTGTCCGGTGGATTGGATTTGTTTCCTTCTACCGTATTAGCTTTCATTCCGTAGGTTGCCCACATCGCTTTCTTTTCATTTTTCCGGTTGTCCTCCTATATCCTTAGTCGAACAATCAGATCCTCCATGTTGAGCTCCTTACGTTTGTGCTTCAGATAATTCTTGAAGTCCTTCCATGACGGCGGCAGCTTCTTGATGATGAACGCAACTTGAAACGGTTAATTCACGATCATAGCCTCGACCTTCATGTTGTTGAAGATGATCTGTAACTCCTCCACTTGACTGATTACCGTGTTCTTATCATCCACCTCGTATTTCACTAAAAGTGTTATATATAGAATAGGGCATCATTAGCTTGATTTTTAAGAGTAGAAAAACACGAACACAAAAGCATCCTGCATATTGAGAGAAATACAAAGGAGTTCTGTGAGGGTCAGAGTAATTGGTTGTTGTACTCTAGCTTAGATCGTTGTATCATGCAAAGACAATTCGTCATAGTCTCCAAGCACCCTGTGAGGATGATTATTGTCTTTAGGACATTGCCTTCGAGCAATCTTCGATCTACATCATTTTTTCCATTCTTAATTTGCTGTAATCATTTTTCTGTTTTATTTGTTTATTAGATCAAACAAAATTTGCTATAATCGTTTCTGTTAAAATTAAGTTGTAATCGTCCATATTTCCTTGTAATCGTTGGTTAATGAAAGCATCATGTTCCATCTCTACACACAACAAATAGCAAACCAGAACCATTTTTACAGACATCAACCACCAGCCAAACTCATATTCATGTTCTTTTTATTTAAGAATGTAGTAGATAAAAGAAAACATGATCAAAATACACCGACCCAAGAGAAAGAAAGAGAGGATATGAAACACACACAGAACCTTTCTGTGCAATGAAGGGTAAATGTGAGCACAAAAATTTTGATGAGGTTGACGATTGATGGAGAGTAATATCTTGTTACTCATTCTCTCCAGGAATAGAAGATAGCAGCTGGAGAGAGGAGCATTAATATTCCTAAGCACAGAGAGAATAAATGATACCAGGATGAGATTCTCATCCTTAATCTAGAAACAAACATAAGAATATAGATGATATTCCTATTTCTGGTGGAAGATAACTAATACCAAACGCCTCATAGAATTATTGAATGATATATTACTTACTTCTTTAAATTTAAAAAGTAATGAAATTGTATGTATTTACGTTTCAAAATTATAAATGATCAAATTACGTACTTTATCCCTTTCAAATTAATACAAACTGCAAAATTATTTGCCTCTTTAAATTTCTAAAATAATTGATTAGCTGTATATTATTTGCCTCTATTAAATTCTCTAGATTATACTATTAACCCTCATCTGACTTTAAATTTTATAGAATATCTTCCAACTAAAATTAATGAATATAATATATTTATTCTTACGTGGACAATTTTTTTTTGTTTTTTTCTCTATCAACGCTTATTATTGGTTTGTTCTGTGCATGGAGGTACTAAGTGGGATTCTTCAAGTTTGCTCTGACATCAAGGGTTCCACTTCCATTGGAGATGTAAGAAAGATATGATTGTTAACATATCTCTTGTTGATGACTTACTTGTGCTCTCCAAAGGTGAGCCTGCCTGTGAGGTACTTGGGTACCCCTTTGATTGCTACTAAATTGACTAAGGTCCGCTGTGATGTTTTAGTTGACAGAATCATTAACAAAGCAAAGAACTTGGAGAATAGGCACTTGACCTTTGCAGGCGGACTTCAGCTCATCAAGTCTATTCTCTATGTCATCCAAGGGTTTTGGGCTAGTTTGCTCATTCTCCCTAAGACAGTTATCAAGAAGATCAATGATGCTCTTAGAAACTTCCTATGGACTGGTAGGACTGATAACTTTTGGCAAGCTAAAGTACCTTGGAATCAGGTTTGTACTACTTATGTTGAGCGTGGTTTGAACATTAGAGACTTGATTACATGGAATTATGTTACAGTCTCTAAACATTTTTAGAAGTTGGTTATTAGACCTAAAGACTGTAGATAGTTTGGAGTTACCATTACCTTGTAAAAAAGCATTCCATTTTCACTGTTAAACTTGCTTCGAACCCTTCTTGGTCTTGGAGGAAGTTAATTAAACTGAGGGACAAGGTTGTGAGTTTTTGCCAAGTTGTTGTGGGTAATGGTGCTGATATTAAACTGTTTACGGACCCTTGGCATCCAAATGGCATTCTTCTCAATGCTGGGGGGGTCATATGGTGCAACTCGCATGGTTAAGCATTGACATTCCCCTTTCTGTCTTGATTAATGATCAAGGTGTTTGGGGTTATACTCTCAAAGCATGTGTATTGACATTTTGATATGAAATTTAAAGAGAATTAAACTTTTCTTATAATTATTCTTTTAAATTATTATTGAATAATTTACATAAATATCTGAAAATTTCAGATTCATTAATGAGACTATGATCTTATATTAGTACAAGATGATTAAGATCATAGATAATGAATAAAATTTTCAGCAACATATTAAAGTATAATGAATGGTTGCTAGTACGATTCACTAAGCATTATGAATGCATGTGATCTAGATCCAGATCATTAATGTAGATAGATATTTTAGTGAATGCACTTTATATAATAAGATTATATATAACAACACTAATTTATATTAATATCTTTATTAACGTGCCGTTTATCATAAAGATTTAATACACATCAATTTGATGATCATATGCAGATTAGTATGAATCCTGAGTAGTCATGAACTCCTATGCATGTCTACTGGATCTTTTGATTCACTCGTTAAGGTTTGTTTGTTAATTAGGCTAGTGACTTTTGTTTTGGAGATTCATTGATATAGATGGCTGGGGACATGATCTTACAAGATTTAGAATCTCAGCTTTCCTAAGGGATCGTAAATTGGTTCACTTAAGTGTTAATTTTGAAATTGAATGATTATTGAGCTCAAATTTATAATAAGATGATAAATTAGTCATTCACTAGTGGATTAATGATACTTAAGGATCAAGAGATGATTAGAAGGGTACAATGGTAATTTTGACCAGTTCTAATTTACGAACCAATAATTGGAGGACAGAGTTACATGAAATGATTATGTCAGTGGACTACATGAGAATACTCTGTAATATATTCTATAATTTCTAGGAGTTCAATTCCATATATATAGTGGAGTAATAATGAAATGAATTAAATAAGATTATTTAATTAAAGAATTTAATTAATAATCTGATTTATTGGAGCTTAGGATTATAGATCCATGGTCCCCAAGTCACCTCTATACTATGCTGTCAAGGGTGTGAATATTTCAGGACATGAGAAAATTATTGACTTGTAAAATGAATTTTTATTCTGGGGCAAGTACGTAATTATGTGTGATTAAATAAGAATTAATTAATTGAATTATTTATATATTTAAATATAATTTTTGGAAATTATATATATATAATTATCAAATTTTTTAATTATCAATAAGTGAGACAAAATATAACTAGTGAAATTAGATAATTAAATTATTATTAGATAACAATTTAAATAAACTAAATGTGTTATTTGTGAGATAACATATAAGTTAGTTTATAGAGATAATCATATATGTTAATTTTGAATTAACTGATATCTAGATAATTATCTTATTAAAATAAATATTTAATTCGTAGTAATTGTCATGTGTCAATCACTGATAGGGTATCAGAAATTGACATAGACTATTGTGGTGTTACGTGGCACTACAGTGGTGCCGTGAGGTACTGTGTTGGCTCACGGCACATTGCAATGCCATGTGGTACTGCAGTTGTGCACAATTGCAATGAGTCTCACTATAATTGATAATTTTATAATTAAATTTTATTTCAGTTTATCCTTAAAAAATTGATACGTCATTATCTAGAATATATACAGATATTATTCTAATGGTCTTGGTTGTTGGAAGAAGAGGAGCGAATCAGATGATCAAATGATTAGTTCGTCAATCTAGAGTTAAATTGAGAACACGAATGGTGTCAGAGAGAGTTTCTTCTGTGATTAAATGTTAATCAAATCTCTAAAAGAATAATCATCACGTTCTTTTAGAGAATCGTCTCACTAAAGTCATTCTCAGTAAATCTCTTGATCTCATTTTGAGAACATCTAGAGACAGAAAAAGTGTCTTGTAATATTCTACGTGCTCACACACGTCCTAGTGTGTTGAGAATTGACTTGTAAGATCTTGGTGTGTATCTCAGAGTCTACTGATCGTTGGAACGATTTCGTGGGAACGGAGGATTGATCGGTTTTTGTAAGGACACTTGATATAGACTACAAGAGATATATAATCCCAACCATATATATTGTAGATTCAAGTTATAAATATATAATGGATCCTCGAAGATTGAAAATGAGTTTTCAATAAAAGTTTTTATTTGGTTATCGTGGCGTAGTGCAAGTTTTATTTTATTAAAAGATTTGATTTTTATTAAAAGTTTAATTTTTTAAAAGACCCTACGCCTCCACTCTTCCTCGTGCACGAACCGCGACCACCAGCAAGTGGTATCAGAGTGGTCTTTATATATTTATATGTTAAATGTTGTGTGGGTTTTCTTGCATTATTCATATAATATGAGATATTTATAATATTAGATGGTTATGTTTTTTGAATGTATGAAAAATAATGGATCAGTAATTTTATGGTGATTATTGGGTTGAGCTTTATTTTAATTTTTCCTAGATCTTATGTAAGCCTAATTGAGCGTATGAATTTTTCTAATTTTATTTTAAATATTTTTGTAATTATTCCAAACACGAGAAGACGAAGAACGCACGAGACGAACGGTAAAAAATTACCGTTCAAGTGAAAATATTGTTCATCCGTGAAAACACTATTCGTCCATGAAACATTGCTCGCGCAAGAAATTTACTGTTCTGGCAGAGGTGAACAATGCCGGCGGTGAGATGGGCAACGGTGGTGATGGACGGCTATCGGAGAGTCCTATCAGCGGTGACAACTATTGTCACGTTTTAGGAAAGTTTTCAGCGAACCATACAACCAATTCTATCACCTAAGTGCTTCATTCAAACCCAAACTCTTCTAATTATCCATTTAAATTTTAAAATTAATGTATATTTTAAAATTACCTATTAATTTTTTATTTTATGAAAATTAAAAATTAATAGGTTGATTGAGTTTGACCCAAGTTTGACCAAATCAAATAAATTATTTATTTAATTAAGTCAACTATATTAAAAGAGATAATTATAATAATTATTTTAATTAAGAAAAATAGTTTTTCTAATTAAAAATGGTATTGTTCAAAACTTGAAGATTATGAAGATGGACATCAGGAGGAGAATGCAATATTTGAGAAATATGTATTCTTGAAATCCTCTTTGTAATTTTATTTCTTTATTTCAAAGGTTGTAATTTAAAAATACTCAATAGTCACTTGGTCCATTATTATTTTATTTAATTATTAAATAATTATTTAATTTTTCATGCATTAGTCGATCATATGCCATACATGAAAAATTCACACAGTTTTATTTAATCATGCATATCATCTGTAGAAACATGATTTATTAGGATTGTTTTAATATGTTTATATGTATTGTTTTATGAAATCAATTGCATGTAAACTGCTAGGTTTTAACTAGTTAAAACTTGGTAGTCACACCACAGTAAAGACTATAGTAACACCTTTAGGTTAACCGACTTTAGTGAAAGAGTTTTATTAAAGTTTGATGAATATAATTAATTAGTTAATCTAAGTTCACCTAATTATGAGTTAGGCGCTTCGAAAAGTTAAATGAACTTAGACTAATAAGATTGGATGAACTGATAATTAAATATTCATAGGGTTATTATTTTAACTAGTAATTAATTTGAAATTAATTGATTAGTTAAAATAGAAACACATTATCCTAAAATAGTGAGTGGGAGAAGGTTGACATATCAATATAATCTATGGTCTCTATCATTAGCACAACATAGTGAGCTGCAATGAGGGTCTCGAGGTGACTTTGTTTTCATCCACTTAAGAAAGGTTTCGAGCTATACCAATACCAAGGTTGGACTTCTTAAGAAGATAGGAGGAAGTGATGTAGTTTAGTTTTGACCGACCCTAAGGAGACATATTCTAAATAAAATCACGAAATCTAAAATGATTAGTTATACTCACAAAGTCACAATTAAGCTTTCATATAGATAGTTGTGACTTGACCGAACATGCGATACCTTATTGTTAAAAGAGAAAATATGAGATATTTAAAGTTTTCATTAATAAGGATGAGAATGTCTCATAGACAGTGTAAGGTTAATCTGACTGATCCTAAGAAGGAACATTAGTCGTTGGGTTATTTTATCGTGATTAGTAAATGCTAAATTTATGTGTTTATTATGATTACATTCATGCATCACGTTTATTTTTTGAATTCTAGATATTTATCAATTATATTGAATCATGTATGTTTTAAATTTTAATTATCAATATTATGTCAATCATGGGCAACCCTGTTACTGTTTTACTCACTCTTGAGAAATTGAATGGTGATAATTCCGTACGTTGGAAATCAAATATGAATTTAATGTTGATTTGTGAGAACCATAAGTTCGTTCTTACTGAGAAATATCCTGAGGTGCCTGTTGCTAACGCCCCAAAGAATGTTAGGGACAAATATGATGCTTCGATCATATCAAATAATAATGCGAAGTGCTACATGTTTGTGAGCATGAATGATATTCTCAGAACCAAGTATGAAAGCATAGAGACTGCCTATGAGATTATGGAATCTTTATAGGCAACGTTTGGGCAGCAAGCTGATCAAAATCGTCATGAGGTCACTAAGAGCTTTATGACAACTAAGATGAGGAAGTGTACTTCTGTTCGAGAACATGTTTTGAACATGATCAACATAACACACGAGGTAGAAGTACATGAGGCAACCATTGATGAACGGACTCAAGTTAGCATCATACTAGAGTCGCGCTTTTTTGCGTTCACGGCCAACTAGGTTATGAACAAGTTGCAATTCAACATGACCCAATTGTTGAATGAACTGTAAACTTTTGAGTCACTCAACCTTAGAATGACCAAATAGGGCGAGACAAATTTTTCTAGCAAAAGCCTTCTTCCAATATTGTTAAGAACAAGAATATGAAGAAGAACAATGGTAAGGACAAGAGTAAGAACAAAAGAGTAAAGAAATCCAAGACATCGCCGAAAGCCAAGCAGAACAAGAAAGACAACAAGCTCAAAGGAAAGTGTTTCCACAGTGGGGTTGAAGGTCATTAGAAGAGAAACTGTAACAAGTATCTTTCTGAGCTGAAAAAGAAAGGTAAATATGATTTACTTGTACTTGAAACTTGTTTAGTGGAATATGATTTGTCATCCTGGATACTTGATTCAGGAGTTACTAACCATGTATGTTCTTCTTTGCAAATGCTTGATTCGTCAAGGGAGCTGGCTGATGGCGAGGTCATTTTGAGAGTTGGCAGTGGTGCGCTCGTGTCAGCTAAAGCATTAGGGATAATCCGTTTACTTTTTGGATATAATTACTTAGTTTTGAATGATGTTTATTATATTCCTGGTTTTTCGAAGAATTTGATTTCTTTTTTATTTTTGCAAGAACAATTATTCGAAGTTTCTCATTAATAAAGAGTTTATTATTTTTAAAAATAGATTTGATATCTATCATGGTAAACGGACTGCATATGCTTAAACTGAGTGAACGTGCGTTAAATAAGTCTGAATTATTTAAAGTAGCAAAACCTAAAAATAAGAAACGACAAAGAGTTTTTCATGATGATAACACATATTTATGACATCTTAGATTTGGACATATTAATCTAGATATGTTAAACAGATTAACAAAGCATGGTCTATGAGAGAGCTAAATGTTGGAACTCTTCTTGTTTGTGAATCCTATCAAGAGAGTAAAATGACCAAGAGACTTTTCACATGAAAGGGCCAAAGAGCCAAGGAACCACTTGAGTCTGTGGACCGATCAATGTACAAGCTAGAAGTGGGTATGAGTATTTTATCACTTTCATTGACGACTACTCAAGATATGGTTATAGTTACCTAATGCGTCGAAAGTCTAAAACTTTTGGAAAGTTTAAAGACTTTAAGGCTTAAGCTGAAAAGCAATTAGGTAAATCATTGAAAACCCTTCAACCAGATCGATGTGGTGAATACTTGGATTTAGAATTGAAGGATTATTTGTTGGAGTGTGGAATCTTATCCCAATTTATAGCACCTGGAAGACCACAAGAAAATGGTGTTACAGAGAGGAGAAATTGAACCTTATTAGATATGATTAGGTCGATGTTAAGCTATTCATCATTGTCGCATACATTTTGGAGATATGCACTACACACGGCAACTTACATTTTGAATGTAGTGTCATCTAAGTCTATAAGCAAGACGCCTTTGAGTTATGGAATAACTCCAAACCTAGTTTGTGTCATTTTCGTATATGGGGATGTCCAGCTCACGTTTTTAGACCTAAGACCAGAAAGTTAGACTTAAGGTCTGAGGTATGCATAATCGTTGACTATTCTCTAGAGACTAGAGGTGAGTACTTTTATAGTCGCAATGATCAAAAGATGTTTGTGTCGACAAATGTAACATTTCTTGAATATGACTATATGCAAAAATACAAACCTCGTAGCAAAGTAGTTCTCGAGGAATCAGCTATTGATGAGATCATACCACCTTCAATTTCTACTGATAAAAGACAAACTAGAGAAATCACAGTTCCTGCAAAGGAAACCCCGGTGCAACATCATAGTAAGAGGGTTGTGAGACAACATGTTCGCAACGAACTAGAGGCACATGTCCTAGTCTCAGACACTAATAATGATGATCCATTATCTTAGGAAGAAGAAATGGATGATCCTGAAAAGGAGAAACGACAATATGCCATGAACCATGAAATGGAATCTATGTATTTCAATTCCATCTAGAAACTTGTAGATCCACCTGAAGATGTTAGGCCCATTGGATGTAAATGGATCTTCAAGAAAAAAAGAGGTGCAGATGAGAAAATAAAGACTTTCGAGGCACATATAGTAGCCAATGGCCATATACAAAAGGAGAGAGTCGATTATAAAGAGACATTCTCCCATGTGGCCATGCTAAAATCCATTCGCATCATTTTATCCATAGCCGCTAATTTTGACTATGAGATATGGAAAATGGACGTCAAGATAGCTTTTCTGAATTGTTCTTTTGAAGAAAACATCTATATGATGCAACTAGAAGGATTCGTACAAAAGGGTCAAGATTAGAAAGTATGGAAGTTGCTTAATCCATTTATGGATTAAAGCAAACATCTAAATCTTGACTCTTACCTTTGATGAGATTATAAAGTTATATGACTTCGAGCAAAATATTGACGAAGCCTGTGTTTATAATACACCAAAGATAAGATAATGGCTTTCTTAGTTCTTTATGTTGATGATATTGTACTCATTGGGAATGATGTAGAAAATTTGTCAAAGGTAAAGAAGTGGTTAACTGAGAAATTTCAAATGAAAGATTCGAGAGAAGCGAGCTATGTTCTAGGCATCCAAATCCTAACAGATAGAAAGAACAAGTTTTTGGCACTTTCTCAGGCATCTTATATTGATAAGGTGTTGGATAGATTCTCTATGAAGAATTTCAAGAAAGGTTAACAACCGATCAGACAGGGAATTATCCTCTCCAAGGAACAATGTCCTAAGACACCTTAAGAGGAAGAGGATATGAGAAAGGTTCACTATGCTTCAGCAGTTAGAAGTCTCATGTATGTCATGTTGTGGACGAGACCGGACATCTGTTATACAGTAGGAATTATTAATTGTTATCAATCGAATCCAGGTTTGGAACACTGGATTGCAGTAAAGCACATTCTCAAGTAGCTTAGGAGAACGAGAAACTATATGCTTGTTTATTCAGGTGAAGACGTGAACCTCACTTGATATACTGATTCTGATTTTCAATCAGATAGAGATAGTCAAAAGTCAATATCTGGATCAGAGTTCACCATAGGTGAAGGAGATGTACTTTGGATAAGTATTAAACAATCCAACATTGCAAATTCCACTATGGAAGCCGAATATTTAGCGGCTTGTGAAGCTGCAAAAGAGGCAGTATGACTCAGAATGTTCTATTCTGATCTGAAAGTAGTTCCAGATATGGACAAGCCACTGGTCCTGTACTATGATAATAGTGGGGCGGTAGCAAATTCCAAGGAACCGAGCAGTCACGAGAGGGGCAAGCATATAGAGAGTAAATATGATCTTGTAAGAGATATCGTGCATCGAGGGGATGTGACTGTTATAAAGATGATATCAGAACAGAACCTGGCTGATCCTTTTACAAAGACACTTCCTGCAAAGTCATTTTAGGGTCACGTTCGCAACATGGGATTTAGAGAGATGCGATATTTACTTTAGGGCAAGTGGGAGATTGTTATGAAATTTAGAGAGATGCCCTCAAAGCACGTGTATTGACATTTTGATATGAAATTTAAAGAGGATTACATTTTTCTTATAATTGTTCTTTTAAATTATTATTGAAAAATATATATAAATATCTGAAAGTTTCATATGAATTAATGAGAGTATGATCTTGTATTAGTACAAAATGGTTAAGATCGTAGATAATGAATAAAATTGTCAGCAACATATTAAAGTATGGAATCCTTAATGAATGATTACTAGTACGGTTCACTAAGCATTATGAATGCGTGTGATCTTGATCCGGATCATTGATGTGGTTAGAGATATTAGTGAAAATACTTTATATAATAAGATTATATATGACAAGACTGATGTGAATTAATATATTTATTAACGTATCGTTTATCATAAAGATTTAATATACATCAATTTGATGATCATATGTAGATTAGTGTGAATCCTAAGTAGTCATGAACTCTTATTGCATGTCTATTGGATCTTTTGATTCACTCGTTAAGGTCTGTTTGTTAATCAGACTAGTGACTTTGTTTTTGAGATTTAGTGATGTGGATGGCTGGGGACATGATCTTACAAGATTTGAAATCTAAGCTTTCCTAACGAATCGTATATTGATTCTCTTAAGTTTTAATTCTGAAACTGAATGGTTATTGAGCTCAAATTAATAATAAGATTATAAATTAGTCATTCACTAGTGGATTAACGGTACTTAAGGATCAAGATGTAATTAGAAGGGTAAAACAATAATTTTGACCAGTTCTAATTTGCGAACCAATAATTGGAGGACAAAACTACATAAAATGATTATGTCAGTGGACTACATAAGGATACTCTGTAAATACATTCTATAATCTCTAAAAGTGTAATTTCATATTTATAGTGGAGTAATAATGACATTAATAAAATAAGATTATTTAATTAAAGAGTTTAATTAGTAGTTTGACTTATCGGAGCTTAGGATTATTGGTCTATGGTCCCCAAGTCACCTCTATATTACGTTGTCTAGGGTGTGCATATTTTAAGACATGAGAAAATGACTAACTAGCAAAATGAATTTTTATTCTGGGGCAAGTACATAATTATGTGTGATTAATTAATTGAATTATTTATATATTTAAATATAATTTTCAAAAATTATATATATAAATAATTATCAATTTTTTCGTTAATTATCGATAAGGGAGACAGAATATCAAATTTATGAAATTAGATAATTAAATTATTATTAGATAATAATTTAAATCAACTAAATCTGTTATTTGTGAAATAACAGATAAGTTAGTTGATAGGGATAATCATATATGTTAAATTTGAATTAACTTATATCTAGATAATTATCTGATTAAAATAAATATTTAATTCACAATAATTGTCGCGTGTCAATCACTGAAAGGGTATAAAAAATTAACATGCACTACCATGATGCCACGTGGCACTACACTAGTAAGCGTGCAACGCTAATGCGACATGGCATTGCAGTTGTGCACAATTACAGTGAGTCCCACTACAATTGGTGATTTCATAATTAAATATTATTTCAGTTTATCCTTAAAAATTCGATACGCCATTATCTAGAACATATACATATATTATTCTAATGGCCTTGGATGTTGAAGAAGAAAAGTGAATCAGTTACTCAGATGATCAGTTCGATAATCAAGAGTTGAATTGAGAACACGATTGGTGTCAAGGAGATTTTTTCTGTGATTAAATGTTAATCAAATCTTTAAAAGAATAATCATCACGTTCTTTTATAGAATCGTCTCACTAAAATCCTTCTCAGTAAATCTCTAGATCTCATGTGTTGAGAACAATAGAAATAGAAAAAATGTCTTGTAATATTCTACAAGCTCATACACGTCCTAATGCGTTGAGACTTGACGTGAAAGATCTTGGTGTGAATCTTAGAGTCTACTGATCGTTGGAACAATTTCGTGGAAACATAGGATCGATCGATTTTTGCAATGACACTTAATATAGACTACAAGATGTATATGATTCATAACCTTGTATGCTGTAGATTCAACTAATAAATATATAATGGACTTGATTGATTGAAAAAATATTTTCAATAAAAGTTTCTATTTGGTTATCGTGACATTGCGCAATGTTTGTTTTATTAAAAAAATGATTTTTATTAAAAGTTTTTTTTAAAAGGTCTAGCGCCTCCACGGCACGACCACCAACACAAGGTTGGTTTTTCCATGATGTTGCTGTTCATTCTACTCTAAATTAGTGGGGTTTTGATCTGGGTACTCAGGCTCCTTCTGGCAGGAAAGATTCCTGGAGGTTGACAGCTTCTCCTTCTGGCAGGTTGAAGTACTTATAGAGCTCTCTATCCTCACCAAAATGTTGTTTCGTGGTTTAAAGTTGTCTGGTTTTCAATAGTTATTCCCAAATGTACTTTCATCACGTGGTTAGCTATTCAAGGCAAGCTCTCAACTAAGGATCACGTGAAGAAATGGAAGCCCCGTGTTAACTCAGATTATGTTCTTTGCGTGTCTGGTTCAGAATCAACTTAACACATGTTCTTTCAATTGCCCCATGTCTCAAGCTATTTTATCTCCTCTCTTGGTGAAATGTGGCAGCAGATATGAAAATGTTCTTAGTCACCAGTTAGTTGATTATTTTAATAATGATTGTATTACTGATATTTCTAGATTGAGTGTCAAATTATTTTTTTCTTACTTTATCCATAGTATTTGGTGTGAGAGAAACAAGAGAATCTTTGTTGGTAAAGTTCTTGATTCTTCCATTATCTCCAAGGATATCTCCAGGATGATAAGTGATAGACTTATTTTCTTAAGTCAAACTCGATCTATTATGATTGAGTCTAACTTTTTAGGTAATTGGTTGTAGGTTGTCCGGCTTTGTGTTTTGGTAAGTCCTAGGGTATATCCTTGTATTTGTGTTTTTTCTCTTTGGTTAATATATTTTTACTAAAAAAAATCTTAAATCATATAAATTAAATATCCAAGTTAAGCTGCGGATAATGAAAAAAATCAGAGGGCACCAATAGAAATTCGTCAAAATATTTTCATATATGCGTATGGTATGGTATGAACGATTATTAAAGAATATTAAAGAGAAATTACTTCACGGGTGAAAGTTATTCTTGAGACACCTTTTACTTGAAATATAAAACGAAAATATCTTTAAGTCAATTGATTACGTGACAACGATTGTATCACCTGAGTGACTATGATTTCTTATCAAGTTAGTTTGCATAATTAAAATATTTCACTTTTGGCCAACAACCAAATAAGAAACTAGCAACACTGACATAAAAAATAGAAAAAGTTATATGAGCACACATAAATTATAACTTAAAATAACCGACTTTACCTATCGATTTTCTTTAAGCGATATTATAGGACGTACACTTTATCTTAAAATTAATTTACCCCTTAAATTAATTTTCATTCTTAATTGATCTTTAAATTTCTTCATTCATTAATTTACCCATCTGACCGTTTAATGATCATATGCACGACACATGCATATTTTTTTCTTCAATTTTATCTCTTTTTTCAAACTTATAAGTTTATCATCTCTCATATTTTTTAATCTAAAAATTAGTCACAAATTGCATCTCACTTCTCACTGATTTGTCAAAACTTTGATAAAATTTCCTCTAATTTCAGCAACGGTTCGGGTCTAGTCTTATGCAGGTTCGGTTTTACTTTTATCAATCATATTTATTTTTCTCCATCACGAATAAATGTTGCTATTTTTTTAAACCCGAACCATTATTATTTTTTCTAAATCCGAATCATTGCTATTTTTTTATAAACCTGAACTGTTGCTATTTTTTATCAATCATATTTATTTTTCTCCAACATGAATGAGTGTTACTATTTTTTCTAAATCTGAACCGTTGCTACTTTTTATCAATCATATTTATTTTTCTAAACCTGAACCGTTACTATTTTTTTATACCCGAACCGTTACTATTTTTTCTAAACCTGAATTGTTGCTATTTTTTATCAATCATATTTATTTTTCTCCACATGAATAATGTTGATATTTTTCTTAAACTCGAACCGTTTCTATTTTTCTAAACCCCAACTGTTGCTATTTTTTCTAAATTCGAACTGTTGCTATTTTTTATCACTCATATTTATTTTTCTTCTTCATGAATGAATGTTGCACTTTTTTCTAAACCGGACCATTGTTATTTTTTCTAAACCTGACCGTTGCTGAAAGTAGAAGAGAATTTGTTAAAATTTTGACAGTCCAATGAAGAAGGAGATGTAATTTGTGGCTGATTTTTGGATAAAAAACATGTAAGATGGGTAGCTTATAAGATTGAAGAAAGTCGTACAATTGTAGAAAAAATAGACATGTACCGTGCATGTGACCATTTAACATCCATTTAACGGTCATGTGGGTAAATTGATGGATGAAGAAAGTTGGAGGACAATTAAAAAGAAAATTAGTTTATGGGGGTAAGTTGATTTGTGGGCAAAGTGCAGGGGGGTCCTATGATATTAACCATTTTCTTTAAAACAATGTTGATTCTTCTTCCGCACAACATCCTCGATCGTGTGCTTTTGGTCTGATTGCTAGGGTTTTCTCTCAATAAGGTGTTGAAGTAAAGGGGCAAAAGACTCAGGCTTGTTCGATTGACCAAGTTGAGCTTATTTAGGTTTGGAATGGGCCATATCTTTTCTCCGGGCCAAATGTGTTATACAATGGTGACATCAAGAATAGACAATTTTTAATAAAATAGTCAAAGATGAAACAATAATAAAAAAATAGCCACCCAAATTTAAAAAAAAAATTCCTGGCAAAAGCCGTCCCCCACGCGGGTGAGCGAAGTTTTGAATTTATGTCCACAAAATTAATATAATATATTATATATATAAAACATACTGTAAAAATTACACGGGTATATATAATATGTATTGTATATATTATATAAATTGCTAAAATCTAGAGTGGTGGTGCGCGTGGCGTAAATTTTTTCCTTCACGTGGAAGTTCATTTTTTTTCAAAAACCATGCCGGTGAGCTATTTTTTATGTTTTTATACTCGTGATCATTTTTTATGATTTTTTTAAAAGTTTGTTATTTATTAACATTGCTAGTTATAGAATGTGATTCTAAAAAGGTTGTGGGTTGTGTCAAAAGTAATTCATAATCTGCTTGGAAGCTGGTTGATTTATGAAAATGACTTAATTAGGCAAATGGGTCACAATAAAAAAATAGAGGAAAAAATAGCCCAACAAGTTGTAATTTACATAAATGACCAAATTTTATAATGACACGTCTTTAAAACCTAAAAATCATAGTAAATAGATGAAACTCACTTATAAGGGACAAAAAATACGTTATTCATGTAACAACCCTTGCGCAAAACTAAAATAACACAAAGAAATCTTTGGGAGGCTGCGATGGCGATTGGGTTACTAAGAAAAGCCTAGGGACGAATTCTACATTCCCGAGCGTAAATCATGCGAAATCCCGACTGTAAGTGCTATATACAGTTTGTATTATCGTTTGAATATGAGTTTGAATCTGTGCTATATACAAAATCTCGATTAGAAAACTAGTTTGTTTTATCGTTCTTGAATCTTGAATTTATGTGTGACTCTATATATGGTTTTGTATTGACTGTGTTTCTTTTTTTCATTCTTTTCGTTTGAATATGAGTTTGAATCAAAATCATTTTCGTTCTTTTCATTTGAATCAATCAATCATAGTCAATCTGAGTTTCTATTTTGGTTCTTTTCGTTTGAATTTGAATCAATATTCATTAGGGTTCCGAGTTTAGATTTACAGCACATTGATTTTGATTTTTTTGTTCTACATTTACTATGATTGTGTTCTGAAACACGGTATATTAATGAATAATGTTCATTGTATACTCTCGATATTGTTCATTATGTTCAGAATCTAGGCATATTTTCGTTCTGAATCACAACATATTGTGATTGCATTTTTTGTATCTCTTGTGCTGTAAAATAGTAAAAATTTATATGACATAGGTATATAATCATATATATACTTATATATTAACTACTCAGCAATTCTGATTTTGAATAGTAAATACGTATATGCATATAGTATATACACATAAAATCATTTACTGTTTGTTAGCATAGTCATGTTTAAATTAGCACATAGTTATACATGACTTAGTATAAGATAGTTTACTCACAGTATATAAATATAGATCCAACAAAAAATATAAATGAGGCCAAAACACAGCCAAGAAACCAAAATGCCCAAAAAAATATACATTATGACAAATAAATAAACAAATTCATGAAAGCTGCTACATTACAGGTAAAATATTACATTGAACATTAATATATACATATATAAACATATGTTTATATCATGATGACTGAATAATTTTTTCTTATAGGAAAAGACAAGGAAAAGTAAAAGGTTACAAGAAGCTCAAACATCAACAATGGCAAGCAAAAAACAACGGGTGTCAAAGAGAAAACAACCACAGCTTTAGGAAGAAGCGCCAGTGGAAGCAAATAAGACTACCACAAGTAATGCTCGTACAGCCTAACACATTGATCAAAACATAACGACTGGAACAAAGGTAAACAAATCGAACAGTAACTTAAAATATATTGTTATAGAAATATGATAACTAATTTTAACGTAAATGTTATTATTAATTACTAATTGGCAATACTACCCTGTGTTTATGCCGACTGAGTTGTGGACAACTAACAAAAAGATCAACATATATGGTAACATGGAGTGTTTGACAACTCTAAAATATTGGTTGACTTAAAAGGAAAGAGAAATTTTTAAGAAAACTTGTTTACGCAACCTTCTAAACATCAAACTTGCCAAAATACCTCTGTAACTTCTACATTTAGCTAGGAGGTAATGTTTTAGCAACAATAGTGATGAATTGTGTTTCAATTTTGAAGGCCAAGTTATTAGATTCGGTCTTAGGGATTTTGCATTGATAACGAGATTAAATCATGGTCCATATCTGCCATTGAATAAAGAGACTTTACCTGATTGTCAATTAATCGATGAAGCTTTTTTAAGTATCAAATCCATTACTAAATCCATGTCTAGGAAAAGACTTGTTTGTTCTTTTAATGCGTTTAGATATGCAAGTCTAGAGATCAAAATCAAGTTGCCTAAAATTTTTTGTTTAGAGAATCTTCTTTTACCAAAACAATTAGCTAGTGGCATCGATATTGACCATTTGGAAATGGTCGATATTGATGAGGTTTTTGAAAATTATCCATGGGGTAGATTGTCGTAGAAGATGACAATTGGATTTGTCAAAGTTGTGCTCAACAATCCTTCAACAAAGGGGTTCGGTTTTGGGCGCTTCCCATTGGCTCTAATTGTCTGGGCATATAAGGTGATTTCGGCCCTCACAAATGCTTGCAACAACATCACACAACTTTCAAGGGAGGGGATCCCAAGGATGGGCAATTGGAGGGGAGGTGAGCAACCTGGCTTGGAGGAATTACAAATTAAAGTTTTTGACTCAGAAGAGGTAAATTTTTTTCACTTGCATAAGGTATATAAAAAGTAGTATATAAATGTTTACTCTAAGTATATGGTGAGTGTCTATCATGTTAATGCTTTATGTTTAATTTGATATGAGTATTCTGTAGTGGTATATTGGTAATTACGTTCAGTCTATAGGCAGTTTATATTGAAAAGTATGTTTATTGTTTCATGTTTATGTTTCTGATTATACAAAAAAGTATGTTTAATTTGATATGAGTATTGTACAGTGATATATTGATGATTACATTCAGTGTATAGGCATATTATATAGAAAATTATGTTTATTGTTTAATGTTTTAGAAAAATTACATAGGAAACATAATATTCTTTGTTGACTCTTGGTATATAATCAATAATTGTCTGTTATTAATGAAGTAGTATATAAATGATTACTGTCAATAATTAAATAGTTTCTATTTTCCTTGTTGTTTTGAGCTTGCCTTGAGTATTTTGAATTAATGTTTGATTTCATAAAAGCTTAAAATTGAACCAATTGTCCTTACACAATTAAAAATGGAAGCGCCATACATGGCTCATTTTCTTAAGGGGAAACATGTGGAAAATGAGAAAATGGGGAATAATTAGATTGCGAATCCTTTGGTTTATTGATGAAAAAACCAAAAAAGATTCAAAACAGAGAGGCAATGACTGTCCTAGCAAAAAAATTGACAAGTCGGAAAGAGCAAATAATACTGAATATATCCATGGTAAGCATGAATGTAAAGATGAGGGAAATCCATACTTTATTATTTAAGATTGTCCACAAACAGAATCTGGATAGGTAATAAGTTTACATACTAAGCATAAATTGTTACAAAGCATGTGAATAATGTTGCATTCTCATTAATGAAAGGATAATGCTATGAATAGTGATACTATTGTTGTGAATGTTGATAATGCTATTGTGAAGGATGATACAACTGTTGTGAACATGCTGTAAATGCGGATGCTGGATAAAAAAGTGTTGATCAGCATGCGACTACAATTCAAGAGTCACAAGCAAAGGTAATTGTAAATGCAACTTATATATTTATTGATTATTATGAACTAAACTAATGTTGACATATAAATAATGCAGGAAAACAAAAAGAAAATACACCTAATGAAAGCAGCAGTAATAGTAGCTAACGTAAAAAAGTCATTGCGGCTGATGAAAATGGCTGAAAAAGAGCAGCAAGCACAACTAGCAGCAGCACATCAAGCTATGAAGGAAAAGACAGCAGCTCTAGAAAAGACAGTAGCACAGTCATCAATATTTTCATTTGAATCAAACATTCTTAACTTTAATTTATTTTCCCATCCCCTTCCTGATGTTGATTGATAAATATTATTACACCTTTTGGATAATTTTCTTAGGATGTTAAACTTAAAAGAAATTATGCTAGATACTATGGATTAATAGGTGGTAGATGATGGTACTATTTTTTATGACCTTAGGCTTAATTGATGGTATATGAATATGTGGTAAATGATGGTAGTTTGCAAATAGTTACTATTTCTGAAACTTTTGATGAATTTTGATATTATTGATCATTTTGGAGGATATGAAAATTCATTCTGAAATTTTCTGGTTTGATTGTTATCTATAAGTTTATATTCAATTCAGTAAGCCTGCTTTGATTAATGTATATACATGTGAGTAATGTGCTAACATACTAAAGGTACATATCCAATTTTTTGTTTTGGTAAGTGTATATACAGGTCAGTGAATGTTAATATACTATGGGCATATATCAAATACCTTGAAATAGTATGAATTTGATATGTATAAACAAGAGCATAAATGTTAATATACTCACAGTCTATAATTAATTACCATAGTATTGACTTAAACAACCAAATTCATATCATTATAAAAGTTCTATAGAATATGTAAGCACACACTTGCAAAAATACATAAGATTAGATCTAAGTAAATGACTACAATAGAAAAACTAAAAATAAAGCAATTATACAATTCATTAAAAATTATATTCATATATACTATGAGTATCTATGAATAATAAACAATATCCATAAAATTCATTTGACCATTAACCTGTCTGATATGAAATTGAAAAGTATATCTAAAGTAAGCTCCATACAAACTAATGATAGATAAAAACATAACCATCAACACAATCAACTCGAGCATTTCTTCTTTGAAGCACCTCCTTCACTAATTTTTTAACAGGATTCTTACCGGTCTTCTTATTGTGACCTAAAATACCACAATTACTGCATCTATTTTTAGGTATCTTTTCACTAAAAGATAAGTACATTTTCTTCTCTGGCCTACCCGAAGAATGTGTGACACATGGGGTAAAATCCTTTGATATTTGATACAATCAGGAACTGCCCAATCAGATTCGTTGCCAACGAGATAAACAAATGTTGCACACGTACATTCAAGCTCACTCTTCATATAGTACTTAGATGTGTATGCATATGATGATAAGTTCCTCCTTGTAAGTGATGCACACGCATGAGAACAAGCTAGTAGATCTAGCTGCCACATTATAAGTGTAACACCTATTTGTAATGTTCACAACATATTTAACTTCACCATCAAGAACTTGAAATGTATTAACATCAATGATGTATACCTACAAAGATAAAAAATTAATAATAACTAATGAATGAAAATAATTAAATATGAAAACAAAAACATAAGAGATCTCATATCCATATTACGGACCAACTCAATTTGAACATGTAAATCCTTCTCCGCTTCTTTCATTAAACACGTAAGCATAAAACTTGCAGCAATCCTCTGATCATAAAATCATAACTGTAACTTTTAGCGTATATGCTCAATAAGGCAAGCAACATGCAATGATCGAGCAACCTTTAGAATAGAATTTAATGTCTCCATTAGGTTTGATGTCATCACATTATACAGATGTCTAACAAAAGTATGCACGAGTCCATTTCTTAATGACATGCTTCGCACGCACAAGATCAATAATGTTCTTAGGTTGTGTGCGATCACCAACTGCACACATATACTTATTTTTTATACACTCACTAACAATTGTCGAAGTGACTTGTCGGTGATCACTCTAAACAATATCTAGAGAACAAGTGTGCTCCTTTACATACTTTCTGACGCGCAAATTTGACCACCTCTATAGCGTAAAGTACGCACAAACCACTGACAACACACCGGTCTACATACGTTTTACGATTAGACTTGCTAGTCACAAATTGAAAATAATGCTTCAAAGCTATCAAGTGCAGAGCCTTTCTCAACTCATATTTTGAGCTGGAAATAACTTCTCTTGTATCTCAAATATAAGATGTAACTTATTCGCATCTACTTTATCTATAAATCAAGGTTCATAAGGATTATCATGAACAAAAATTTGAGATGAAGACCCAACCTCTAATGACGATAAAATATCACCATTAACAACCATACCAGATGTCCTATAACCAATTTTTGGTGTAATAATTAACGGATAATTTCTACCTCTCTCATTATTCATCAAAGTAAGATATCAAACAACGTCAAAATCTACATTAATTTCTACGAAATTAGAAGATGATCCTCCAGAATCAATATTTACCATCAAACACAAATTGTTAGTATATACTCCTAATGCACGTGATACCAAACCAAGTAAAACTTTGTGTGATGCATCATTACCAACCAACAATGGCTTAATCTTGTAGTCAATGTAATTTCTTGCATCAACTCACTTTCCATCATAAAAAAACAACAATGAAAATATTCACCATCCAACCTAAGAAAAAGAATAACAATAAATAAGTAAATGGCATAATGACATAAATAATGCTGTATATAATATATACTAGATAGTAAATGACTATATATTATAAAAATGAGATGACAGAATCCGTTGAACACGATTCAACAATAACACATTATGAAATTAACACAATATGAAAATATATATATCACAAGGTATATGTATATATACTACAAATTGTAGATTAAAAACTACATAACACAATATGTAAATATATACTATAGAGTATATGTCTTTATACTATATAACAAATGATATACAATACTGTATAACACAACATATAATTATATACCGTAGAGTATATGTTTATATACTATATTAGATTTATTTCAAAAAAAATGTCTGACACAATATATTATTATCTACCGTAGAGTATATATCTATAAACTACGTAACATATATGAAACGAACACGCCAATAGAACGATTCAGCAGAAAATATTTAGAACAATGTGTTGATATACTCTGTAATAACATAAAAATATAGAAGTCGCTTATTTATTAAGAATCAACAACAAAAAATAATTGAAAACATACACGTAACTTCAAAAACACTAAAATCTATAAACAATGCAATGAGAAAATAATAACATTGATGAGAAATCTAAAAACCGTATGAAGCTAATACAAAAAATCTGAAGGACGAAATCTGTTACATAAAAAAGGATGAAGATAGATTCGCCAAAATCAATTGTTGATCAATTCCAAATAACCTGCTACAAAGAATGAAGAAAAAATCGCCAAATTTGGCCAAAAAGAACCAAAATCAATTCCTCTAAAGTGTTAAAAAAACATGTTATTGATCTTACAGATTTCTCAGAAATATGAATTGGAGATGAAGATGAAATACTGAAAATGATAAAACTCAAAAACTACAATAATGGCACCTGGAAGATGAAATACATAAATTACTGCCGGAGTCATGGAAGAATAGGAGATGTGGCAATATCAGGAGCTGTGGGAGAGAGTATAAAATAATAAAAAGAGAGAGTTAGTTATAAAAAAGGTCAAAAAAGTAAATTATCTTATAAAATCATAACTAACTAAAATATCAAACACAGAATCGAGCCATATCCGCAAAACTTAAAATTAAGGGACATAATACAAAATTTAAATTTAAACTATCTTAATTCAATATTTTCCCCATGAAAATTGATAAAAAAAAAAAACTTACTTTTTTTTTTTGCAAAAATAACTTTTTTTTTTTGCAAAAAAAGCCTAAAGTAAATATTTTATTTACAAGAGTTGTGCAAATATAAATAAATTTTTTATATCATTCCAACCATTTTTACAAAAAAAAGTTCCAGCCATTTTTACAAAAAAAAGTTCCGGCCATTTTTACAGTTTAAGCTAGAAAGTTGATAATTTTTACATTTCTTCCTAAAATTTAGGAGAGGAAGCCGATGATAAACTAAATCAAGCAGTTGGTTATACTCTTAGTTGGATGAGTAAAAGTTCTAATTTTGTTGCTGATGATATAGCAAAACATAGCAATTGTCATAACAAACTTGATACTAATAATTTCTACTTTCTCAGTAGCATTTGTAATTTGATTGAGGATGAAAAAATCATTGTTCCGGGTAGATGTAGACTTACCTAAATTTTAATATCTATTGTTTTCTTTATAAAATGAAATGTGAATTTTTGGTTAAAAACTATTTTCTCTGAACCAAGGGTTTCATATAAATTTGAATATTAAAATTTAGAATTAGGGCCATGGGTAATTTTCTAAATGAAATTAATTTGAAATGTAAAGGTTTTTGGATTTTTTTATTTAAGAAATCTAAAATGAAGGAACGTCTCAATGATTTTTTAAAATAAAAGTGTGTGAGCGTTATTTAAACAAATTACATCCGGTGTTAAGAGAATTTTCCATTAAGAAGATTACGTATTCAACTATCTAGAATGTAAAACTTAGTTTTCTTTACATAAATTTTCTTTGAGTAACTATATATATCAAATCAATCTATTCATTAATTTACTTATTTTATTTAGTTAAAACTATGAATTGACAGGTCATATATAAATTAAAGACTACCAAAGGGGCACACTTCTTTCAATTAATAAGTAAAACTATTATTTTGTATATAAAACTACGAAATTGGAAGGGATGGAAAAGGTGCCATTGGGCCTCAAGTGATCCGTCTGTGTCTAAGTTCATTGACCTATTTAACATCCAATAAAATCTAAATATTCGATAAAAATATTAATTTTGAATTTTCACGTCAATTATAATTTCAATCAAATTTTTTTGAGAAATATCAAAAGTATCTTTATGTTAAATTAAAAGGTTAAAACTAACAATAATTTTTTTAATACGAAAATATTCCTTCCTATCTCTCTTCCTTCCCATTATCTTCTTATAAAAAGAGTACCTCAATAATGTCCTTGTACAGGTAAAATTTCACATGATGCGTGATAAGATTTAGACCGAAAACTCCATTAAAAAGAAGATAGAGTGAGAAACGTAAGATCAATTAGACGGTTATGAAGAACAAACCAATCAGATAAAAGTACATGGCTTACCGACGTGATAATCCAAATAGAAACTAATCAAGACCATTATATTGATTAAACGGTCAAGATTTATTTAAGTCGTTAATGTTGATAAGCTAGATCTCAGAAGAATATTCTGTTGATCCTATTTTCATATAGAATTAGATAAATTGTATCAGATTCTATGTAGTCGGTGGAAGACCTATAAATAGAGGCAAGATGTAACTCCAAACATGACAACAACTCTCAACACCCACAAGAAATAAGTTTACTATGTAGCTTACATTAACCTTGTAAACCACTTCTTCATAATAAAATACTATCAAAGTCTCTTTGTGATTTTTCTTCCCTATAAAGGTTTTTTCACGTAAATCATGGTATCTTTATTCTCTCATTCTCTTGGTTTCCATATTATGATGTAGAAAATTCACGACTGATTATCAAAAACTGTGATTTTTTATCTTTACAATTGGTGCTTTTGTTGAGAGCTGAGAAAAAAAAGTCAAGAAATCTCTTCCCAAAACGCTTAAAACCAAACCAAATGCTTTCGACAACACATATGGAAGTGGACACGGTAACAACCAACGTCGGTAGCCATCCCACAATGCCTGTCATGAGAACACTAAAGTCGCTTCACGTGACAAAGGGAAAGGAATCATGGATGAGAACGAGCCCGCTCAGCCAATCATAGAGCGGGCTGTGGAAAAGATATTGTAGCGGAAAATGCTTGAGATGAGTAAGTTGGGAGCAGGCAGAGTGGCGAATCTGGAAACTTTGACCTACTCTCCACTATGCCCAGAAATCTTAGTCGCGTCAGTACTTAATAAGCTTAAAAATGAAGAAAAGAAAGAAGTTTGAAAAAAAAACTCTGAAAAGAAGGAAGTTTAGAAAGAAAGAAACTCTGAAAAGTAAGAGCTCTAAAAAGAAGGAAGATCTCTGAAAAGAAGGAAGTTTGGAAAGAAGGAATATCTGAAAAGAAATAGCTCTGAAAAGAAGAAAGCTAGTAAAGAATAAAGTTCTGAAAAGAGAAAGCTCTGAAAAGAAGGAAGTTTGGAAAAAGGGAAATTTTGAAAAGGAATAGCTATGAAAAGAAGAGAAATGTTATGACAATGGAAACCTCGTGGCAACGGGAATGAAAATGGCAACGAGTACGACACTGGAAATGGAAATAAATTGGAAGCCAAAACGGAAATGACATGGCAGCGAAACTCAAAGTGAAAAAGAGTAAACTTGTTCCTTGTTTATTCGATTAACGTTATTATCGGTCTATTTCTTTTACACCATTATTATTTGAAATAAAGAAAAATAGATCTGAAAAAGTCAAAGAAAAATTAAATCAATTTGATGCATGTATTATATGATAAAAAAATTTTAAATTTTAAATTCAAATGTGAATCTTAAATTATATTTAGAATTTCAAAATGTGTTATCTGATACGATAAGATTATCATATTTTGAACAATAAAATATTTTATGTAAAATTTATTTTGATAAAATTATCCTGCATTCTAATTCAAATTTTAAATCATGTTTGAATTTTGAAAAATATGATCTAAATCTTGTTATGATAAGATTTGTTTAAATTTTAAATTTTAAAATCAAATCAAATATTGGATTCAAATTTTGAATTTAAGGTTATCTCAAGCTATAAAAAAAATTCTTATTGATTGATAAACAAAAAAAATAAAATTTTGATCGATGTATATTCGAAGATCTTCTCTTTTCTTTTCCATGTGCAAAGTGCACGAAAATAAGGGATGGACAAACAATGTGAACGGAAAGATCTTGATGACAGAAACTGAAATGTCTTGACGACAGAAACATATAGGTCATTGCTACGGGAATGGATACGCCAACGACGGATGCAGAATTATCTTGATAATGGGAACAGGAAAGAGTAGTATGAAAATTACCCACAAACAGGATCACATTTACAGAATTCAAGTGGATGATCTTTGACATACAAATCATTATATATCAATGAGATTTGGTTTTAAACTGAAGTGAACGGAAGATAAATGTATATCAAATCATACATGGTTTGAAAGATACGAAAATTAACTTCGTGGAGAATTTTGTGGAACTCAATTTGGAGTTTCGGGGAAAATGTTATGGCAGTTTTCATACAAGTTGTTCAGAAAGAAGATTATGTAGAACTATCAACTTCAGAAATTAAACTGTAACAACTTGGGGTTGATTATATTGTGAATCATATACCATCAGAAGGGTACAAATGTATATCAAATCATACATCGTTTGAAAGATTATGAATATTTGGAAGTCTACTTCTCGGGGGATTTTATGAAATTGATTTTGGAGCCCACAATGAAAAATTATGATAGTGTTTGTTAAGGCTGTTCAAGAAAGTAGAATATATAGAATGTTGAAAAATTTTGGAAATTAAATTGAATTTACTGGGAGTCACATCGCAAATATTATATCATTGGAAAGATACAGAAGTCTAATTCTCGGTAAATTTTATGAAATTTAGTTCAGATATCCTGATCAAAAGTTATGGAAATTCTAGTTGAGGATGTTCAGAAAAGAAAAATGTACAGAACTGTCAGCTTCATTTATTAAGCTTCACCAACACATCTAAACTTATGATATAAATCATACGTCGCTACAAAGCTACAGAAGTCAGTTTCTTGAAATTCTTTACGGTATGAAATTTGAGCTTCTAGAAGAAAGTTGTGGTATACTCGTTTCCTACTCATTCTATTATATGGTGTTGTTCACATTCTTGTCGCAGGTATTTGTGTACGGGGAAAAGAAAAAGAAAAACGATATGGCGAAACTCTAGCAAGAGCCTGACAGGAAATATATGGCCCCTAAGCTTTGCGAAAAGCTTATGTCCTTGGAAGTGTCTACGGACATCGATCTCAGAAGGAAACGAGCTCCTGAGCTCACCAAGAGTTTATGTTCGTGAAAGTTTTTACTTTCTAAAGAAAACAGAAATATGCCCCTTAGCTCACAAAAAGCTTATGTCCATGAAAGTTTTTACTTTCTAAACGGAACGGGCTCCTGAGCTCAATAAGATCTTAAGTTCATGAGGAATGGTGTCTATAGCACTACCCTCTAAAGGAAACAAAAAAGGAAGAAGTCTGAAAAGAAAGAAACCAAAAGAAAGAAATCTAAAAAGAAGGAAGAATTGCAAAGGAAGAAGGTGTCGCGGCGTTAGAATCTTGGAAATAGTATTCAACACTTAGAAAAAATAAAAAAGGAGAAAGGAATAAATATGAAAGCAAATGAAGTGAGAAGTGAGAAGCAAATAAAGCTTCAAAAGAAATTCAAAAAAGGGGACCAGATGAAAATTGTGAGGTCAAGCGATCAATGGTTGTGTTGGTTTCATCTAAGGAAACTGAAAAGTGGAGAAAGTAAAAAGTGAAAATGATGAAAGAAGAAGTGGAAAGAAGGGAAAAGAACGTGAACAAAGAAAGACAAAGTGAGAAGCAACGTAAGATGAAAGAATATAGGAAATTTACAAAAACATAGAAAAGACTATGGCAACAGTATCTCCAACATAAGGGTTAATAGCAGCATCCTTAACATTGAGATTAACAACGGCCTGTCAAATAGCAGCTTGAAAAACTATGTCACGTGTTCCCAAAAAATACTTGTAAACGAAAATGCTCAAATCAAGTCTTATCAATGCCAAGCTGAAGCTGCTCACAAAGTGGGAAAAACTCATGATGATATGATAAAATCTGAACAAGAAGCAGACTTACAAACCGGGTCATGGTTCTTTATTTGAACCTAAGTTCTCAAAAACGGATATTTTTTAATTCCCTTTCAAAGTGGAAACGAGGCCATGATTCTTTATTTGAACTTGAGTTATCCTCTCTAAAGAAAATGAGCAGGTTTATAAGTCATTTTCTCAGAATGAAAACGGGGTCATAGTTCTTTATTTGAACCTAAGTCCTGAGAAACGGGAGAAACTCTCCAAGGAGCCCATAGCAAAGGAAATGAGAGAAACTCTCCAATAAGCCCATAGCGAGGAAACGGGAGAAACTCTCCGATAAGCCTGTAGCAAAAGAAACAGGATAAACTCTCTGATAAGCCCGTAGCAAAAGAAACTGGAGAAACTCTCCAATGAGCTTGTAGCAAAGAAAACGGGGGAAACTCTATCAACGGGTCCACAGTGAAAGGAATAGAAAGACATAATAGAAAATGAAGGGATGACAGCTGGCAACGGATAGATATTTTCCCAAAAGGTACTAGACCCATACCAACTCTGAAATGGCGCTTGGGAGATATTCTCCGAATGGGAAGATGAAAGACTACTCCGGAATAGCGCACATAAAGCATTCTTTGAGCGGGAAGATGAAAGATTGCTCAAGAATAGTGCATGTAAAAGCATTGTCTGAGTGGGAAGATGAAGAGTTGCTCTAAAATGACACGTGTAAAGCATTCTCTGAGTAGGAAGATGAAGAGTTCCTCTGAAATGACACATGTAAAGCATTCTTTGAGCAGGGAGATGAAAGATTACTCTGGAATAGCGCACTTTCTCTGAGTAGGAAGATGACGAGTTGCTATGAAATGACACGTGTAAAGCATTCTCTGAGCGGGAAGATAAAAAGTTGCTCCAGAATAGCGCATGTAAAGCATTCTTTGAGCGGGAAGATGAAAGGTTTCTTTGGAATAGCGCATGTAAAACATTCTCTGAGCAGGAAGATGAAAGATTACTCCAGAATAGCGCATGTAAATCATTCTCTGAGCGGAAAGATGAAGAGTTGTTATGAAATGACACGTGTAAAGCATTCTCTGAGCGGGAAGAAAAAAAGTTTCTACGAAATAGCGCATGTAAAGCATTCTCTGAGCTGGAAGATGAAAGGTTGCTCCGAAATAGCACATGTAAAGCATTCTCTGAGCGAGAAGATGAAAGATTGCTCTAGAATAGCACATGTAAAGCATTATTTGAGCGGGAAGATGAAAGTTTGTTCTGGAATAGCGCATGTAAGGTATTCTCTGAACGAGAAGATGAAACGATAAAAGAATACGGAAAATATAGCCATAAATAATGCCCAAAAAGGCGGAGAGTAATGATATGTGATAATGGTATAAAAAATAAACATTACACTTGAACGAATAAAATATCATCGAGTGTAATGGAGGCCAATGTACAGGCGAAATTTCACATGACACGTGGTAAGATCTAGAACGAGGACTCCATCGAAGAGAAGATAGAGTGAGAATCGTAAGATCAACTGGCGGTTATGAAGAACAGACCAATCAGACGAAAGTACATGGATTATAGAAGCTAATCAAGACCATTAAATTGATCAATCGGTCAAGATTTACTTAAGTTGTTAATGTTGATAAGCTAGATCTCAGAGGAATATTCTGTTGATCTTATTTTCATATAGAATTAGATAAACTGTATGAGATTCTATGTAATCAATGGAAAGCCTATAAATAGAGGCAAGATGTAATTTCAAACAGGACAATAACTCTCAACGCTCACAAAAAATAAGTTGACTCTGTAGCTTGCATTAACCTTGTAAACTTTTTTTTTCATAATGAAATACTATCGAAATCTCCCTGTGATTTTTCTTTTCTTAAAAAGTTTTTCACATAAATCATGGTATCTTTATTCTATCATTCTCACTCTAAATTATTCTCTTAATTTTCATATTATGATGTAGAAAATTCACGATCGATTATCAAAAGACCAATATTTGGGTGCCAAATGTTGGTCTGTATGTTTCTCCGTCTCTCTCCTTAGCTGGTGATAAATCCTATACTTTTTCATCTGCTTCTTTAAAATCACTTTTAGTGCCACTATGTATTTGCTCTGAAAAATCAATCTAAGTATAAAAATCTCAATAAGCTACGTTTGGCTTCACGAAAAGCAAAGGAAGAGTGAAAAAGAAACTTTAAAAATTAAAACTTGTAAACTGTCATATCCAAAATGAAAGTTGAAAAATTATACTGATGTATTACTAGAAATCATACTCTAGAATCAATTGCTTGTTTCTTGCAAAACCTCTCTGATAAGAGAGATAATGGGAAGAAAAAGGGAGAGGAAGAGATATTTTTATATTAAAAAAATGGTTGTTTGTTTTAACTCTTTAATTTAACATGATGATGATTTTTACAGTTTCTTAAACTATAGGAGTATAAAAATATAAAAAAAAAAGTTTAGAGGTATAGTTTATATTTTGATCAAAGTGCATGTGTATATTTTATATTTTAGCCTAATTTAATGGAAAACTACAAAATCCATGTCTATGATCTCTTTTTAGACCAACGTACATATTAGAGTTTGAATATGACCTTTGTATCATAGAACTCCAGTTAGAGGTGAATAATTTTTTACTGAACCTTCCAAACAAACTGAAAACCAGTTCAGACAACTTCTTTAGAGGTCTTTTTTTAAATTTTTTTAGAGCTCTTCAACTAGGTAAAATTAAATAATCGAAGAGTTTCGTTCAGAATTTCAGTAGATTTCGAACTGAACAAATTGAAACTTTAGTTTTCTTTTTTTCTGGTTTTATGTTGTAGCCTTTTGCTTTTCATGGTGTAACTTTATTTGAAAACCATTAATTAAGTTGAAGATTTTAAGTTTTTGTGTTGAAAAATCCTAATAAATCTTTTTTATTTTATCACTAGGGCAGAACCAGAGAATTGGACCAAACTAAAATTTTTAGTTCGGCTCGATTGTGTTCATTTTCAATTAACTATTCGATTCAGTTTGGCAATATTGCTCATATCCGATTCATTTTTAATTAACTAAACCATGAATGCTCATATTGGATTATGTAAAATGGATGGAGGTTAAGTGCGTTGAGCATTAACTCTATCATGTCTTAATCGATTTAATCATATAGAGTGGATCATCGTTTGACACGATAAGCCTCTATCAGATGAAGTCTTTACTTCTTCCTTAAAGCTGTGAATCTGTGATCATGCATTAATCCTATGTTTATTTCGTAAGTTCATGATATTCAATAAAAAGTTTCGTGATTGTGTTCTGAAAAAATGCCATAATTGTTTGATGATGTCAAAAATCTTTGAGTGGCAATAACGAACTCCGCTGATGGGATGGGGATAAAAAGACGACGTAAGAGACTTAACTCGACACTCGTATAGTGACTGCTCAAATGCACTTCAACCTTTTGAGTTTGTGAATCTAAAAAATTAAAACTTAGGGTATTGTTAGGCTTATTTGGTAGAATTTTTTAGGGACTTGGACTTCAGGTTTAGTTTAAACTAGGAGTGTCAACAAGTGCCAGTCCACCCATTGACACAGCGGCCCGAGATAAAATTTCTTGTACCGGGCCCATCCTGACACACATCCATATACCTACGATGGGCTAGGAAAAATTTTAGTGGCGCGGCACGACCTGCTTAAAAAGCGGGTGGTGCCAAGCCCGACACAACATCCCCTGTTGTACCAATGCACAACAAAGCATGCAAGGTACTTTGCCTTGCCTGCTATTTGTTTTGTCAATTTCTTTAATAAATTGAAGTATATTTTAGGAAAATTATTCTATTTAATTAATTTTAAAATTTATTTGTCATGATATAAAATCACACTTTTCATATACTTTGTAATTTTTCCAAATATTTATAAATGATTAAACTTGAAAGAATATGTTTAATTTACTGTGAATCAATCATCGAAAAGCAATTAAAATTTATAAATTGTAAGTATACATATAAGTTATTATCTAACTATATTGTCTAATAAATAATTTCATTTTCTTCTTCTAGCGTATCATGCCAGACCAACTCGTATGAGTGTGGCAGCATGTTATACACAAGTGTGAGACTTGTTACTCGTGACATTCACACATAATAATAAAGAGTAGAACATAACATAACATATTGACACACTTAGGATCTGACACACTTACTGATTGACACAATTAAGGCCAAGCTCGCATCGGGTCTGGCATACTTCAGGCCGGACACTCTTAGGTCCGTGTTCCTATAGCAAAGATTTGGTGAGGCAAAACTAGCTTAGAAGTCATTTTCTAAATAGACAATGTTATAGGTATTTTCCCGACCATCAATGACATAATGACACATGTCACGTAACATTAGGGAATTCCCTGCGACATGAAAGGAGTGAAAGCCGACCTCTTTTGGTCAACCTCTATAGAGCTCGGGACCCTTGGTCCCGAGCACACAAAAGGATAGGAATAGATTTTACATAGAAAGCTCAGTCAACTCTAAGCGTAAGACCATCATTGCTCTCTAAAAGTAGCACTAAATAAGCATGAAAAAACGTCACACCAGTCTCCAGATTGTCACCTCAAAGGCACATCGACAATCAATGCATATATAATTACGTGAAAGGTCGTCTCTGTTTAGTTTAATCAAGGACATACATCATGTTCCATGAAACTTCTCCAAAACGCCTCCGAGAGGCTTATTTGGCACACTACCTACGACCCTGAAGGATCATGTACAAATACTTCCCTTAATAGATATGAGAGCTATGTTCATTCTCCATAAGGAAACTATGTCAAAATATCGACTACATACTAACTTAGGCATCAGAGGACCTTAGGTGAAGTAACCACCCCCTGACTCCTCGCCTTTAGGATTCTTTGTAAGTGTTCTATAGACATTGAGGTCGTGAGGAGCTCAATTCACAGGAAAGATTATGGGAAGAATGTTGTTGAGGTTTTCAGGCAAAAAGCCATCCCCGCCTCCCCGTAAGGAGAAAATGGGTCATACATCCTACGCCGACGAAGTCTGGGATGAAAGGGAAGATTCACCTTTCCCTCTGTTAGAAAAGGCACTCACTACCAACTTTATGACTACCCAAAAAAGGAAGAAGGTCAGGGTTGTTGTAACCTTTGATATAACCCAGAAAAGAGGAAAGGCGTACCATGTTGGATCGAGTTTTAAAATTTAAAGAAAATATCTTTGAGCCATGAACAGTTCGTGGGTGGAATATTAAAAAAAATTTCTAAAACATATTTAATCGTATTGAACATTACAACCAAACTACAAATCATGCATATTAAGATTAGACGCATTTAGAAGGAGGTAGAAACGATTCATACTTTTTCGTTGTATTGAAGACTTTCTGAATTGGTGGAATCCTTATTAAATGCTTCGTGTTCTTCAATCTTAAATCCAAGAACTTCAATTAGTCTTCGCATCAATAACCACTCATTGGATTTAGAAGTATAAATCTAGAGGATGCTTTTAGGAACTGAGTGTGGGCTCTCAAAACAACTGGGAAGAAAAAAAAATTTCTTCCTCTATGAAATCGGCAGGAACAGTAAGAGGGGGAGAGAGAAACCTTTTTCTAATTTAAATTATTCTTCACTAATTAAGTGGCAACACCCATCACATATGAGTTCAAAAAATACACCTTGGCCGACAAATATATTTTGGTCCAACTAATATTGTTTCTTTTAATTCTGTCATCATGAGCTATTTTTGAGATCGAATAGACCCACATGAATAAATCTATAAGATTCAAATACCAGTAAATTTATCTCAATAAGTTCCCGACTTATTTAATCCTGACATCGTACGACTCTACTATAAGTTCGATACTGAATCAACTCTCGATTCGTGCGCGCTACATTTTCTGTCGGTGTAAATAAACTCTTTTATTTCAGGGTCCACAAAATATTTTGACATATTACCCTTCGTGAATATCAATAACAAGAGCATGATATAAAATTACCATTTTACCCCTTTTGTTATTATTTTCTTAACTCATTTATTGACTGTGAATAAAAAAGATATAATAGTAAATTATCTCGTACAATTCACCATGCTTATTCAATGAATCATTTCATCGTGTACCTGATCAGGTTAATCTATTCACACACCTACCAATAAATCATAGGTGATATTGTATTATTGTACAATCTTACCATGAATTTTCATATCTATGAATCACGTAGCTCCAACATAATTGAATCACGATCTCAACGGTCGAGGTATTGTCCGGCAATTCAAACTCACTCATTTGGTGTATTAAAGATCGTAACTAACTAGGTCAAGTTTCGTATTCACCTCAGGATTAAAGTAATTATGAAAATACCCTTAAGGTGTTACAATTAGATTTAGAGCTAGATAAACGACTTTGCTCCAAACTAATTTGTTACTGGTGTATTCAACATGTTTCATAACATGTGTAGGTCAAAGGTTAGAGTCTCCATTCCTATGCCCCAAGACCGGCATCCTTTGGTTCAACCTAACAATCATAACCAGACTCGGTTACCCAGTCGGTCTTAAGACTGTGAATAACGTTCTGAACTATTTCAGAAAAGTTTGTCTGGAAGACACCTATGTCTTTACTCTTCTTACATTGATAATAGTTCCAAGACTTGAATAAATTATAAACATACTTTAATTAATAGAAAAAATTTCATTCATTCATTAAATTCAGTAATACAAAATGTCTGAGAAATAACTAAATACTCATAAATAGTTATTACACCCTACTTTATGGACATAATTTCAACAATCTCCCACTTGGATTAAAGTATGCATGTATATCTCATATCCCCATGCCCACCAGATGACTATCAAAGACTTTACTACTTAAAGTCTTCGTGAATAGAGTAGTAATTAGTGAATGTTATGAAATATTCATAACCCTCTCTTGCTTGGATATTCAAAGGCTCACATATATCACTATGTAAGAGTTCGAGACATTGAGTGGCTTTGTCACCCTATGCTGAAAAGGATTCTCTTGGTCATTTTACCTTCTATGCAGGATTCACATGTGGGTAGTGATCTCACACTTAAAGTTTACAAAGGACCATCCTTCGCAAGTATGTTAATCTTGTCCAGGCTAATATGCCCAAGGCGTAAGTGCCACAAATAGGTTATATCGGTTGAATAAGACTCCAACATTTTACTATCCATTTGTGAATCAACATTCACTTCAGTAACACATATAATTAAAACTATTGATTTTACATAAAACAATTTATTTATCAAATGTGTAGTAATAATTAAGCAGTCATTTCTAAAAATACCAAATTGAATCATTGTTTAATTAAAATAGCTATTGAAATAAGGTTCTTCTCAAAATCTGAGATATAATAAACATCACGTAAAACCATAAAACTATTATCAAATGACAATTTAATAGTTCTTATAGATATGACCGATACTAGTGCTTCATTTCCCTAACGAAAGTTGAACTCACCCTCGTCAAGCCTTCTGATTTTCCTGAACCCCATGCAGGGAACAACATAAATGGTTAGTGGTTGTAGAGTCTACAATCCAAGAAAAAGTAGAGTCAGCCACATAACATGCCTCAGTAACAAGTACTATACTTTTAGATCTTAACTCCTTAAGATAGTCTGGGCAGTTACGTTTTCAAGGACAAGCGGCTCCACAATGATGACACTTGTCTTTCAACTTGTCCAATTTTTAGTGCCATTACCTTTCGTAGCTTTTAGATTCTGTTTCTTAGCCTTCTTTGGTCCTCTCTAGTGTTTCTTTTTAGCTCTAGAGGTGGAAGGCTTGCTTTCAGTAAAGTTTGTCTCTCCAGTCTTCCTCTTTCCCCTTAGAAATAGGGTCTCACTAGCTTGCAACTCCTTCATCAGCTCAGGAAGTGACTATCTCAACTTATTCATCGAATAATTAAATTTGAAGTTTTCAAAAGTATTAGGCAGAATCTCAAGGATTATATCAACTTGGGTCTCACCATCTAACTTAGCACCGATGATCTCCATCTCAATTAGATAACTAATTATCAACATCATATGTTCTCTGACAGGAGTTTCAAGTTTCATCCTGTTTGGCTTAACGCCCTAATCTCTGAATATTTCGATGAAGTTCAACTTCATATCAGAAGAGGGTTCCATGTTTTGCTATTGTTGCAACACATTGCTAACAGAAGATAAGATGTAACATCTAGCAATCTCATCAGAACACAGCCAAGAAGTTAAGCATCATTTTTCTCTTGAGTCGATTTAGTAATGGGCTCAATGGGATAATGGGTGGCGAGCACGAACTTGTGCTTTTCTACCGTCAGCATGATATCAAGATTACATTTCCAATCCACGTAATTTTCACCAATAAGTTTGTTCATGTTTAAGAGAGTTGAGAGAGAGGATAGCGACGTGATTACTGAAAAGAATAAATAAAGCGGTATAAATAAATACTCAATTACTTAGGAAAGTATGATGCATGATGAAATTACTTAAATATTTAAAAATCTAATAAAAATATATCTTCCATGATGTTACGATCTACAACGATAACTTGTCCCATCTAAGGACAACGCCCAAGCTACCTCCTATCGCATCGAAACTTCTCTCGTTTTGTTAACGGTTCTCAAGATGCCACTACATTTAGCTTAACCAATCACCAATTATTTTGGTCAACTTAGCCTCATTGACTAGCCCCTATGAGGGATTCCAATATGCTTTGGTCTAAGTGTTTAACCAACGCATCGACTTTAAAGATTGCTACGAACTAATAGTCCGTCTAAGAACGATCCTGCCTCACCACTTCCTTTATAAGTCTTAGTTTTTTAAGCAACTTGATGACTCAAAGCGACATGATTCCTAAGTTTTTTCCATTAATGAGAGGACCGCGAGGGCGGCTCTAAACTATTCCTCGTTCCAGGACCTAGTTTGCATTGAAGATATTGGGAGCATTTCAACGTAAACGACCATCCCACTTAGTTTTTGAAAAAAAAAAAAAGATTTTTGGTTGTCTTTCAACAACATAACTCTATTCATTTGAAAAACATGTTTTAAAAATTATGAACTTTTATAAATTTAAATCCTAATTTAAAACATATAACTTTTATAAAATTCGTACTGTATTTAAATTATAACCCATTATACATTAAATTACCATGATGCATGTACATGCTACATGACATTTTCATATTGACATATTTCTAGTTCTATATAATATGGTATATGACGATATGAGATTAATAATAACCATTCATTCAAAATTAACCTCCATATTGACTCATGTCTAATTACAACCCACAAAAGAATAATAAATAAATTACAACTAATTTTTAAACTAATATTCATGACGTCTGTAATTTACTCATTATCCTTTAGAAAATCTCACCCTTTGTAACTCTTTATAACAGTCCAGTCCCATTTTAAAAATCAATTTTCAATTTAAAATTTAATTTTCCAACAATTTTTACTTTGATAAATCAATTACCAAGTAAATAAATTAATTGATTTATTTCTAAAAATAATTTATCAAATAAATTCCAATTGATTAGTGTTGAAAAATTACCGAATTAAATAAAAATAATTTTTAGAGTCTGGATTGGGAAAAACCCTAAGATTTTCTAAACCCAAAAGTTTTCAAAACCTTAAGGTTTCCTAAACCCTAAAGTTTCCAAAACCCAATGATTTCCTAAATCCATAGGTTTTCAAAACCCAATTAGGTAACCAACTGTGCAGGGCATAGCGGCAGGAAGCAGGAGGTGGGGGCAACAGCGACAACGTCGATGAAAAAGGTGACAGTGATGGTGGAGGTTTTCGACGATGACTTTTCGAGGTGGCGACGGATTACATGAAATTTAAAAATACAAATTTTGCAAGAAAAATAAATTACATAAAATCCTATTCCTCAAATTCGGTGTACATCAATTCCTAAATTAAAAATAAAACGTCTAGAGCCAATAGTCAGGGATCCATTCATAAAATACATTAAAAATAATTTTGAATCTACCATGCACAATTATATGCCAATATCATAACATCCATCGATATATACGTGTTAATCTGATACAAATTGTTTGATCGAGTTTTAAAATTTAAAGAAAATATCTTTGAACCACGAACAGTTCGTGGGTGGAATATAAACCTTTTTTCTAAATCATATTTAATCGTATTAAACATTAAAATTAAACTACAGATCATGCATATTTAGATTAGACATATTTAGAAGGAGGTAGAAACGATTTATGCATTTTCGTTATATCAGAGACTTTCTGAATTGGTGAAATGCTTATTACATGCTTTGCATTCTTCGATCTTAAAATCCAAGAACTTCAATTAGTTATTGCACCAACAACCACTCATTGGATTAAGAAGTATATCCCTAGAGGATGATTTTAGGAACTGAGTGTGGGCTCTCAAAATAACTGAGAAAGAAAAAAAATTATTTTCTTCCTCTATGAATTCGGTGACAACAATAAGAGGGGGAGAGAGAAACTGTTTTCTGCTCTGTGTGATTAAAGTTGTGTCAACACTCTTAGGGACGCAACCCTGACGTCATCCCCTTATACAATAATTTATGAAATTTGCACATATACATCCATATGCCAAACTGCCAAAAATTTGCCATTCCATATACATCTATATGCCAAACCCCCATATTATTTGCCATTGCAAAAAATTTTCACATTCCATTAGAGCCAATGTTGTGTCCAAATTCATCAATCTAAATTGATATATTGAATTGATTTCCATCAATTAATTAATTAATTTTTTTAATTACTAATTATCCAATAATAAGAAAATAAAAATTTAATTAATTTAAACATTAATTAATTACTCTTCACTAATTAAGTGACAAAACACCTTAGCCCAAAACACATTTTAGTCCAACAGATGATGTTTCTTCTATTCCTGTCGTTATGAGCTACTCTTGAGACCAAATGAAACCACATGAATAAAGTTATATGATTCAAATATCCAGCAAATTTATCTCTATAAATTTCTGGCCTATTTAATCTGACATCGTACGATTCCACTATAAGTTCGATGCTGAATTAACTCTCAATTCATGCGCGCTACATTTTCTGTTGGTATAAATAAACTCTTTTATTTCACGGTCCACTGAATATTTTAACCTATTACCCTTGGTGAATATCAGCAACAAGAATAAGATATAAAATTGCCATTTTACCCCTCTTGTTATTATTTTCTTAACTCTTTTATTAACTGTGAATAAAAAAGACATAATACTGAATTGTCTCGTATAATTCATCATGTCTTATTTAATGGTTCATTTCATCGAGTACCTGGCCAGGTTAATCTATTCACACATCCACTAATAAATCATAAGATGGTATTGTTGCATTTTGCAATCTTACCAAGAATTTACATATTTGTGAATCACGCAACTTCAACATAGTTGAATCAGGATCCCAACAATCGAGGTATTGTCTGGCAATTCGAACACACTCCTTTAGCGTATCAGAGATCATAAATAACTAGGTCAAGTTTCGTATTCACCTCAGGATTAAAGTAATTATGAAAATACTCTTAAGGTGTAATAATTAGATTTAGAGCTAGATAAACAATTTTGCTCCAAACTAATTTGTTACTGGTCTATTCAACATGTTCCATAACATTTATAGGTCAACCGTTAGAGCCTCCACTCCCATGCCCCGAGATCGACATCCTTTGGTTCAACCTAATAGTCATAATCAGACTCGATTGCCCAGTCAATCCTAAGACTGTGAATAATATTCTGAATTATTTCAGAAGAGTTTGTCTAGAAAATCTATATCTTTACTCTTCTCATGTTGACAATAGCTACAGGACTTGAGTAAATTATAAACACACTTTAATTAATAAAAAAACTTTCATTCATTCATTAAATCCAGTAATACAAAATGTCTGAGAAATAACCAAGTACTCATAAATAGTTATTACACCTTAATTTATGGATATAATTCTAACATACTAGTCACAGCTCAAGTCATGACGGTCTCTTGCATGGAGATTATCGCCTCCTAGGGAAGCCGAGGCCCGATTTTGAAAGACCAAGTGCCCTCTTTGTAAGATTCTTGTCGGGGCCATTACCGGAAGGCAAAGGAGGAGAACAAAATTTAGAAATCTTTGAAGAACCCTTGGGGGTAATATACGGACAACCACGAATGTATTAGTGGGCCGCCCTCCATTTGGGATTTCAGTATCCCTTTGGCCACCAGGAGGGAACCACGCGATGGTTGAATGGGTCAAGGATTAGTCCCAGTTGAAATACATAGGCATGCATCAATTGCCCCTCATGGATGAAATGCAAGCCCAGGCCACGTGGCCTTAGGTCCCTGCATCCCACAAATGGGTGAAATGGAAGGACGATGATTTTATCAAACTCATAACGCGGGTTCACAAGTCGCGCCAGGACATGAAGCCTTGATAAGAGGGTTAGGGAATGAGGTGAATGGAACCACATGGATAAATGAGCTTGTGGTCGATGCAATATTTGAGGAGTAGCATTGGAAGGGAACATGAAGGGCCCGTAAGCTGGTTTACTCCTACCAAACTACCAGGGAAGACATTTCAGGACAAGTCAGTGTTCGCCCCTGAGCAAAGTGCGAAGCTCAATGTGTCGTACCGATAAGGTAAAGATGAAGTTCGGAGGGGGATGCTCAAATAAAAGATGAAGGGTCAAAAGATCAGAAAATCGAAGCTCAGCTATCTTTAGCCCCCTTCCACCTCGGAGTAGTAGGTGAGAAAGATTGCGTACTCATCAAAAGTATTTCAGATAAGATGCCTCTTTTCTCATTGTTTAGAAATAACATGTGATAAGGTCCTTTTTAGATGAATATACTTTTATGAAAAAATAGAACATGTCATATTTGCTAATGATTTCCTAGCTATCCTACAAGTCTTCAAGGACCAGCTCTCCTACGACGTGCGACGAAGGCCAAAAAGTGATGACTAGTGAGGTGCTCTAGCCCATCAGTCAGGATTGAACAAAAAATGATGTCTGCCAAGCACCTCAGCTCGTAGATGTGATTGAGGATCTAGCCAGAGCTAGCACGCCTGGCTAGATATCGACAAGTGATGTCTGCCGAGCACTTCAACTCACAGACATGATCAATGATCTAGCCAAAGCAAGCACGCCTGGCTAGATATCGATAAGTAATGTCTGTCAAGCATCTTAGCTCACAGACGATATCAAGGATCTAGCTAGAGTAGGCACAACAGGCTAGATATCGATAAGTGATGTCTACTGAGCACCTCAACTCACACACATGATTAATGATCTAGTTTGAGCAGGTACGTCTAGCTAGATATCGACAAGTGATGTCTGCCAAACACCTCAACTCATAGACGAGATCAAGGATCTAGCAAAAGCAGACACAACTGACTAGATATCAACAAGTGATGTATGCCGAGCACCTCAGCTCGTTTGACAGAATTAAGGATAAAGCCCTCTGATGAGCACTTCAACTCAAGGATTTATCCAGAACAAGGACACTGGACATGTGACGAAATGAAGGTCCCCCTGGCCAAAAATTGAGGAAATTCAATATGCTTCGCCAGATCAGGAAAAGGCTTAACTAGGAAAGAGTATGCTCAACTAAATGTCAAAAGGCAAGCCCTCCAATGCGAGCGGAAAGTTCACCCGACCAGACCTCATAGATAAGAAAAAGAAAGGCTTCTTAAAGGTCATGACAGGTTTATACGACCTCTGACCTACAGAGGGGGTAATCCGGAAGACAAGACAAAGCCCATAAAAACTGTCATTTTAAGGCTCACTGAGGTTCGGGATCGTAGCAACCCCGCATCTTAGGTCAACGAGGATCAGTAAGGATGTTACACTCGATGGTGAAGGATAAAGGTCTTGACAGACCAATTCAAAGCTTGGGAAAGTAAAAATACTCAAAAGTAAACTACTTAAATGCCAGTCAGGATAAAGGTTCATCCAGACCAGTTTAAGACTCGACTGAGGAAAAATAAAACACTATCTACTTGAGGTATGTTTATGACAGGAAATAAGCAAAAACATAGATAAATAAAGGAGCCAAAAGTAAAGGGAGTTTATTTTTATTAGTAAACTAAAGACTACAAGTACGAGTAAAGATACAAAAGTCTTATCAGTTAAGGGGACGACTCCCCTAAGGTAACTTAAAAGCCCATATTCGGGAGGAAGGAAAACAGTCCCCCCCCATTCCGGGGCAATGGTCGCAAGATCTCCACAGCTTCATTTGAAATCATCCGAGATCTCGAGGACTCCGGTTACCCTGATCTTGAGGACTCAATCTCTCCAGATTAAGGAGAAATAAGGAAACTCCATCTTCAAATTCGGAATGTTCCCAGAGGACACAGTTGAGAGGGCTATGCTTGGCCTATCTCCGGTGGATCAACGCACTCCAATGACCAGTGGAGTAAGTTGATGAAAGATCGAAAGGTATGGTCGCATGTGATGAGAGATGTAGGTTATGGCCGGTTAAGGTGCTTCATTAGGAAAAGAAGGATAAGGCTACTGGCCAGATTTAGGCCCTTGTTAAGGGAAAAATCTCTACCGACTGGTGCGGGTAGCCAATACGAACAGTGAATTTGTCGAACTAGCTTATTGACGATAAGAATGTCACCGCGAATGGAACACCGACGACTTCGAGGCACGAAATTTAATAGATTACAAAGAGGGAAGCGACAATCATGAGAAAATAAGGGGTAGAAAGGGAGAACCCCCAAAACGGAAGAAGCCCCAGTGGGGGGAAGATTATCGCTCTTCCAAAGGAATTAAGGGTAAGAATGGAGGTTAATAGGGATTTTGACTCTATCAAGAAGGCAGGGTGAGTGAAATGAAAACAAAGAGCGCCCATTTATAGGCCTTGAGAAGGAAACCTAATCATTTAATGAGCATTTAGTAGGGTCGTGAAAACAACCGTTAAGATCACACCATGCCCAATGAGTGGCCATTTCGTGAATTAGTGAGAAGATATCAGGAGAACAAATTGTGTATTAAATGACACGGCATGCGTGAAGTAACACATGAGGGAGTCAAGTTCCGTCACACGTGACCACACACCATTAATGACCATAGGCCATTGAAAGGGTGAAATGACGCACTCGTCACGACAGAAGCGGTCATGTGGTTAATATCATTTGGTGCAACCTCCACTAAGGAATAAACTTGAAGCATAAGTATGAGGTGCCTGAAGCAGGAAGAATCTATCATGCCCAGGTGGCTCGGACGTATAGCTCGAGTTAGTGAATTCTTCAGACCTGAATATGAGAGGCTACCTAGGTCCTTGACTGGGGGCAACTGTTATGCGTGTTTTCTCGACCACCAATTATACAATGACACGTGTCACGCCGCATTAGGGAACTTCTTATGACATGAAATGAGAGAAACCTGACCTCGTCTGGTCTGCCTCTATAGAGCTTGGGACGTCTGGTCTAGAGCACTCAAAAGGAGAGGAATATAGTTTACATAGAAAGCTCGGTCAACCCCGAGCGCAAGCACTCTAAAAAGTAGCACTAAATAGGTATGACAGAACATCACACCAATCACCAAACCGTCACCTCAAAGGCACATCGACAATCAATACATATCAAATTACGTGAAAAGTCACCACCTTTCAGTCTAATTAAGGACATACCTCGTATTCCATGAATCTTCTCCAACACGCTTCCAAGAGGCTTCTTCGACACACTACCTACGACCTTGAAGGATCAGGTACAAATACTTCCCTTAATCGACAGAAGAGGTATGTTCATTCTTTCTAAGGAAACTATGCCAAAATATTGACCACAAACTGACTTAGGCATTGAAGGCCCTTAGGCGGGGGAAAGTACCCCCAACTCCTCGTCTTTAAGGTTCTTTGTTTGTGTTTTATAGATGTTGAGGTCACAAAGAGCTCAATCCAGAGGAAATAGGATTCGAAGAATGTTGTTGAACTTTTCAGGCAAAAATAGATAAAATCTCAAGGAATCTTCTAAATCAGATCGTGTCATTTGTCAGATCAAATAACATCATTCTATATTCGAATGAAACTTGTCCTGCATTTTTTTTAATTTGAATATTTCCACTTAGAGCCCATTTGGTTCTAACTATGTAAAATGACCATCGTAGTTGAATTTATGACAATTAAATTGATGGTAAACTAAGATTATGTTTAGTTGTGTATTGTAATATATGTTGTAGATTAAATTATGTTGTAAATTTGTGTAAATAACTATAAGTTAGTTAAATGCTCTTCCACTTATATTACACCAAAAAACATGTTGATGTAAAATTTAACATTAATTTTGATTATGTTTGGTTAAAATTTAATTTAATTAATTATGTTAACAAAACTTTAATAAAATTCATATAAATTAAACCACGGGGAACGTCGCGCTCCTTCAAATCCTCCAGATCACCGCCCTAAAGAGAGACACAGGTTTGCTTGAGCTTTGGATGATGAAGTTCTGAGGCTTATTACAGGTATCTTGTTGGTGAGGCCTGGGTTTTTGTTAGGGGTGTTCAAAACTAAACTGAACCGAAAATGGTCGGTTCTTTATGCCCTGCGATTCGGTTCGGTTCAGTATAACTGGTGAACTGAATCTTCAATTCGGTTAAAAAAATGTTCAGTTTTCGAACTGAACAGAAACATTAAATTCATATATTTTTTTATTTTTATATATAATTTCATATTGAACCAAACAGAACCGAACCGACACAAAAATTTGATTTTTATATTATTGTTTTTCAATAATGTCATTTAAAAATTATTTAAAAAAGTATTTGTTTATTAATAATACCAAAGCGAACCAAAACTCACAGTTCAATTTGGTTATTTTAACCTTCACGGTTCGGTATATAACCAAACCGAATGTTACGGCTCGGTTCGGTTTTAGCCCACTAACCAAACTGAACCGAACCGTGTTCACTCCTAGTTTTTCTGATATTTTCTTCAACCTTTAGATCCGCTGAAAAATGGTGACAGGAGTGCAGTGTCTGGGTTTCTATGATTGCCATGTACCAAGTAGTCGGAGTTTCTTATAGGGTTTTGCAGTCTTATATCGGGTTAGGGAGGCACTTCTTCTCTCTGAAGCTGGGTGAGCATCTATTCTGTCAGCCGTTACGACATCCACCCCTGCCTCTTGAACCTCATGGATTTGCTTGAGGTCTAAACTCCACTTGTCAGCACCTACTTATGTCAAGACTAGACTCCCAAATTTAAGTTTGGATCGATTCCATGTCTGCTTGAGTTGTGTCAGACGAGGATGTATTTCCTAGGGGCCCAACCATTTCCGAGGGTGACCCTAGTGAGATCATTTGCTTGGCCTCCATATGGTCTAGGTTGATTGCTCTATCTTTAGTTTATTTGGTTTCCTAGCATCTTCTTTGTTAGATCAGTTTCAGGATGTTAGTTACGATATACATTGGTATCTTATTTGAGGTGTTTAGTTAGGTGGTGAATTGAATGGAGTTGTTAGATAGGTTTGTTTGTGTTGTTTCTTGATAGCTTTAGATTTTCATTGTTTTGTGTTGGTTCTGGATAGCTATAGATTTTCATTGTTTTGTGTCTCGTGTGATCCCCTATTTGGATATATGCTCTGCATCTTCGTTGGGTGTGACATCTCAATTTTGACATGTATGTCTCCTTAGTTCGGTTCAAAAATCATCAAAATTCAGAACCGGACTGAAACTTTGGTTCATCGATTTTCCCGAATCGAACTGACCATTTTCGGTTCGTCTTAGTTTGGTTCAGCCGTTCAGGTTGATTTTGAACACCCTTACAAAGACTACCTAATTATCCGCAATGTAAAAGAATTTATCATTTTGAATAAATAGACATTTAGTGACCAAATAAATAGTTGGTCGCTAAAAATAAACTTTTAGCGACGAATTTATTTTCGTGGCTAATAGTCTCGTCACTAAAAAGAGATTTTCTTGTAGTGACCTCCTCCCCCCAATTGAAACTAACACTATTATTTAGACAATGAGCATCAATCAGAAAGTACTCAAAAAGTATCTAGCACACTCAGATATAAAATGATAACCCCCCCATATTGAAACTAATACTATTATCTTAGACAGTGAGCATCAATCAGAAAGTATTCAACAAACATTTAGCAGAATCATATACAAAATGATACTCCCTCCCCCCTCCTCCCCATATTGAAACTAACATTATTATCTTAGACAATAGAATGAAACAATGATGTTAATTTAGGTGAAATGCCTATAAGTGCATATTATTACTTCATTTTCTTTAGCCCCTGGTCACAAACATTACATGGAGCCATCATTTAGTAAAAAATGATGTTCAAAAAGTAAATGTTAGACTTGAAATACTCTCAGGCATGTTATAAGTTCTTTTTCTCTGAAATATTCATATGTAGTAGTTTGATGAAGTGTTGACTTCTACTGAACATGATGAAGCAATAATCATAGCAGAGACTGATTATTCACTTATTAAGCTTAGAAGGTAAACATGCTCCCAATACATTAAACTTTCATCCATTTGCACATTTGTTTTATCCTTTTCAATTTCTAAAGTGGCCTTTTTAAGGAAGAACTTACCATTACAGAAGCAAGGGCGGGGTGACCTTTACCACTAGGGAAAGAATCGGATGGGAAAGATAAGGGAACTTCTTTTCTAAAGTGACACATTTATTGTGAAACTGCTTCAAAATATTAAAAAAAATGTGTTTCTTAAGTTCAAAGACAAGAAACGTGAGAGTCCAAACACAAGTACCAATTTGCAAACACATGCATCAGATCATTTTCATAGCAGTTGAGCAATGAGATTAAACTGATCCACTAGATTATCAAAATTCAAACGACATTTATTTACAACCAGAAACAAATTAAAAACAACTGTTTTACACCACTAATGCCAAGATCTCGAAATTTTAGATTACCATCTACAAAAAATTCAAGCATTATTTTCCTAAATCAACAAAAGTTAAAAAAGAAGAAGGAAGAATGTTTTTCTTACCTGAACTTCGGCTGACGATGAAGAAGAAGCAGCTAGGTGGTAAACGACGACAACGACTGAGATCTATCGCAAGGGTGAGGGTAAAGGGAATTTCTAGGTGCGGTTTGAGGGGATCTGAGAAGGGAGAGGGTTTTATTGTTACTCCAAACGGCATCATTTTGGTGGCAAGGTTTCACACGACTTTATAATTTAGTCAGGAAAAGTGAGTCTTTACCGACCAACATTTTTTATCGGTAAAACCCTACTCTTTGCCGACAAAATTTTGTATTCATCGGCAAAGTCTTACAAAAAAAGGCGTGTCACCTGTTTTCCTTTCTCGGGTGAAAAATCATAGCTTTTCGCGACCAAAAAAACTTTGGTCGCTAAATGAGGCTTTTAGCCACGAATCCGGTTGCTAAAGGAAGCTTTTCTTTTAGTGAAGGAAGCTACAGATACAGCACCACATGAGAAAAAATAAAAGGCACTGGTTTACATGGAATATACTGGTCGTCACTTCTGTGGAGTTGAAGGGCATAGGAATAAGCATTGCACTAACTATCACGCTTGGTGTGCTAAGAAAGGTAAGTGTCTTAATATAATTCAGGTTCATTTAAGTTCGGTTCCTAGACATACATGGTGGATTGATTCTGGTACAATAACTCACATCAGTATGTCTATGTAGAGTTACCTGAATTACTGAAAGCCAAGTGATGCTGAAAAATACATCTATGTTGGCAATGGTAAGATAGTTAAAGTTCATGCAATAGGGAAATTTCGATTATTGTTTAAGACTTGATATTATTTAGATTTTGATGAAACATTTATTATACTGTCTTTTAGATGGAATTTGATTTATGTTTTGTTGTGGACAAAGCTGGTTATGTTTATTCATTTGGAGATGAAAATTTTACTTCGTTTCGTGATTCAAATTTGGTTGGTTCCGGCTTTTATTCAGGTTACGATAATATTTATTTACTTGATACAATTACTTCATTTGATGAACCCTGCAATTAAGTGTTGGAAACTCGCACGGCAGAACCGTGTGGGTTTTAAAAAAATTAATGAAAATGAATATTTTTCGATAAAAAAATAAACGCGGCGCAACGATTTTCAAAAAAAACTTTAATTGAAAAACTATTTTCAATTAGGATTCGTCATATATTATATATTAAATCTAAGACATACATGGATAAGAATCATATACCTCTTACAGTCTATATCAAGCATCCTCGCAAACCAACGATCATGCGTTCCCACGAACAACGGAATTTGAGATCCACTCCAAGATCTTTCAAGTCAATCCTGAAACCCACTAGGACGTGTGTGGGCACGTAGAATAATTCAAAGACACTTTTTCTGTCTCTGGATGTACTCAACACATGAGATCTAGAGATTTACTAAAAATGATTAATTTAGTCTAACAGTCTTCTGAGAGAATATGATGATTATTCTTTAAGAGTTTTTTATAAACTTTTATTCATGGAGAAAGTTCACCCTGATAGAAATTGTGTTCTCGACACTCAACCAATATTGAGGCCATTAGAATAATGTGTGTGTGTGTGTGTGTGTGTGTGTGTATATATATATGTGTATTCTAAGCTCATCATAGTTTTAGGGATGTATACAAAAATAACATTTAATCACCAAATTGTCATTGCAGTAGGACCCATTGCAATTTGGTGCACAACTACAGTGTCACGCGACACTACAGTTGTCGTGAACTAATATAGTGCCTCATGGCATTACAGTACTACACGCCCACTACAGTAGTGTCCTGCAGCACTACAGTAGTTCATGGTAATCTCTTATTTCCAACCACTGATTGACACGTGACAATTGCTGTGAATTAAATAGTTATTTTAATCAAATAAATATTCATATATCAGTTAATTTAAAATTACTTAAATTATCTGATCATCTCAATTAACTAGCTTATCTATGAGTTCGTAAATAACATATTTAATTGATTTAATTATTATCTAATAACAATTTATAATTATCTAATTTCACAAATTAGATATTATGTCTCACTTATCGATAATTAGAAAATTAATTGATATAATATATTTTATATAATTTCTGAAAATTAATATAAATAATTTAATTAATTAATTGATCACACATAATTATCTCATAATTCAGAATAAAAAAATTCCTTTTGCAAGTCAGTCATTTTCTTATGTCCTGAAATATTCACACTCTAGATTGTATAGTACAGATGTGACTTGAGGACCATGGACCTATAATCCTAAGCTCTAACAAACCAGATTACTAATTAAACTCTTTAAATAAACAATCATACTTATTAATTCTATTCCACTATAAACATTGAATTGCACTCTTAGAAATTATAGAATGTATTTACAGAGTATTCTCATATATTCTATTGATATAATCATTTCATTTAGTTCTGTCCTCCAATTATTGGTTCGTAAATTAGAGCTAGTCAAAATCACCATTTTACCTTTCTAATCACCTATTGATCCTTAAGTAGCATTAATTCACCAGTTAATGACTAATTTATAATCGTATTATAAATATGAGCTCAATAACAATTCATTTCTAGAATTAACACTTAAGGGAATCAATATACGATCTGTTAGGATCATATTCTCAGTCATCCATATAACTAAATCTCCAAAACAAAAGTCACTAGCTTGTTTTACAAACAAACATTAACGAGTGAATCAAATGATCCAGTAGACATGTATAGTAGTTCATGACTTCTCAGGATACAGACTGATCTACATATAATCATCGGATTGATTGTATTAAATCTTTATGATAAACAGTAAGTTAATAAAGATATTAATTCACATTGGTCCTATCATATATAATCTTACTCTATAAAATACATTTACTAAGATGCATATCCACATCAATGATCCGGATCTAGATCACATGTATTCATAATGTTTAGTGAACCATACTAGCAACCATTAATTAAAGATTTCATACTTTAATATGTTACTGACAATTTTATTCATTATCGATCTTAATCCTCTCGTACTAATACAAGATCATAGTCTCATTAATGAATATATAATTTTTTAGATATTTATATAAATTATAAGAAAAATGTAATTCCATTAAATTTCATATTAAAATGTCGATACACGGGCATTACCTCCAACAATCTTCCACTTACCTTAAAGAAAATATGGCATCTCTCTCAACCCCATGTTTCGCACATGACCCTCAAATGACTTCGCAGAAAGTGTCTTGGTAAAAGAATCAGCCAGTTTCTAATTTGACGCTATCTTTATCATAGTCACATCCCATCGATGCACGATCTCTCTTACAAGATGATATTTTCTCTTTATGTGCTTGTCTCTCTTGTGACTCCCTGGTTTTTTGGAATTAGCTACCGGCCCACTGTTGTCACAGTATAGGATCAATAGCTTGCCAATATCTCGAACTACTTCCAAATTAGTATAGAATTTTCTGAGTCATACCGCTTCTTTCACAGCTTCACAAGCCATTATATATTCACATTCTATAGTGGAATCTGCAAAGCTGGATTGTTTAATACTACAGCTCCTTTACCTAGGATGAATATTGATCCTAACATCGACTTTCGACTGTTTGTCTAATTGAAAATCAGAATCACTATATCCAATGGGGTTTAGGCCTCCACCTGAATAAACAAGCATATAGTTTCTCGTTCTCCTAAGATGCTTGAAAAACTGCTTTACTGCAATCCAATGTTCTAAACCAGGATACATGAGACTACCAACAATTGAAGCATAAGAAACATTTCCCATATCATCTTTCTCCTGAGGTTTTTTAGGACATTGCTCCTTGGAGAGGACAATTCCATATTCGGTCGTTAGTTGACCTCTCTTGAAATTCTTCATAGAGAATCCTTGTAGCACCGTATCAATATAAGATGCCTTAGAAAGTATCAAAATCTTGTTCTTTCTATCCCTTAGGATTTGGATACCTAGAACATAGCTCACATCTCCCAAATATTTCATTTGAACTTTCTCAGCTAACCACTTCTTTACATTTGATAAAGTTTCTACATCATTCTCAATGAATAGAATATCATCAACATAAAGAACTAAGAAAACCACTATCTTATTTTTGATGTATTTATAAACACAAGTTTTCGAAGCCATATGATTTAATAATCTCATCAAATATAAGATTTCAAGATCTAGATGCTTGCTTTAATTCATAAATAGATTTAATCAACTTACACACTTTCTTATCTTGCCCCTATTTCATTAACCATTATGGTTGCATCCTACAGATGATTTTTTCAAGAGAGCCATTCAGAAAAGCTATATTGTGTCCATTTACCATATTTCATATCTAAACTAGCAGCAATGGACAACAGGATGTGAATGGATTTTAGCATAGTAACATGGGAGAATGACTCTTTATAATCGACCCATTCCCTTTGTGTATAGGTCGTGGCTACTAGTTGTGCCTTGAAAGTCTCTACTTTCCTATCTACACATATTTTCTTCTTGAAGATCCATTTACATCCAATGGGCCTGACATCTTCAGGTAGATCTACAAATTCACAGACGAAATTGAAATACATCGATTCCATTTCCTAGTTCATGGCATCTCGCCATTTCTCATTTTCAGGATCATCAATCACCTCTTTAAAGGTTAATGGATCGTCCTTATCAGTGTCTGACACTAGGACATGTGCCTCTAGTTCATAGCAAATAGGTTGTCTTACAACCTTCCCACTACGACATTGCACTGGGGTTTCCTGCAAAGGAACTGTGGTTTCTGTTGTTTGTCGTTTATCAGTTGATGATGAAGGTGGTCCGATCTCATCAGACACCAATTATTCGAGAACTACTTTGTTTTGAGGTTTGTAGTTTTCATATAGTTGTGTTCAAGGAATGTGACATTGCAGGAAAAGTACCCACCTCTAGTCTCTGGAACTTAGCCAACAAATATACACACTTCTGACCTTGAGTCTAAATTTTCAGTCTTAGGTCTAAGAACATGAGCTGAACACCCCTATATACGAAAATGATACAAATAGGGTTTGGAGCCATTCAATAACTCTAAAGGTGTCTTGCTTACAGACTTAGAAGGCACTACATTCAAAATGTACATTGTCATTTGAAGTGCATATCCCCTAAAAGTGAGTGGTATTGATGAGTAGCTTAACATCGACCTAACCATATCCAATAAGGTTCGGTTTCTCCTTTCTGAAACACCATTTTGCTGTGGCGTTCCAAGTGTTGTGAGTTGGGATAGGATGTCATACTCCAGCAGGTAATCCTTGAATTTTAAATCCAAGTATTCACCACATCGATCTGATCGAAGTGTTTTTAAGGATTTATCTAATTACTTTTCAGCTTCAGCTTTGAAGTCCTTAAACTTTCTAAAAGTTTCAGACTTTCTATGCATTAGGTAAGTATAACCATATCATAAGTAATTGTAAATAAAAGTGACGAAATACTCATACCCACATCTAGTTTGTACATTGATTGGTCCATAGACATCACTATGTACTAGCTCAAGTAGTTCATTGGCTTTTTGCCATTTTCAATGAAAGGTCTCTTAGTCATTTTACCCTCTACACAATATTCACAAATAGGAAGAGTTTCAACCTTAAGTTCTCTCAAAGCACCATGTTTTGTTAACTCGTTTAATCTATCTAGATTAATATGTCTCAACATAAGATGTCATATGTACGTGTTATAGTCATCATGAGAAACTCTTTATCGTTTGTCACTTTTAAGATTTGCTACTTTAGATCATTCAGAATTATTTAACGCGCGTTCAGTCGGTTTAAGCATATGCAGTGTATTTGATACTTTTTCATGACAAATACTAAATCCTTTCTTAGAAATAATAAACTCATTATTAATTAAAGAAACTTCAAAAAATTGTTCATACAATAACCAAAGAAAAATCAAATTTCTCAAAAATCTAGGAATATAATAAATATCATTCAAAACTAAATAATTATTTCAAAAATTAAGGCCGATTATCCACATTATTTTCGCTGACACGAGCGCACCACAGCCAACTCTCATAATGACCTTGCCATCAGCCAGCTCCCTTGACGAATCAAGCATCCGCAAAGAAGAACATACATGGTTAATGGCACTTGAATCCAGTATCAAGGATGACAAATCATATTCCACTAAACAAGTTTCAAGTATAAGTAAATCATATTTACCTTTCTTCTTCAGCTCGGAGAGAAACTTGTTACAAATTCCTTTTCAATGACCTTCAACCCCACATGGAAGCATTTCCCTTGGGCTTGTTGTCGTGCTTGTTCTTCTTGGTTTTCGGCGATGTCTTGGCTTTCTTCCCTTTCTTGTTCTTACATTTTCCCTTACCATTGTCTTCTTCATCTTGTTATTTCTAACAACAGTAGAATAAGGCTTTTTCTCGGTAACATTTACCTCATCCTCTTTGGTCATACTCTTATTGAGTGACTCAAAAATCTGCAGTTTATTCAATAATTAGGTCATGTTGAATTGCAACTTGTTCATAACATAGTTGATGGTGAATGCAAAAAAAACTGGTGTGAGCGATTCAAGTATAATGCTAACTTGAGTTCGTTTATCAATGGTCGCTCCATGTGCTTCTGCATTATGTTGATCATGTTCAAAACATGTTCACGTATAGAATTACCTTTCTTCATCTTGGTCGTCATGTCGCTCCTAGTAGTCTCATGACGACTTTGATCAGACTGCTTCCCAAACATCGCATGTAAAGATTTAATAATCGCACAGTCACTCTTCATGCTCTCATGCTTGGTTCTCAGAACATCATTCACGCTCACAAGTATGTAGCACTTCGCTTTGTTGTTGGTTTGAATTCAAACATCAAACTTGTCCCTAACATTCTTAGGGGCATGGCAGCGGGCTCCTCAAGACATTTATCAGTAAGAATAAATTTATGGTTCTCACAAATTAGCATAAAGTTTAAATTTAATTTCCATCTTATGAAATTATCACCATTCAATTTCTCAAGTGCAAGTAAAGCAGTAATAGGGTTGCCATGGTAGATATAATAATAACTGAAAAATAAAATATACATAATTCAATATAATTGAAATAAATATCCTGAATTCAGAAAGTAAACGTGATGCATGAATGCAACATATTAAACACGTAAATTTATTACTAGTCCTCGATAAGACAACCTAAAAATTAATGTGCCACTTTAGGGTCGGTTAGATTAATTTTAGACTATCTTTGAGACATTCTTATCCTTATTAATTCAAACTCAAAATATCTCATATTTTCTCATTTAATAATAAGGTATCGCTTATTTGGTCAAGTCACAATTATCCACTCAAAACTTAATTGTGACTTTGTGAATGTAACTCATTATTTCATATTTCATGATTTGATTTAGAATATGTCGCCTTAGGATCAGTTAAAACTAAACTATATCACTTAGTCCTATCTTCTTAAGAAGTCCTATCTTCTTAAGAAATCCAACCTTGGTATTGATACAGCTCGAAACCTTCCTTAGGGGGATGAAAACAAAGGAATCTTGAGATTCTCACTATACCTCACAGTGCTATACTAATAATGGAGACCACATGTTATATTGACATGTTAACATTCTTTCACTCACTATTTTAGAATAATGTGTTTCTATTTTAACTAATCAATTAATTTTAAATTAATTACTAATTAAAATAATAACCCTATGAATGTTAAATTAATAGTAAATCCAATCTCATTGGTCTGAGTTCCTTTAACCTTTTAAACAGCCTATGTCATAATCATGTGAACTTAGATTAACTAATTACTTACATTCATCAAACTTTAATAAAATTCTTTTACTAAAGTTGGTTATCCTAAAGGTTACTATAGACTTTAGAGTTGTGTAATTACCAAGTTTTAATTAATTAAAACTTAGCAGTTTATATGCAATTGATTTCTCCAAACAATTCATATAAAAATATTAGGACAATCCTAATAAATCATGTTTCTACTGATGAGATGCGTGATTAAATAAAACTGTGTAGGGTTTCATGTATGGCATGTGATCGACTAATGCATGGTAATGTTATAAATCATATAAATAAATATTTATTTAATATTAAATAAAATATTAATGGACCGAGTGACTATTGGATATTTCTAAATTACAACCATTGAAATAAAGAAATAAAATTACAAAGAGGACTTCAAGATTNTTTATTCAAAAAATCTTTTCAATCAGAACTCATTATATATTTATATATTAAATCTAAGACATACATGGATATGAATCATATATCTTTTGTAGTCTATATAAAGCGTCCTCGCAAACCAATGATCCTGTGTACCTATTAACAACGGACTTTGAGATCCACACCAATATCTTTCAAGTCAATTCTCAAACACACTAGGACATATGTGGGCACGTAGAATAATTTTAAGACACTTTTTCTATGACTAGATGTACACAACACATGAGATATAGAGATTTAGTGAGAATAATTAATTCAGTGAGATAATCCTCTGAGAGAATACGATGATTATTCTTTCAGAATTTTTGACTAACTTTTAATCAGAGAGAAAGTTCGCCCTAATAGTAATTGTGTTCTCAACACTCAACAAACCCGGAGGCCATTAAAATAATATATATATATATATATATATATATATATATTCTAGGCTCATCAGTTAGGGATGTACAAAAAATAACATTTAATCATCAAATTATCATTACAATGTGACCCACTATAATTTGGTGTAAAACTGCAGTGTCACACGACACTGTAGTTGCCGTGAATGGCACTGCAGTAGTTCATGTCAATCTCCGATTCTCAATCAGTGATTGACACATGATAATTACTGTGAATTAAATATTTATTTTAATCAGATAAATATCTGCATATTAGTTAATTCAAAATTAACTTATCTAATCATCTCAATCAACTAACTTATCTGTTAGTTCACAAATAACAGATTTAGTTGATTTAATTATTATCTGATAATAATTTATAATTATCTAATTTCACAAATTAGATATATCGTCTCATTTATAGATAATTAAAAAATTAATCGGTATAATTATCTATATATAATTTCCAAAAATTAATATAAATAATTTAACAATTAATTCTTAATTAATTAGTCACACATAATTATCTCATAATTATATACTTGCCCCAGAATAAAAAAATTCTTTTGCAAGTCAGTCCTTTCCTCATGTCCTGAAATATTCATACCCTAGACTGCGTGGTACATAGGTGATTTCGGGACCGTGAACCTATAATTTTAAGCTCTAGTAAACTAGATTATTATTTAAACTCTTTAATTAAATAATCTTATTTATTAATTTTATAATTACTCCACTATAAATTTGATATTGCACTTTTAGAGATTATAGGATGTATTTACAAAATATTCTTGTGTAGTCCATTGATATAATCATTTCATGTAATTCTGTCATCCAATTTTTGGTTCATAAATTAGAGCTGGTCAAAATCATCATTTTACTCTTCTAATCACTTTTTTATCTTTAAGTACCGTTAATTCACTGGTGAATGACTAATTTATAATCGTATTATAAATCATAAGCTCAATAATCATTATGTTCTAGAATTAACATTTACGGGAATCGATATACGATCCGTTAGAAAAACTTGGATTCCAAATCTTATGAGATTATGTTCCTAATCATCTGTATCACTGAATCTCCAAAACAAAAGTTACTAGCATATTTTACAAACAAACTTTAACGAGTGAATCAAATGATCCAGTAGACATGCATCGGAGTTCATGACTACTCAGGATTCAGACTTATCTATATAAGATCATCAGATTGATGTGCATTAAATCTTTATGATAAACGGTAAGTTAATAAATATATTAATTCACATCGGTTATATCATATATAATCTTATTATATAAAGTTTATTCACTAAGATATATATCTACATCATTGATCCGGATCTAGATCACATGCATTCATAATGCTTAATGAACCTTACTAGCAACTATTCATTAAATATTTCATACTTTAATATGTTACTGACAATTTTAATCATTATCTATAATCTTAATCATCTACAAGATCATAGTCTCATTAATGAATATGAAATTTTTCAGATATTTATATAAATTACTCGACAATAATTTAAAAGAACAATTATAAGAAAAATGAAATTTCATTAAATTTTATATTAAAATATCAATACTCATGCTTTGAGGACATTACCCTCAACGTTAAGTACCCGAGGTACTAAAAGAAAATTAACCACTGAGAATTCGATTGTATCATGTCACAAGAGATTAGATCATATCTCCAGAAAGAGAATAAAAAGACTTGTGTCAGACGAAATTCACAGTCTTTTAGATTTTATAGATGTTTGTGTTAATTGTATAAATAAAAGATAAACAAACCAAGAAAATGAGACTTGGAAGCCAACATGAGTAAGGGCCTCTTAAAACTCATTCATAAATATATTTGTATGTCATTTCAGTTATTTAGAATGGTCAATAATACTCATTCATATGTATTTACTAATTTTATTAGTAATATTAAAAAAAATCTAATACTTGCCCGTGCAATGCACCACAATATTTTACTAGTTCTTAACAATGCCTGGATCTGCAGCATTATAAATAAAGCCAGTGGATCTAAGAAAGCAATAGTTTCCGAAAGAACGAGAGCCGGTCATGGGAATCCGCTATGGCACTCCTTAGCCAAGCGATGATCGTCATATGGGTAATTAAGTCCTTCAATTTGATATTTTTATGTAAAAATATTGATCTTTAGTTTATGGACGTTTCAACACTTAAAATTTGTTCTACTAAGAATGACGTAAAATATACGCAGCAATCGTATTAGGATGTTGGTCGGGTAAAAATTTATTTTCCCAGTCAGAGTGGCCACGCGGAGCCGAGCCTGAAATGTTTCACTCCTGAGGAGCTAAAGGGGGCAACCATGAATTTCAGAGCTGAAGCGGTGGTGGGTGAGGGAGGAAGGATTTTCAAAGGTTGAGTCAACGAGAAGACCTATTCCCCGTCCCAGGTCGGCGTTGGAATGGCCGTCGTAGTTAAGAGATTAAATCCCGTTGGCTCTGAGGGATTGCAAGAATGACTGGTAATAAACTAAATAATTTTTTTAATTATTTAATTTCATAGTTTTTTACCCAAATTTAAGGTTATCAAGATTTATGAAAAAAAATGAAAATTATTGATTACAAATTGTTCAACTGTTTTTACCTTTTTCTTTCTTCTTCTTCTGCTACACTCATACCCGTATTTTTCTCTTTTCTTCATACTAGTTAAAAATCACATGTTTCGCTCGTCTTAAAATATTTCAAAATTATACAATTTAGTATTTTTATTAATATCAGTATTGAAATAAATGTATTAGTTTTTGAAATTGTTGTAAATCTAGAATAAAAAGTAAATATAAATATTTATTGGATATTTAATTACTTTTATTATTGGACATTAATATTTGTTTTTGTTACCAGATAAAATTATGAATATTTCACATCTACAAAAAATACTATTATTTATAAATATTGTTCTAATATTCACAGTAAATACAATTATCTAAATCATGAAATCAAACATTTAATCAAAGTGCTATATTCAATTTCAAAATAATAGGCTGTTTTGTGGGTGATATGTTACGATTTCTAAAAAGATCCTTCATGTACAATGCATCATTTGCTAGTCCTATATTGTAGGGAAGTTGGTCTAATTTAAAAAAAAAACATAGATGTACAATCAAACATTGGCAAATTTTGTTTACGAACACATTAATCAAGCAAAATATAGTTTAAGTCAAACCAATGATCTGATCATGGAAAACAAATTGCAATGCAGGAGTACGTCACATTCTTGAGGGATTTAACTCATCCAAATCTAGTTAGACTACTTGGATACCGTTGGGAAGACCAACAATTTCTCGTTTATGAGTACATTCAAAATGGAAGCTTAGAAAACCATTTATTACAAACTAAGCATCCAATCAAAGCTCCAGCTTGCCTCCTCTCACTCACTCTGGTACGAATTGAATCCCCCCTCCTGTTTGGGAGAACGAGGGATGTTGTTCTGACCTAAGCCATGTATATATAACTGTCTATATTTATTAGAAGTGTTTTTATATATTTAAATAATAATATTTTAGTTCACATTATGTCATAGATATATTATTTTAAAAAACGTCTTGTATATATTTTAAAACATATTAATGTGTATGTAAAATCATTTTAATAAACACTAGAACATGTATTTTTTATAAAAGTGTTTTTACATATACCAACAGATTTGTTTCAAAGAACAATATTTGTCAATACATGTTATCTAAAATATCATTTTTAATGCATGAAAATATTTTTAGACGAAAGACTCTAAAACTCACCATTTTATACCATAAAGAGGAGTACTTCAATTGTATTTAAGATCATTGTGTTCAATAATTATGAACTCAAGCTCAGTTTCCTTGTTCATCACATATTACGTAACTTTCTATATATTTGGCTTGATTATTGTGTAGAGGGTGTAGAACCCCTACCATGAACAACGGGGCTTAACATTGCGATAGGAGCTGTGAGTGGCCTCTTGCACTTGAACGCAACACATAAGAGCTATGTTTCAGGCTTTACGGTGATATGTGTCAATGATCTAGTCTATGCCAAGTATGCCTGAGAACGTGAAAGTTGAGGGTCGGAGGGTGAAAGGCAATCAACTTTAGGCAGCCGTCGGAAGGTGACAAATGTCTTTAAGACTCTAAGGTAGGTAAGAAACTCGAACAGAGAATATTCTCAGTGTTTGGTCTCAGGATTGATGAGAAATGATTGCCTCCATAATAGTGCTAGAGACCCTTTTTATATAGATGGGGTCAAGTGGGGACCACACGCATGTCTCTTTCAACCGCATGTAAATCGTGTGTCGAGACAAAAACTGACACTAATGAAAGTCACTCAAAACGTGGTGGCACACTAAAAATGTGACATCATGCCTAAAATGTGTCACATCCCTAAAACAACGTATCATTGAAACTACGCCTGAATTCCCCCATGGAAGTATGGGAAGCCGCATTCGGGATTCCGCCCGTGGCGATATGAGGAGCCACCCTCGGGGTTCCCCCGGAGTGGCATGGGAAGCCGCCTCCGGAAGCCCCTGTGGTGGCATGGAGAGCCACCCTCAGGGTTCCTCTGGGGTGGCATGGGGAACCACCTCTGGGGTTCCCTCCGGAGTAGCATGGGGAGCCGCGCTCGAGGTTCCCCCATGACGGCATGGAGAGCCACCCTCGGGGTTTCCCCCAGGGTGGCATGGGGGGCCACTTCTCAAGGTTCCTCCCGGAGTAGCATGGGGAGCAGCGCTCGGGCCCCCCTCATGATGGCATGGAGAGCCACCCTCGAGGTTCCCCCTAGAGTTGCATGGGGAACCGCGCCTGGGGTTCTCCTGGGGCGGCATAAATGAGGCACTTCCGAGACTCGTAAGGTGGCTACATCATTCAAAGAGATCTTCTCATCCTGGTGTAGCGAACATTGTCTTAATCCTACCAGATCACAACCCCAGATTTCTTTCAGACAAGAAAAGACTTTCGAATCTTTATCACTAATTCGAAGATGAAGTACAACATTTACCTAATTTCATATAATGCGATCACCACCTTTATAAAAATATGAGCGTCTCTTATAGATGTTATTTTGTTATTATCACGCACCGATCAAAGTTATTCCATGTAAGTGTGACATGGACCTGTTTTTAGATGCTATGTATTCCCTTTATACGTTACTCTTAACGACGTGTCTCACTATTTGCATTAGCTCCTTGTTCAAGGTTAAGGGCATAACAATCAAGCTTGGACATATTTTCTAATATGAGTGTTACCTACATCTTTCGCACTTGTTCTTGGGACATACGTCTTTCTTGTCTCCTATAATTTACGAGGAGCATTTTGGGAAAGACTTCATGGTTTCATCGTACCTCGAACGAGGTGGAAGAGCCTCATTCAAGGTGTTTTTTGGCACTTCGTTCGAGTCAAGGCTCAAGACAGCGCCTCGAACGAGGAGCGAAAAAGTGCCTCGAACGAGGCGCTGCAGCTTGCCTCGAACGAGATGCCAAAAGGGGGCACAGGGATCTCTCCTTCTCCATAAAGCCACCCGTCTAGAGTTATTTTTTCAATTCCTTTTTCTTCTCTCTTTTTCTTTATGCATTCTTTTTTTTCACTTTGAAGCAAATGGTCTCTAGAGAAATACTCACATTTTTCAAAAAAATACCAACCCACAAAGTGTCCACTGAAACCTTGAGGTGTTTCCAACTAAACGAATTGGATGAAGAAAATACACGCACTAGCGATGCACATCCTCAAGTTCAATAATAGCATGCATACCAAAGTATCATGACGAGTGAATATACATGGTAACATATGCATCATTTGCATGTTCATACTGTGTGGCCAAATACCAAAGTGTCATGATAAGTGAATATAGTCAATCAATATTTTTATACTTATATCATGCTCGAATATGACAGATGCAACTCAGTGATGTGTTCATAATCATTATTGGAAATAATTCATTAGAATCATGATAAGAGCGGAAATGGATCTCTCATTTTCAGGATGATGGACCTGTTATAAGTTTACATTTTTTTTTTCCTTTTTTTAGGGTGAAGCGTCTGAAATAATGTGATGAGAACGGAAATGGATCTCTCATTTTCTAATGAAACAAGAGGGATATATATATATATAGTTAAATCGGTTACATCAGGAGTTTACTCGCTAGATGTCATGAGTCCAAGTGATCCTTAACCACTACAAGATTACTCAGCCGTTAACTTCAGGGCCTGAGAGATTTAGTCTGATACCCACGTCTTAATAAAAGAGGAACAATCTTTGCCAAAACGCCTTAGACAGGTTTTAGGAACAATCTTTGCCGAAACGTCTTAAATGCATTCCAGGAATAACTTTCACTGAAATATCTTAAATGCGTTTCAGGATCAATCTTTGCTGCAATGTCTTAAATGCGTTCCAGGAACTAGCTTCGCTGAAACGTCTTACATGCATTTCAGGAACAAACTTTGCTGAAACATCTTAATTGCATTTCAGGATGACGGACCCGTTATAAGTTTTCATGCTATTTTGATAATCACAAAAGTTGAAATAAAAATTACAATGCTAAACATGATAGTTTTTTAGGCACTTAAAGTTAAACATCGTCGGTACGACTTGAAGCGTTTGAGGGTCATCCCATCTACTATCGGCAATAGAGGTGGTCTCATGTGGCCTTTCATATTCGTACAAGCATGGATATAGACAAATAATTATAATTTTCAGAATAGGTATTTCATAAATAAACATGCGTATTGTGACTCCAAATACATAATCTTTATACCTTACAACACATGATTGCCTTTGTACTTAACGTACCTCTCCTCGGGTTTTATAGCATATCTGCCACTTTCTGTCACAAAGGTCATGTAGCGTGTGGGGGGAAAGGTTGTTCCCCACGACTCCTATGCCTGCGATAATGATCTCCCATTTTTGGAGCTTATCGTGGAAGATTCGTCTCAGAGTTTTACAATCTTTGGTTGCATGAGTGGTGTCTCGGTGGAAGCGGCAATACCGAGGTGTTTCTATTTCTTCTCTAGTGGGCAAGTTTTCCACCTAAGGTCTCCACATGACCTTATCCTTGACCCAAGCATCCAACAGCGCTTCCACCTTATCCATGGAGTAGGGGAAAGATGGTGGATCATCCATTTCGTTTCTGTCCCGTTTTACACCTCATCCTTGAAGTTGTGCCATGACCACTTGCAGCGTGTATCTTGATGGCTTCCATGCAAATCCCCCGTGCTCACTCTACTCCGCAACCTTTGGCCTAGACACCAAAGTGTTGGTACGTTGAGCAGCTACATGGAGGTGCGAGAAAGTGGTGATGTCGAGGTTCTCCAAATGCGCTTTATACTCATTCATCATTCTGCAGATGCACATCTTCACCAAGTATTCTTCCTTCCACTCTTCCTGGAAATCCAGTGCTTTGTCTTTTAAACGTCTAATGTTCTCATATTTCTTTTGATGCCCACGCCTCAACTCGAGAATGCTCATCTTTTCCTCAAACATAAAAAACTTTGTCATGAAGGCGGAAACCATATGTGATCATGTTAAAACCAATCGCAACGCCAGATTGATGTACCATGTGTATGCTTGCTCAAACAGTGATTTTGAAAACTCCCCCAGCCTCATGGACTCATCACATCCTTGTAGGCCTAAGTCATCAATGAAACATATGACATGCTCTCTAGCACATCCTTCCTTCCCACTGTACTTACAGAACTTTGGGGGTACATAGTCGGATGGGTATGACTTCTTGGCTAGCTCATATGGTAAGGGGGACAGAAGTCTACCATCATCTCGCTTAGAGAGGTTTTGATACGTTTCATCTCCAACATCTTTTGTAGTGTCTCCTGGGTAATGAAAGGGCCAGTGTCGGTGCCATCGACTGGGACAACATGTGCCGGCATGGGACATGTGAAGGTTGTTGGGAAGCTATAAGTGGAATTATAACATTTGCAGGGTTGCTTGAGTGATCCGCATTTTGGTCATTGTTTGTCGTTCCTGACCCGGACGAGCCCCTAGGATTTATAGATGGAATCTATCTATCGGCATCAGCTTGGTTTATCGCGTGAAGAGGGATGATATGAACGACAGGCAGTGGTGGATGAGGGTTCTGGGTACCCGCGAGGAGAATGGTCAGCGTACTCAGAAGGGTATGGATCTCAGCGTTAGAGGCTTGGAGCTCTCTGATGGTGTTAGTCTGCTCAATCGTCGTCATTGTAGCAGCAGTAACGGCAGGGAGGTTGATTCTCTCCCTGGAAGTAGCATCTTCCATGTCATGGTTCTCAATAGTTAGGTTAACATTATCTCCTCCCAAATTAGAAGAAGCTCTCATCATTCGACTACTTCCAGCCATACTCGAAGAAAGAAGAATGTGGTAGACAGATCACTCCCTAGTGGAGTCACTAAAATGTTTCATGGTTTAGGGTGATGTGTGTATGAGTGATATAGTCTATTCCAAATACTCCTAGGAACGTGGGAGTTGGTGGTCGAAGGGTGAAGGACAAGCAACCTTAGGCAGTCATCGGAAAGTGACAAATGCTTTTAAGACTCTAAGGTATGTGAGAAACTCGAGGAGAGAATATTCTCAATGTTTGGTCTTGGGATTGATGAGAGGTGATTGCCTCCATAATGGTGCTAGGGACCATTTTATATAAATGGGGTCAAGTGGGGACTGCACGCATGTCCCTTCAACTGCATACAAATTACATGTCCAGACAGAAACTGACATAAAAAAGTCACGCTTAAAACGTGGTCACACACTAAAAACGTGACACCATCCTAAAATGTGTCACATCTTTAAAACGACGTAACATAGGAGACTGCACCCGGGGTTCCCCCGTGACAGCATGGGAAGCCGCGTCTGGGGTTCCCCCTGTGACGGCATGGGAAGTCACCCCGGGATTCCCCTAGGGTGGCATGGGGAGCGGCTTCCGGGTTCCCCCTAGAGTGGCATGGGAAACCGCACCCGGGGTTCCCCTTGTGGTGGCATGGAGAGCCACGCTCGGGGTTTCCCGCGGGGTGGCATGCGGAGCCACCTCCGAGGTTCCCCGGAAGTGGTATGGGGAGCCGCACCTAGGATTCCCCCTGTGGCGGCATGGAAAGCCACGCCCGGGGTTCTCTCGAGGCGGCATAAAGGAGGTACTTCCAAGACTCATAAGGTGGCTACATCCTTTAAGGAAATCTTCTCATCCTGGTGTAGCGAACATTTTTTTAATCCTACCAAACCACAGCCCCTATATTGTTCTCGGGCAAGAAAAGACCTTTGAATCCTTATCACTAAACTCGAAGACGAAGTACAATATTTAATACCTAATTTCATATAATGAGATCGCCACCTTTATAAAACGTTATTTTGTTATTATCACGCACCGATCAACGTTATTCCACGTAAGTGTAACATGGACTTGTTTTTAGACATCACGAGTTTCTTTTGATACGTTACTCTTAACGATGTGGCTCACTATTTACAAGTTGTGTCACTGAATCGTTCTTAACTACCTCAAATATTTTGTTGGATTAGGTAAAGCATAGCTCCTTTATTCTATTTTCACCCCGTATGGTAGATGATTAATTAATTAAGTTCCTTCATAAAAAAATAAAAGTAAGTTCCCTTTTCATTTTTAACTTAAAGCTTTTCATGACTAGTTCTGATCCACTTCAATCTTTTACAAGCTTGAAAAGTTTGTTTTCTGATCAATTCAGGCCTACGGCGCGAAGCTTTCCAACTTCGTGCTCCCAAATTTAGACTCATCTAGTGCTCATTTTCCCATTACTGCTGGCACAGATGATTATACACCTCCTGAGTATGTTGCAACTGGTAATTATTCAAGAACCTTTTTTTAATTTGCTCGACTTAAACACTCCAAGTGCATGATGGATATACTATTACAGCAAATGGAATGCACCCGTCTTATACACATAAAAAGTGAGGTGTACGGATCCGGGACAGTATTGCTTCAAATGTTAACAGGCCAGCGGGTGGTGGACACAAATAGGAGCAGTGGGTCTCAGAACTTGGTGGAATGGGGAAAGCCTTCATTAGGTAATAAGCGGAAGCTAACGAAAATAATGGACCCAAGGCTGGCAGAACAGTACCCCTGACAAGGTGCATTTCAAGCAGCTAAGCTTATACTACAATGTCTGCAATCTGAGCCTGAAAATCGACTATTCTTGGCTCAAGTTTTGGCTACTTTAGAGATAATCAAGGCCATTGAGATCAAACCCAAAAGCAAGTCCATCAAATTTACAAAACTTAATTTCCTTTGTCTTTCAAAACTAAAGCACTCCTCTACTTTTTTTCCCCTGCTTTTCGTTGTGCCTCATGCTCTTTGTTATGAATTTTCACATTTAATTAATTTTGACCTTAAATTCCTTGCAATTTGACAAAAAAAAAAAGAGAAGTTTCGAATCCTTGACACCATGCACGCTTAGAGTATTAAACTATTTGTTTTTCGATGATAGAAAAAGAGTTTACATTTTTTTCTTTTTTTTTGGGTGAAGTGTCGAAATAATGTGATAAGAACTGAATGGATCTCTCATTTTCTAATGAAACAAGAGGGATATATATATATATAGTTAAATCGGTTACATCATGAGTTTACTCTCTAGATGTCATGAGTCCAAGTGATCCTTAACCACTACAAGATCACTCAGCCAATAACTATAAGATTACTCAGCCGTTAACTTCAGGGCCTGAGAGATTTAGTCCGATACCCACGTCCAAAGAAAAGAGGGATATATAGAATAGATTTTGGGCCGTTTAACAGAAAATATACAATCTCTAGTATTGAAAATTTTCGAGTCATTAGATCAGTAAAGAAGTGATGGAATGGTCTAATCTTTTGTGCTACCAATGTAAAATCCTAATTTATAGGGACAAAAACAAAGGCTACTGCTACAACAATCCCAATCAACCGCCAAAATTGAACTCGTCTTCCTTCTGAAGAAGCAAAACTAGATTGAGCAGCAGGTGCAATAGTAGCCTCAGGTGGCTCACACGATCCATAACTCATATTTTCCTGCACACACAAAATCTACTAGTTTTCAAACTGAAAGCATATATATTCATGTAGTTTTAAAATGACTTTTGGATAATCACTACTTTTTGTACTTCAACAAGAAGCCGAAGCTTAATGCAGACCTTGCAATATGAAATGTTTTCGCACCCACAAATCGATCGACCGTTTGTTTCATCAACAGCCTCTGGCGCTCCCCCGCCATCGCTTCTCTAATATTTTCATACACAAAATGAACTGCATTTATTCAGCCACTATGCCTCAGTTTGATAATGTAATACTGATTCTTGCATACCTTGTAGAAATCAACAGCGATGAAATTGGCCCAGCGTTTACCAGCGGCGTTGTAACATGTATTCACCATGTTAAGTAAAGGTGCTGAGTTATCCTTGCAAGCTTGAGCCAAATTAGCTAGACTAGTAAAATAGTTTACTAACACTAATGATCTTGATGTTGTGTTCATCGGAGGTGATTCTGCTCTGTTTGGACACGATCCTGCTTTCATCCCGCCATCACCATCTATACCATTGAAGTTTGTTCGTTGAATAATTGTCACACAACAGTAAAACATCTTAAACTATCGTATATTTGTTATTACGAACTTCTAGATCGTTTCCCATCATACTCAAATCTCAATTAACAATGCTCATGAGAGCAATATCGAGCGGATTCTCTCGATGAAATATCATCAATTAAAATGTCCAACCCGACAAGTCTTTAAAATCTCAGAGTTGAGGAGTGATATTGGGGTTTTATAACTAGTACAAAATAGACATATACAAGCAATATAACATTTCAACCCAACCCTCCTGAACAATAACGCGACAACTGAATTAAGTAACATACCAAACAATATAAATTAAAATGGCACGATACAGGTCTAACTAAATTCTGATACTAAATTAAAAAGTTATGTTTGATCACTCTTTAAAACTTAGGTTATAAAGAGAGTTACTAAAATCTTATAACCAGCACGGAAAACATATTCAGTGACACATTCCAATATCTTAGAACATATAACAGTTACAACTCACATTGGTTTTCCACGAAGTATCTCCATTGATACGCAATTCCTTCAGAAACCTCCTTGGAAGCTTTTGAAGTGAAAACAACCAACCGTTGATTTTTCTGGATCATATCATCGACCGTCGGCCAATTTCCTCCATTCTTCGGCATTCTAGATACCGGAAACCAGAATTTTCTCAACCCAGCAGCATTAAACACCTTGGTCAGGCTGTTTGGTGACGTAACGTAGTCTTCAAGTATAATCGTTACGATCTCAGATGGATTTGCTTCAAGAAATGCTTGAACTTCTTTGAGAACATTAATGGCAGGTTGCTGATGGATCAAATTTAAAAATTAAATAATTGTTCAAACTTCAAACAACATAACGATTCACAAAACTATTTTTTCTTACAAAAGCAGTGTAGTTATAGCATCGGCCACCGGAGGAGTGACACAACCAGATATCATTGTTGAAGTCATATGTATCCAGCATCAACCCCCTGACTCCGTTCTGCGACAGTAAAAAACAGAGAATTAATTAATTGAATCAATTACTATTCTATTGAACTTCATTCTACTCTTTTTATTTTGCTTTCCTTGGAAATTTCTTGAGAAATTTTTTTAAACTGCCTCTATCATAGAAAAACGATTTTAAGAACCCTCTCTGTGTTTATAAACAGCCTCTAATTAGTGTAAATTTTCACGAAAAGATGAGGTGTAACAGTAATTTTTTGTTATACCAAATTATAACATCGGGATATTTTAATCTTATCCACTTAAAAAATATCACGTTTTATTAAAAAAAATCAAATAGTCTTAATTTCATTTTTTTCACTTTCGAGATTATCAATTTCTCAATATTTTTAGATTAAACATAGCTTTAAAGTTTCTTTTCCGGATGCAAAATAAATAAATAATTATTTTCAATAACTAAGATTACATTATATTTTTATTTGATTGGCATGTGGTATGTACGTAATTGATTCCTCCAGTGTAGGTCTATCATTGTTCTTCAAAAGAATCATGCGTACAAAGCATAATAAAGAGTATAAATTTTCCCACTTGGATTAAAAATAACATTTATAATGTTAATTCTTGAACAGAAAACACGTTGACATGTACTTCCACTAAGAAACATATTAAAATAAAACTATCAAAGACAGAGCTACCTTTTGCGTAAAATTTTCAGTTAAATTAAGTACCCAACAAAATCCAACATTTATCCAACTTGTCTTTATGAATTTCTTGCTCTCAAGCAAAGATTTGAAACTTTCTTTCCTTGACAACAAGGTTATGTAATAGTGATATATATTTTTTTATTATTATTATAAGGTTATAAATTTGAGTGAAATTAGCAAATTGAAAGCACTTAGTACCCACAAATATACCTAATCAATAATATTATCACGTCACATAGAGTTGATTAATCAAAACACTATTCAAAGACTAAAGCCAAGTTGTTAACTTTATTCTTTATAGTAATAAGCTTCCCACTCTGTGACAAAACTAAAATAAATAAGCATTTCCCACATGCAAGCATACCCTTTAGGACCCCTTCACATTCTCTCCATCATCCTTGTTCTTCATGTTTATCATTCAAAATTCCATTTTAGAAGTGAGAGTATGATATCATTCACTATGGAGGATATTTTAGTCTTTCTACAAAATGAAAATTGGCTTCACTTTCTCGGTATGCAAACCAAGGAAGTGGCGTGGGTAAAGAAAATTCTATGGTCAATCATGTGATGATACAAAGGGTTACCATTGAATCGGGGTGATCTAATAGAAAAATTACGGATCCTTAATTTGTCAAAAAAATGAAAGAACCATGTATAATTTTCGTGAAGAAAACTGTTATGTTCATAGACTGCTTATCAATTATCACTATTATGATTAACAGTGTATTTTATTTCAAAACATGTTTAGAAAACAAATGTACTACGTAGAAGTAGACGCCCATTAATAAAAGACTAATAGTAAATTGCACAGACGACAGACCCAGACCACGCATACTCCCAACATCCTTTTTTCTCCTCGTTTGTCTCAAATTTTCCGAGGAAACAAACTGAGGAAAAACAAAAGAATAAAAGAAAGAACATACATACATTAAGCTGACTGCTAACGGTGTCCTGCTGATTAGTAGGAGCCAGAATAACAGACCCAGTAGCCGACTTCTCTCCCAACCTCGCATACGCATTGTGCGCCGTCAACCATGTATACTGATTAAACGGCAGCGATTTCACCTATTCCCCATTTTCACATTCAATCTCAAGACCAAATTAAAAAAAAATAATACTAAAAATCCACCAGTTTCGAGTACTAACTTTTGAAGTGGGAATCAAGGGCTTCACGCGAGTACACCGCGGCCGTACGTTGCCGTTGGCCAAGCAGGTCTCGCAGTGTAGGCCGGCGTCACAGTTACTGTCTGCTACACACGTCTGTCCCTCCTATTGAACAGAGACATAAACAGGGGAGGTTAGCTCGTTAGAAAATGAAACGGAACTTGTGAAATTAAAATAAACTCCTCGAGAATCCCGTTTCTAGAATTGACCATCGCCATTAGAATTAGGTAAATGAGACAAACCTTGAGGGCTGAAGAGAAAGCAAAGAGAAATGCTGTGGTGACGACAAGGAGTATTTTCTGCAAGTGAAGAAAAATATATTTAAAAAATTAGCTTGCACATTTATAATAGAGAAAGAAGAAGAAGAGGAAGAAGAAAGAACGTACCTCCATTGGTGGATTTGAGTTTAGCTAGAGAGAGAAATTGCACAGTGAATATATATTGAGGAAGAAAGGAAGGAGATGTGAGAGCTATGGAGTCCAAAAATTAAATGAAATAAAATGTGAAAGTACTTTTGTGGGCAGCTGAAGATGTCAAGTTATGGCCTGGGAGCTTTTAATTCTTCATTTTTATTTTCCTCTTTTTAAAAAAAATTATTTGAATTTCAATTTTTTTAATCTCATCATCATTGGTACACAAGATAATGTACCTAATATTCGTTATTTTTCTACACATGAGGATGATAAAATGTTGACTCAGAACTCATTTTCTAAAAAAATAAATTATAGCTTAAACACTGTTGTATTTTTTTCTACACATCTTTTTCTTATTCAAACTACACTAACATACATTTTAAATCTTAAAAGTTTAATTAGTTGCTTAAACTATTAAAGTTTCATTTTCGATTAGAAATCATTATTTTTCCATTAACGAGGTTAGTTTCAATGTTATCTTAACATCATCATATAATCTATTTTCACGTGTATTATATTTATCTCTTATTCACCATCATCACTTTAGCCCAAAAAAACATCTATCACTATTTTCTTTCTTACAACAAATAACGACGTTGGATCATTGGAAACATATTACAAGATAGCATTTTGGATCACTTTGAGATGATTGTGTTTGGGTCTTATAACATGAAACTAGAACTAATAACAATCAAGATTAGGTAGGATTATACACAATATCCATTTTTGGCTCTTATTTTTACTCATATGTCTCTCATCCTTACAAGATCTTCTTCCACTAGCAGATTTTTTCAAAAAACTTTATTTATTCTAGGTTCAATGTGACTCATTTTAAGCGTTTTTTCTATCTACTATTATCTAAAAGTAACCAAGTTATTAATATAGGGATGAAACTAAAAAAAACTCCTTTAAAGTTTAAAGTAAAACTTTGTATTTTGTGATAGTTTGGGGGTGAAAATTATACTCAATTACAAAATTTTGCATCCCAATTTAATCATTATTAGAAATATAATTTCGAAGAGCGGCTAAATTTAAGTTTAGACAACGAAAGTGAAATATCTAAATAAGAGAGATTTTGTCAATTTTTGTAATGGGAAAACTGACAAAGATGATTTTTTTTTTGTTTGGGGCAGTACAACAATGACAAGTTTTAATGTGTGAAATTGACTATCCCAGGGAGCTTCAGCTGCTCTTTTGTGTACGTGAAGGAAAAAACAACTCTAATCGTAGAAGCAACCTTAAGTCTCTTTCTCTTAGCTCAACAGAAACATTAAAGACAAAAACAAAGATTAACAGTCATATGTATCTCGTGATGCATATATTTTTCTGTTCAGAGTGTGTAAGATGTATGTGACTCTGTACGTAACTATGTATACCATTAAAACATATTATTAGCTTTTTGTTCTTAGAGATCATGTTTATGTCACTTAAATTATCTACTAAATATTTAATAGTCTTACACTATTTTGACATAAAGTGTGAACAATACATATAGTATACACTAGTAGCGTGAAAAAATAAACTAGTGAAGCATTGTGTCTTTTGGTACCAGCCATGATACCATACGGAGACTTTTTTATAAAGTACTTACAACACATTTGAGGTATATCACCACTTAACACATTTGAACTACTTGAGGTACCGAACGGGGTGGTACTTTAGAATTTTCTGAACTAACGTATTGAAGACTATTGGTGACTATGCACCTTTTTGCTCTCTCCCCTCGCATTTCTTTTCACTCTTATTCCTCCATCTTCGTGCAATCCTTTGGCGAGATCTTGTTTTCTTAATCGGCGCCTCCCTTATTTCTCCTTTGTAGATTTTTCTCTTCTTTTGTTCTCCTTCCATCACCCATCTCTTTCGTGTTGGTTGGTGATTTTTGTTTTCTAGGGTTCATTTACTATAATGTTTATGAAGGTTCCCTTTCATGGAGGATTTACTCTCTTTCCAGCTGTGCAAGTAGTTTGTCCATTTAGATCATAGTTCATGGTAGTTTCTCTCCTCCCAAATCTTGATTGGTGGCATATTTAAAGTTTGTTTAACTCTAGTGACAGCATGTATGCTTAACCCTTTTATAGATTTTGTACCAGTCGACCAAGCCATGTCTAGATAGTGAATGATTTGTGAAACAAGCCTAGAAATGTCTTCAATGCTCTATTTGATATGTGTAGGTTTTCCTTCATGTGCGTCAAAAGTTCTTTACTGGTTAAGTTTAGCTTTTGCCCCTATCTCATTTATCACTGAACGGTCATTTAGGGGCCTTAACTGGTGAGCCATATATCTTTTATCCTTAGGAGGTCTTCCTTCACTTCCTTTCACTTTCGGGAATGGAAGATTAAGAGAATTCTATCAATTGCTTCTTTCTCCAGACCTCCAAGAAAAGCATGAAAAAAAGGCTCATCTTCTTCATCCTATATCATATAAAATGGTTGATGGAATCCACAGTTGACCATGTCATTCAAGTCACATTATATAAATGTCTTATTCGTATCTTGATTTTACAATTCTAACAGAGGATCAATTGTATGTTTCCTTGGAATGAATATTTACCTTAAAAATTACTAGTATTGGCAGATATGTGGGGTTAGGATGGTCTAGACCCGACCATTTATCATCGGCCCAACGTGTTTATGTAAGGACTGGCTTGGACCGGTTGAATTAGAGACTTAGGCATTAGTACGTACTAGTCAATAAAAGTTAACTCCAAAACTGGGCCAATCTAGTTAGAACATTTACAGAAATCCTAGCATATAGACCATTTTCATGGTACTAAGTTAGAAAATAGCCTAAAATATAGTAGTAAATAAATAACCCTTTTCTAGTTGGTATGATTTGAAAAAGTATTAGTTGCCTAAATGTCATTATCTTATCCATTATCAATTTATTTTATTTAAGGGTGGAATTTGTTGATATGCATTGATTTTAGAGATTTTAGAGAAAATTTTGTGTGTAATTTTAATTCAATTTTTTCTCAAATTCTCTCTCAATTTTTATGCCTAGTTTTTCTTTTACATATCCTTTAATATATTTTTTTCAATTCTGTACGTGGCTCTAAATTACCTATTAAAAAGTAATAGTTAAGATACATTTTTAAAAAATTAGTATGTGATATTTTTTCATAAAATTATTTAATCGTAGAAATTTATAGATCACAGTTAAAATATGACTTTTAAAAATAATATTTGATATTTTTGTAGATATTTCATTTATTTAATTATCTATTTAAAAATCAGCTTTCAAATATTCCATAAATTTAGGAGTAGTCATAGAAATTATTGGTGATTGCATATTTTAAAATTAATTATAAATATTTAATTTGTTGATATTAATCACCAAATTAAAAAAACTGAATAGAAACATGAGATAAGGGCATTGTAGATAAATCATAAAAGTTTACAACTAAATTAACTAAAAAGGGCAATTTACTTACTTTAATTTTTTTAGGCTAATTTTTAACTTACTACTATGAAAATGGCTTATCTATGCTATTTTTCTGAACATTTATACCTTTTTTGGGTTGGTTCAATAGGATTGGATCATAGAAAGAAAATCCAAATCATCTACACAATATAGTCTAGTGAATTGAGTGGTACTACAAGCCTTCTACTCAGGATAGGCACGATTCGCCTACTACATGTTGAGCTTAGCTTGGAACAGTGAGAACCATGCCCGATTGGGCCCAGCCAGACATGTCAAGAAAAGAATTGGTTGGTCGGTTAAATGCCAAATTGGTCTAGTTTCCATCTTTAATAACATCAAAACTTTGTTTGTGATACGATAGGTTGACAAAGAAAAAAGTTAAAATCTCAAAGCGCATGCCATACCATGAATAATTTCAACAAAAAATGACAAAAAATCCAACTTTCTTTCGGGGATGAATTTCGAACCAGATCGGGTTGAGAACGAATAGTGGTCTAGTCATTGGAGAAGCCTTGGAAATGTGGAGGTCTAGCGTGGAGGAAAGGTGAGCATCCTTAGCGTCCTAGACGGTGGCAAACGCACCTCCTTGGGATTGCCAAGGAGAGGGAGAGGGGAGAGAACCATCAAATGTGTGGGTATAATGCCAAAACATCTAACACCTTCAATAGGAGTGTTAAGCACCTTTATATAGAAAGTAAAGGGTAAACCCTATTTTATGATTGGTCAATCAACGATTATCAAGTGTAAGTAGAGGGCAACGTATAGGACGTTGCCATGTGTTCCTAGGTTCATCCTCAACGAGAGGACGGTACATCTAAAGCCTACTGATGAGGTCATGACGACGGACCAACACGATGAGCCTCATCCTAATCCTACCAAGCTGTATGCCTCCAATTCATTCTCAAAGTGTAAGAGTTCATCAAAGTCTTGTCACTTGACTTGACGATTATGGATAAATGATCACAGGGGTCCGACCAACGCGGATGGTCCAAGCGGGTATGTCCAAGGTAGAAAATTCATGGCTAAACATCAGCCATATGTGCAAGTTCAAATGCGTAGCACTTGAACTTGTACATAGTCTCGTTGTCTATTATGGTCTTACTTGATGAGTCATCAAATTTGGAGATGTTCAATTGCAATGACGAATGTTTCTTCATTAAATCAGTCATGCAAGGTCATCTTCATTGCTGTAGCCTCCAGTTGGATGTGATGATATATCAATTGCTTTCATTTAGCTATAAAAGGAGATACAAGAGGTAGGTGACTACGGCGAGCCTCACTCAATAAAAAGTCTGATCATGGCGATGTTCACTAAAGAATGACTAGATGAAAAATATATATAAACTAGCAATGCACAACTTTATGTTCAATATCAGTACAAGAGAATGTCTGTGATAAGATTTATATCAAATGTATGTTCATGATGTGTGTTCAGATGTCAATGTATCATAACAAGTTAACAGAGTCAAACAATATTCTTAACTATATCATGGTCATATATGACATACGCCTTAACGATATATTCATATTTAACACTACTAGAGATAATCCATCAGTTCATTGCCATCGTTTTCCAATATTAATGATACGAGAGAACTGATCGAGAAAAACTCACCAGATAGGACTTTAACCAACGTAGCATAACATCAAGACAACATATTACCCAAGAGAAAATCTAATCATGGTAGAGTTCGTCAAGAAAGTTCTCTACGGTAGGTAAACACGTTGAAGTGTCACCTTTAGACGATTCAACTTGTGATATCGCTTATACGTAGGAACGTGGATGACATTGTTCAAGAAGGCACACACATATATAAGAAAATGTAATCAAGTTGCCTAAGAAGACGCGTGCATATTGAATTGTCCGTAATGGTCATGCTTAAAGGGTTATATACTCGTTCGTACTTCAGATTTTTATCATGCAGCTCTACTTCGCACATACATCACTCTTACACGTGACTTTTACCATAAGTACATCTATAATAAATACCCAAGTTAGATTCAACCCATACGACTAAAGCCACATTCCACGACAACGGGCAAAGCAAATAGTCATGACAATTTGTATATTTCAAACACGTTTGGTGACTAAATTCTGCTTTGAAGGGTTTCGCAACAGCGACTAAGTTCTGCCCAACTACCTTTGTTGAAATGTCTTCATTGCATTTTATGGACAAACTTTACTGGAGCGTCTTAGGCGCAACCCAGGGGCGTACTCTGCTGAAACGTCTCAAATATGTTCTAGGAGCAAACTTTACTGTAACGTCTTAAACGCGTTACAGGCACAATTTTCGCCAAAACATCTTAAACGCATTTCAGGAGCAATCTTTGCTGAAACGTCTTAAACGCATTTTAGAAACAATCTTTGCTGAAACGTCTTAAATGCATTCCAGGAAAAATCTTTGCTGAAACGTCTTAAATGCATTCCAGGAACAATCTTTGCTGAAACGTCTTAAATGCATTTCAGAAATAAACTTTACTGAAACTTCTTAAATGCATTCCAGGAACAATCTTTACTGAAATATCTTAAATGCATTTCAGGAATAAACTTTGCTGAAACGTCTTAAATACGCTCTAGGAACTATCTTCGCTAAAATGTCTTAAATACATTTCAGAATAACCTTTGTTGAAACGTCTTAAATGCGCTACAATAACTAACTTTGCTGAAATGTCTTAAAAGCCTTACAGGAACTAACTTCACTGAAATGTTTTAAACGCGTTTCAGGACAATCTTTGCTGAAACGTTTTAAATGCATTTCAGGAACAATTTTCGCTGAAACGTCTTAAAAGCGTTTTAGGAACAATCTTTTCTGAAACGTCTTAAATGTGTTTCAGAAACAATCCTTGCTGAAATGTCTTAAACGTGTTTCAGGAATAAACTTCGTTGAAACAACTTAAACACATTTCAGGAACAATCTTTGCTGAAATGTTTAAAAGCGTTTTAGGAACAATCTTTGCTGAAACATCTTAAACGCATTTCAGGAACAATCTTCGCTGAAACATCTTGAACGCGTTTCAGGAACAATCTTCGCTGAAACATCTTGAACACGTTTCAGAAACAATCTTTGCTGAAATGTCTTAAATGCGTTTCAGGAACAATCTTCACTGAAACGTCTTAAACGCGTTTCAGGAGTAAACTTCACTGAAACATCTTAAACGCGTTTCAGGAATAAACTTTGCTGAAACGTCTTAAACGCATTCTAGGACAAGGGACCCATCATAATCTTTTGGTTCATTTTGATAACTAGAAGAGTCGTGTAAAAACTATGATGCTAATCATCTTTTAGTTCTAAGTCATCCCTCGTAACAAGTTTTTTGCCACCTCAAATGGGCTTAATGGCAATTTTTTTCTTGTCAATAATCTTAAGCTACCTATAATAGGTACACTCAGCGATGATTTTTACTCAACAGTCCTAAGTCACCCCTCATGGGAATTTTATCGCTACCTCGGGTGCACTTAGTGGTGAATCATCAACCTGACTGTTAAGGTGATTTTGTTATCACCGAGGCAGTGATTGACTTGGAATATTCTGCTCGAGGCACCGGGCATGGTTATTTTATGTTATCATGGGTGTGTGCAAAACCAATCATAAAAACATTTTCTCTACGTGGTATTACTGACACAGTTACAGGCATACTTAGCTGATGAAATGTGTAATTTAAACACGTATATCATATAAAATGTGTTAATCAAAGATGTAAATTAATAAGAGAGATTAAAGAATAAAAGTATGTATATTTTTTTCTCTTATATAAACATGTTCGACTTGTAAATTTAATACAATCTAGATGCATATTTAACTCGCATAGAGAGAATTATATATGCATGAGAGTGTTACTCCAATGAATAATAGGCAGTTAAGCACGCATATGAATGAAGAGACGAGTTCAGACTATTTTTGAGTTCTTCTAATAAGTGATTGTGCCATAAAACTAGCTGAATTAAGTATAAGCTCTTTAAGGCATCAAACTGTGAACATGCTTTCGATTGATATAATGCGTAAAAAATTTTAGTTTTGATAATTCATTTGGATTATTGAAATATGGATAAAGCTCAAAGTGTTGATAAAATTGATAGTGCACCAAAATATTGACAATGCACAGAATCAATTAAACATTATATTTTGATGATTGCATGAGCTTATATTATAGTGTCTTAAAGAATATATTTAGACAGTTGATGATTCAGTGTCCTATGTTTGTTTGCATACGACGCGGTTACCCGTGCAATTGAGACTCGGTAATATAATTGTGATCGAATTGTTTAAGTCTTTTTCAAGCGTCATCCCATAAACGGACAACGAACCATGTTTCTTTCGACATTAAAGGCATTAGGAGTGATGGGCTTGTGGAAAACCATGTGCTGGCTCTTTAAAGGGCCAATGGCCAGGCATTGGGCTGCTGGAAAGAGGGAGTTGGCCCATAGGTCGTGGGCCAAGGAGTTCGCAGGTCACGCCAGGGCGGATCGGGTCTTGGGTCTCTAGTGGGTTGCGCCTAGGCGCAGATGTGGGCAGAGCGCTCTAGCCAAATGCGGGTTGCGGGTCTCTCGTAGGTCGAGCATAGGTCACCTGGGCCGTGCTCGCTGGGCTTCACGGACGAACCTTGGGCTAGCCTGCTATCAATATGGAAGTTAAATGGTCTGGGTAGGTCAACTCAAAACCTGTAAAACGGGTAAAGACGAAGCAACCGCCAGTGACGGCGCGTGCGACCATCTCCGACAACCCTTTTTTACCGCAAATGGCTTGAAATTAACGAAAAATATCGTCTGAATCCTTTTGGGGGTGTTTTGAAATCTGAAAATGTTTCACTTGACATAGAACTAAGATTTAGAGATCGAAATGGAGTAATCTTTTTTCACGGTTCATGTCGATTCTAGCAGCCGTGTTCGATGAGGATATCCATCTCCAGAGCATATCCGACGTCGTGAAGGGAATCTTCGTCGTGTGCTCCGTGGTAGTCACCTCTCTCGTCGATTTCTCATGCTATGCTTGATTTTTTCATTTTTTTTCTAAAAAAATCAGATTTGAAATTCTAGATCAGAATCTGAAAAATGGAGAACTCCTCCATATTTCTTCATAGTGGCCCTATTCCGACAGACCACACCTCAGTGGAGTCGCCATTGTTTCGGGGATGAATTATGAACCAAATTGGGTTAAGAATGAAGAGTAGTCTAGTCATTAGAGAAGCCTTGAGAATATGGAGGTCTAGCTTGGAGGAAATGATGAGCATCCTTAGTGGCCTAGACAGTAACAACCGCCGATAAACACACCTCCTTGGGGTTGTCAATGAGAGGGAGAGAGAGCCCCCAAATGCGTGGGTATAATGTCCAAACATTCAACCCCTTCAATAGGAGTGTTAAGCATCTTTATATAGAAAGTAAGGTGTAAACCTTATTTTATGATCGGTCAATCAACGGTTGTCAAGTGCAAGTAGATGTCAATGTATAGGATGATCTCACGTGTTCCTAGGTTCATCCTCAACGAGAGGATGATGCATTTAAAGCCTACTGAGGAGGTCATGATGAAGGACCGACACAACGAGCCTCATCCTAATCCTACCAAACTGTATGCTTTCGATTCATTCCCAAGGCGGTAAGAGTCCATCCAAGTTTTATCACTTGACTTGACGGTTACGGGTAAATAATCACAGGGGTCCACTAGTGCGGATGGACCCCTCAGGTATGTCGAGGGTAGAAAATTCATGTATAAACAAACTTTTTAACTCAAACTACAAAAATGACCGTGAAATATTTCTTTTTTCACAAAAATGGTTGAAGATGGTCGAAGTAAATACTATATTTATAAAAATTACAGTGATAAATTATTTACATCTATGCATGTGTAATTTGGTAAACGAATTATTTACTCCAGTTATTTTACAAAAAAAATCTCATCATTTTTACAATTTGAACTGGAAAGTTAGATTTTTTTCAATTCTCCCTAATTTCAATCCATAAGAGGAGTTAGAGCAAGCTGAATATTACTCTTATCCCCAAGTAGAGCAAAAATGGGTTAGAGTTTAGCGTAGCTCACAACCTAAGAAGGGCTTGCTCGAAGCCCATGCTAGTTGGAGAATCGATTAAGTAGCTCAGGGCCGATTGGCTTTGTTTATGCTTTGAACGTTATAGATGAAATGAATATTTTTCTTATGACAATAAAATCATATCTGTCACAGATAATTCTGTGTATCTTAATTTTCCTTGCAAGTAACCTTTGTCTAAAAATCTTGGATTAATATAAGAACTTGGAATGTGATCATCAAAAGACTTTACCTTTATATGATCAGCGTTCGATCCCGTCAAATTCTACATTCCTATCATGACAAAAAAGAAAAGACTTTAATTCTAGATTGAATTCGGAATAGTGAAATAAAGCAAAAATTGAAAAGGTATCAACAAATTGGCAAAGAGCCTATAAAGAGTCTACTATGGGAGATTGCTTCACGGGTTGTACTTGCCGCCTTGCACGCTTATGCATGGAGCACGGCGTGGATTTCAAGCATGAACAAAGTTGAAGTCATTGACACCGTTCATTGAATTTTTTGCATAACCCTTTTTACTCCTGCATAAAGTTCACCCATTTTTACCAAACCTAGTAGTCTCTGATCCCAACTCTAAAGTTCATTCTAGTAGTCTCTTATCCCAACTCTAAAGTGGTATTTGGTAATCCTAATGGAATGAGATGTGATCGAAATATGGCCGTTCCTGATAAATATTTATGCTCGCATTTAGTTATTAATGTGTGTTGCTTGAAAATAATAAATTTTATATTGTTGCACGGATTCTCATTCTTGTATCTCTTTCATGCCATCATCATTCTTTTCTTAATTCATAGTTTAATCACTCTTTCATTTTTTTATATAGATCATCTCATCTCCCTTGTATACTTTATTTTCAATTTTCATTACATTCCATTGCACTGAACCAAGCACCACCTACATGTGCTTTGGGCCAAACACAATGATAGCAAATGAGAGACAAAATTAAAGACGCAACTAAATGAGTTAGAATATGAAGGCTTTTTGAAGCTATGAAATGATCACGCTTTGGGTTTTATAGCGAAAAAATAGGCGGATCTAAAATAAATTATTTAAATGATACTTTTAAATAGTTTAGGAAATAAAATGAAATTTTTTTTAACTTCAAGGTCTAAAATATAAATTTGTGATAGCTTGAAGTTGAAGTTTGACCCTTTTGACTCTTAAAAAAAAAGGTTTTGCCTAAGGATTTGAAGTTGATCGAGTCACCTGATTGTATAAAACCATAAAATGAAAATGTTCGGTACAGTGCTTACCCGACATCCAAACTATGAGTTCGTGAATTTTTAACTTAGATCAGCAGTAACCATTTATGAATTATGAAATGCTACAAGCTACCACCACAAGATTACTGTTAATTATCATAGCATAGTGAACATGTATATTAATTTGGCACAAGTAAACTAAAAATTTCCTTTTATTTTCTCCAGGTAAAAGATTTGTGTTTTTGTCTGTAATAAGAGTGTCTCTCTGTTCCAGACAAGCATGTGGTAGAGGAAGAAAAGAGAAGACTCTGTCACAGACACAGTGTTGTCTCCAACCTGGATGACCGACCACACATTTGACACTATTATATTATATTCCCTTTTCAATTGTAAACATTAACAACGTATTCCAAAGAGAGCCCGTGCCTGAACAGACACATGACACATGCCAGCCAGGCAGTCTCGATGGTCCACTGGTCTGGATAATTTTCAAGCATTCCAGGTACATCGAATATTCAATATTTTTTAAATTATTTAATAAAATGTGTGTAACTTTTAAATTTTCAAGAATATTTTTTTTCTACTTAAATTATGAGTAAAAGCATTTATTTCTGGATATTTCATTTCTAAGAAAAACGATTATTTTGTATAGTTGGTCTTGCACTTGAACTTTAGCCTGAGGCAGTGGGTGCCACCTTACGCCCTCTTTTCCCCCACATTATTCGAACATGCTAGCTGCTCTTTTTGTAGGAGATGGTTGGAACTATCACCAACTATAGGTTCTTTGACATTGACAGACCCACTCAGTTATGAATTTGGAATACTTATAACTAAAGAGAGAAGTTATGAATTTGGAATACTTGTAACTAAAGAGAGAAAATAGAGAGAAGAAATTGAAAAAAAAAAGTGGGGGAGGGAGGGGCTTGTCTTTTCAGCATGTGCTACAATATCTCACTGTTGACCCATTCTCTGTCATTATTTAGAGACCAGCGTTCAACGTAAACTAAATAATTTAATTTAAAAAGACAGGTGGTAAGAGTTATGAATTCTCACGTAAAATCGTTGGTTCGATGTGATTTACTAATTTATTCACATTAGTCAAGTCTTTTACTAATTTATCTTACTGATCTGGATCTCCTCAATGAACAACAGGAACTATATTTCATTTGGGTTGTTTCTGAAAAGTAATGGTCCAGGTTAAGAAAAAAAATTTATTTTTTTTATTTTCATGTTAGGTCGATTTGGCATGTTCATTTAAATGGACTAGATAGGTAGAACATGATGATTTGAATGGGTTAGATAGGTCGATTTCGCAAGTTCATTCAAAAAAGGAGGTGATTGATTTCTTTTATGTGACAAACATGCTTATTTTGATAACAACAATATCATATGTAGCACTATCTTAAGAACAATACCATGTATGTTATTCGATTGAGATATCCTGAAGAACAGGTGAGATTATGTTTCATGTGGGTCGTCGTTTCATAAGAGTAACAACCTTGATCGGTAAAAAGTTTCATGTGTTTTTTTTTGTGTTAGCCTGATTTGAACATTTTGTTTATAAATAAACGGCCCATATAGGTAGAACAAGACCACATATTATTTGTTCGTAGCATGGAGTGATTGCTATAGTCTTGGGATTTAACTCATACATAAAAGTTGACTTATGAGTTAAGGGTTACCCAAACTTATAATTTTAGCCCAATACATAATTTACAGTTGAAGTGAAATCTATTTTCTTAACAGTGATCCATTTTCTTATGTGACATGCATGTTTATTTTGTTAACATCAATGTCATATATTGCACTATTATGGACGTTAGAGTTAGCCCTATGGTGGGTGAGAACTTAATAATCTAAATCAATTCACCTCATCATCGTTATTATCACTTGACAACACATTTTCTGTGATATATATAGTAAAATTCTGATTATACACATATATGAGATCAAACTATATATATTATCAGCTCATATTTATTTTTATATTTAATTAAGATTATAATTGACTTATTTTAAGCACTCAAATTATACTTCAAAGCGACTGAATGATAATAATGTAAGGAGATATTTAGCTTGTGAAATTGTCATGATGTTTTTATTAATCAAATTAACAAATTGAGGAAATTTTAAACAACTAGCTAATATCTATTTTTTTAGACAAAAATGATTAACGTGTATTCTAGTGCATTGCATGCATGTGCAACACGGGGATGTGGCATTATTGATACCTTGTCCAATTAAATAATTTAAATCACGACAAACGCCTTAATGAATAATTTCTTAGGCTAACTAAACATATAAATTAATAGCTATTAATAATATCTGTTAATTTATTTTATGAGAAATTGAGAAAAGATAAGTTTCTTGTTTTTCAAATCAATGTACTAACGGAAAATGTTGTAGCAAACTCATGCTGTAACACGAGTTTAGATGGCAAACTTGTATTGGTGTATAAATAGGACTTATGCCAGTTAGACTCGTGATGGAGCACGAGTTGTGCTAAATAGGACTTGACTATACTAGTCAGAAAATACGTGTTTTGTACGTGTTGAAGAATTTTAAAATTATATAATAAATTTAAAATTATTATTAACATTGAAATAAATATATTAGCTTTCAAAATATTGTAAATATAAAACAAAAGAAAATAACAGTGGTAATTTTCTCGTATTTACAATTATACTATTACAAATAAAAGAAAAATTGAATAGGTCGTGCATCATCTAGAGATGATATATTTATAATAAAACTACTACACATAGAAAAAAACTTGAATAAGTGTGCATCATCTTTAGATGATAAATTATCTATAAGAATTTTTGAATTAAAGAATGCATGATCATAACAAATTCATATCGCAAGATAAGATGAAAAGAAACTAAAAACAATATTTGAAAATAAAAAATTAAATATGACAAACTATTTTACTACGAATAATGAACAATAAAAATTATTACATTTATTATGAAACTAAAAAAACTAAAAAAAATACTTTACATATAGACAATAACTAGGGTGTTCAAAACCAAGTTGAACCGACCGAGCCGAAATGAAAATAGTCGGTTCGGATGGTTCTTTAAGCCCTTGCGGCTCGGTTTGGTTAAGAAAATATTCAGTTTTGAATCGAACCAAAATATTAAATTCATATTTTTTATACATAATTTCATATCGAACCGAATCGATACAAACTTTAATTTATATTATTTTTTTAATAATATCATTTAAAAATTTATTTTTTAATTAATAATACCGAACCGAACCGAAACTTACTGTTTGGTACGGTTTGGTTATTTTGACCTTCACATTTCCGTTCGGTTCGGCATATAGCTGAACCAAATATTTCCGGTTTGGTTCAATTTTAGATCACTAACCGAACCGTATTCACTAAACAATAACTCATTGTTATTGACTGAAACAATGTTTATGATATATAAGAATCTCTAAAATTATATACATGATTATTCACATTCTTAATAATACAATAATATAAAACACTAAATTTTATAAAGAATTAATATAAAAATAAATAGTGAATAGAATTATAAATGAAATAATTAAAAAAACTTAATCTTATATTATATTTAGTGTGGTTTAAAGTGACAATAAAAAATTTCTCTCAATTAAATTTATTTTAAAATAGTAGAGATTATCGTGATTTTATATTAGTACATCGTGACCATGTCAAATGGATAAGAAAAGTATTTAATGGGTAAAAAATGTTGATTGATTGATTCTTAAATCTAGCAACTAAAATCACGTACTAAAAATGTATTTCACCGAAGTATTTCTGGTAGCTATGAGCATAACAATCTCTTCATATGCTAGGTTTCATTCCATTCTATATAAAATGGCAAAAATGTGTTTCACCGAAGTATTTCGTAGTGTTTTGTAATTACACCCATATAGATCTCTTTTAATCTAATTTAGTTACTGTTTTTTTTAAAATACAGTTAAGTCCTATGTTGAACATAATTCGCTGGTTTTATTGTCTATACGAGTTTTTCTTTGCGAGTTTTTCTGTAATCTATATGAGTTTTTCCATGTTCAATTTATTTTACATCTTCCAATGAGTTTTTCATGTACTAAAAATTAATATGTCACAGTCAAATAAATTATGTTTCAATTCCTTCTATCATTTAACCGATAACCGTTAAATTTGCATTGTGAAATAACGAATTCCAGTTAAAAATCAATCTTGTATCTTAAATGGTTTTGAGAAGGGAAAAACGGATTTTATTTAAATGTTTTAAAACTAATAGAATTTGCGCAACAATAGAATTAAATGCAAAAAAAGTAGTAGAACTAAATTAACTAAATTATATTCTAGATGTGTGATTGTAAAATAGTCATAATGTAAGATATATTTTTCACATAACCATGGTAAATAATGAGCCACATCTTTAGAAGTAACGTATCAAAGAGAACATGTGGCGTCTAAAAAGCAGGTACATGTGACACATACGTGGAATAACGTTGATCGGTGCGTGATCATACCAAAATAACGTCTGTAAGGGGCACTCCTGTTTTATTAAAGTGGCGATCCCATTATATGAAATTAGGCATTAAATTAAATGGTGTACTTCGTCTCCGAGTTCGTGATAAAGATTCAAAGTTCTTCTCTTGCCTGGGAACTATCCGGGGGTTGTGGTCTGGTAGGATTATGACAGTGTTCGCTACACTAGGATGGGAAGATCTCCTTGAAGGATGTAGTCACCTTACGAGTCTCGGAAGTGTCTCCTTTATGCCGTCTCGGGAAGACCCCTGGCGCGGCTCCCCATGCCACTCCGGGGGAACCCTAGAGGTGGCTCCCCATGCCACCCCGAGGGGAAAACCAGAGGGTGGCTCTCCATGCCTCCACAGGGAGGGGGACCCAAGCGTGGCTCCCCATGCCACTATGGGGGGAACCCGGAGGTGGCTCATCATGCCACCCTGGGGGGAAACCCCGAGGATGACTCTCCATACTGCCACGGGGGAACCCCCGAGGGTGGCTCTTCATGCCGCCGCGGGGAGAACCCCGGGCGCCGCTCTCATGCTACCACAGGGGGACCACAGGCACAATTTCTTATGTTACATCATTTTAGGGATGAGCCACATTTTACGCATGGTGTCACGTTTTTAGTGTGTGACCATGTTTTGAGCATGACTCTTATTGGTGTCAGTTTCTGCTTAGACACGCGATTTGCATGCGGCTGAAAGGAACATGTGTGTGGTCCTCATTCGGCTCCATCTATATATAGGGGTCCATAGCACCGTTATGAAGGCAATCACTTCTCGTCAATCCCGAGACCAAAACATTAAGAATATTCTCTCTTCGAGTTTCTCACATACCTTAGAGTCTTAAAGGCATTTGTCACCTTCCGAGGGCTGCCTAAGGTTACTTCTCCTTCACCCTCCGACCACCAACTCTCACATGCCCAGGCATAACTTGACATAGACTAGATCACTCGTACACACATCACCCTAAAACCCCGAAACGCCCCATAAAATGTTAAATAGTGTCGCTAACGTAACTAAAAATAATCTAAGATTTCATAATTAACTATTCTACATCAAATCAAAGTTAATAAGTAGAAAAATAATCACACATCATATAGGGGTAAAGTTCAGGTTTAGCTTAATCTAAATGAAGATTGCAAAATTTTGAAGATTATTGTACTCCAAAGTGATGCGAGGAAATTTTCAATATTTATAAAGTATAAAAAAATCACCATTTCTTCCTAAAATATGATGTCACATATATCATAATATAATATTTTGAAAAAAATAATGAATGATCTCAATAGATTTTAAGAGATCAAGTAATTGAACAAGTTTTAAGCGATTAAGTGATATAACAGTCATTTATAAGTTGATGTTTGATGAGTCATTAAACTGATTAGACAAAATAACCTTTAAGGACATATTTGGTATAAGGCGATATTAGGAAATATGCTTGGAAAGTGAGGGCAAGTATGAGATTACTTTGTTTGGTTCAATTTTTTTAGAGTGCTTCAATATTCCTAGAATGTAAAGATACCCTTCATTAAATGTATCTTGATAACCCTCTGAATTGTGGGGTATCCTTATTCCAGGCACTCACCCACTGCCCATTTTCTTCAAAGTTCCTAATCTATCCTCCTTCACTCACATAATCGAACTTCGCTCCCTTCCTTCAGACCCATTGAAATGGTTAGCTCTCCCTCTGATCTCTCTCTCTCTTTATGTCTCTTTCTATCAACCACATAGAATGGAGCCATAGGTAGTGTTGAAACCCAAAAAAGTTTCATTTTTGAACTGTGTGGCTCCGATTGTGCGTCTCTCTATCAAGTTATTTGTTGCATAAATCCACCTAGAATCAAACTACGATGCGAACTAAAGACCAAGAACTACATCAATTAAATGACGGCGATCAACGATGACCAGTGAACCAGCTAATGAAGAGTTCATACCACATCGATGAACTACTAAACTGGTGAACCTCGGCGAATGAACCATGAGCTACGGCGCAGTCAGTGAGCGAACCAATGACTGGTGAAGAGTTCGAAACCCTAATCAACTGTCTTCCCTCATTTTCTTGTTCCAACCTTTTAAGCTCTACCCAATGTTCCTATGATTATGTTTTGTTTTTAAGTTTTATTATTAGTTTAATAGGGATTAGTCAATTCTAGAAATATGATAAAAAAATTAAGACAAGGATATTTTTGAAAGAATAAATGACATGTGTTATGAATGTACAAACTTAACTTAGATTTCACAGTCATCGACGAAAAAAATTTAGGTACAAGTAGAGAAGAAATCTTAAGGATAAAATTAAAATTTGACAAAAAGATTTATAACATTCTTTTGCAAATTCCACTAAAACAACATTTTCACAATTATATCATAACATTCTCAACTGTTAACAAATAAAATAATCTTAACTTGATTAGCATATATATTTTCACAATCATATTTCATTAATTTTATTTTAAAAATAATTTACTCAAAATCTTATAACAAGTGATAATTAAATAATTAGTACGTGATTTGATCATTAAAACTTGGTCTATATTGATTACTCAAAATGTATTCATGAATATGATACAAAAGATTGCTGCCGACTCACTAATTCAGCATAAATAAATTTATGGGGTCCACGTTTTCCATCAATTTGCATTAAAATTAGCAGGAAAATGGGTTTGAAAACTCAGTGCAACCTGAGAAGAGTCAAATCCGGTTTCCCCATTTGTGATCTCTCTCTCACACACACAGAGTAGCGCTTTCTTCGATGGTAACCAAACGTGCTAATATACACAGTAGCAGCTGTTGGCGCACCCCACACCCTTGCTATTTCTGGAGGAGCTAAGCTTTCTCCATCTACACCATGGTGGTCCACGGAGCCGCATTTCTGTTCGGTTCCCTTTTATTTCTTGGAATGCAGCTTCCTCACATAATGGCTGGTAAGTCTTGCTTTTTTCCTTTTCCTTCTACTTTACTTTTTGTTCTTTGTTTGCTTGAATATTTAATAGCAGCTGCTCCCTCTCCCACTGGTTGTTCCCTTTCCTTTCATTTTTGGCGGTTACTCTGAGCTAATTTAGGTGAAATTGCTGATTTTGGAAATGGATTTAGGTCCTACTACAGCCCACAGAGTTATTCTTGTATTTGATTTTTCTTCTGTTGTGCTTGCATTTTAAAGAACAAGGTGAATGTGCTCCAGTATCTAACAGCGGGGACTTCGCCCTGGATTTAAGCAATGACTCTGCAAGTGACTTTCTGAATGCATAATGTTTGCTGGTATTGTTTTGTTTTGATTTGGGTTCACTAGAACAGTAGCGGCGTAATCACTCCACGAGTGCACTAGAGTATTTCGTCAATAAGATAGCTAAATGTATTAACATCCTATAAAATTTACTTTCTCAATATTTAAACCTTATAGTTACCCTTTTCACATTTTAGCATCTTCAACTACTTGTTCATTTCTTCAACTCAGTTAATTATTTGAATATAATGTTATAAAAAACCATAAAGAATCAGAGGTCCATCTTGCTAGGCTATTAAAATTGTTGCTAATTACTTATGAACCTTGCAGCTTGCCCCTTGGATTTGAGCGGATCAAATTTTACTCTAGTGGCATCTATCTGCGCTGATAACGGTGATAGAGGAAAGTGTTGCCGCTATATCAATGCTTTCGTTGCAGTTTCTGTTTCTCGTTATGCAAATGCAACAGGCGACCTAGGAGTTTCTTCTGATTTGTCTGACACTTGTCTCCATTCTATATTGCAAACCATGGAATTGTATGGAGTTCCACGTAATGCAACTGCTTTCTGTGGGTTTGGGATAAAAATTCCAGTGAACTATGGGTGTAGGGGTCGGACAACTGTCACACAGATGCTACAATCTCCGAAATTTGGAAATGTCACTGCAAATTGCAGACTGCCACTTTCAGAGGAAAGTAGTTGCAGGAAGTGTATAAATGCTGGAATCATCTACCTTCATCATCTGGTGGGAACAGAAGATAATATAACATTTAGTACTTGTCGTGATGCTACTTTTGCTGCACTTGCCAGCCAAGTTGATCCTGCGTCATCTGTTGACATTGCGAGCTGTTTCTTTGGAGTTCGAGGGCTTAACACGCATCCAGGTATGAATATCTAGAAGAAAAGGCTTAACACGCATCCTGTACAAATTATAGTTCATACCCTTCTGTGGAACTTCATTTGCTTTATCAATTACTTCTTCAACGTATTTGTTGCATTATTGTGTTCTGAGATTTGTATATATATCTTTTACATAATTGTTGTTTGCTATTTTATCTACTTAGTGAGGTATGACACACAGTAAAGGCAACACAAACTAGACTAGTACTAGAGAACTATGTCTAGTTCTTATGTTGATATAGTTTCTGTGAAGCAATTGGCTTCATAAATCGTATAGAAAAGGAGCAGCTGGGAAGAGTGGGACAGCAGGGGAATAAAGAAGTACTTTTGGCCTCAGGAGAATAGAAAGAAATAAAAGGTGCCCTACATTTGGATTGAATAAAAACATTCTAAATGGCTTTCTTGATTCCCTAATAGGAAATTTAAGTTATTGTAATGACGTCAGTTCATCAAAGAGGTGATTTGGTTGACTGTTTGACATTGGAATGTTTGAAAGAAATTTACCTTCGTTTAAGAAAAAAAAGAAATTTGAGACAAGAACCGAGAAGAAGGCTCCTTTCCAATCATGCAGAGTTGCAGCCTGCAGACCCTCCTAATATTTCTATCCAAACATTTTCTTAGGGCAAATGTAAATTTTGTATTCCTATTAAGTGATGATAGAAACAAATTTTCTAGTTTTTAAAATTCGACTATAGAACCATTTAACTAAACTCTGACTATAACTATATTGTTACTTCCAGAGTCATCCCCATCTTTGCCGACTCCAGAGGCTTCTCCAAGTCCATTGTCTGCTGCAGGCCCAAACCAACACCTGATAGGCATAACTTTTGATGAAAAACACCATGCCTACCATCTAACATTAATTCCAGCTATTGGCATTGCCATTACAGCAGTTGCTGTTATGATGCTGGTGGTCTTGATGGTGCTGATTCGTAGGAAAAACAGAGAGCTGGAATATCCAGAGAATACAGATATCATGTCATCGAAAACCACTCCTCCTCCTCGTTCTGCTAAAAGAATTCAGGAAGGTTGCTCCTAGTGATCTCCTACTGGTGTGCATTATATGTGAATGTCTGAATAATATTTTCTTCCTTTTTTTTCTTTCTTCATTTGGTTTCTTCCTTTTGGGGGCTCCACTCCCTTTGTTGGATGGGGCTTTAAATCAGGTACTTCTACGTGTCGAAAATTCAACTACAAGGAGATAAAGAAGGCAACCGACAATTTTAATACTATCATTGGCCGTGGAGGATTTGGAACTGTTTACAAGGCTCACTTTAGTGATGACTTAGTGGTAGCAGTGAAGAGGATGAACAAAGTCTCCGAGCAGGGGGAGAATGACTTCTGCAGAGAGATAGAGCTTCTTGCTAGATTGCATCATAGACATCTTGTTGCTCTTAGAGGCTTTTGCATTGAGAAGCATGAGCGGTATGTTTTATCTATTGTCTTTTGCACAATGGATATTTTGTCTGTGCACAGTAATTGCTATTGTAAACTGGCAACGTATAACTCGTCATTTCATGGCAGATTTCTCATGTATGAGTACATGGCAAATGGAAGCCTGAAGGATCATCTTCATTGTATGTTTCATGATTTCTCAACTCATTTATTTAAACTTTAACAGTTTTGCATGATGATATTGATGTTTGTAGAATTTGAATGTGCTATTGCACATCTTAAATAGTTTAACTTGACTTCAAAACACCTAATCTTCCTTTGTTTCTGACCTCAGAAGAACTGTTTATATTCTGAGACAATCTTCTCTGATAATTGTGCAGCTTCTGACAGAACTCCCCTAAGTTGGCGGACAAGAATCCAAATTGCCATTGATGTGGCCAATGCTCTTGTAATTCGCAGAATCTTTTACTTTATACGGTTATAGCTAACTGTTACCTTTTTAATCTTACAAATTATGTACCTGATTTTTCTGTTTTGGGTGAAGGAATCATTTATCATTTCTTTTCAATCTTGTTACCTGCAGGAGTACCTCCACTTCTATTGTGATCCTCCTCTGTGCCATAGAGACATTAAATCCAGCAACATTTTACTGGATGAGAATTTTGTTGCGAAGGTAATAAACTAATTGGATCAAGATGTATCCTTCCCTAACTCCTTGATTTTTTCGGAGTAGCAGAAATATATATTGGAAAAATGACCATGTTCCTGTTTGATCCTTAGTATTGAAATGCAAAGCATCCTTCCAACCATAATCTTATTCATAAAAAAAAAACACTCAAAATGCAATCCAAATACATATTTAATGTTTTGGATGGCCTTTAACTCTTACTCTATTTCATCTTCCAGGTCGCAGATTTTGGCCTTGCACATGCTTCCAAAGATGGTTCTATTTCCTTTGAACCAGTAAATACTGATATCCGCGGAACACCAGGTTAAACAAAAGTATTTCGTTTCAAAAAAAAAAAAATTCATATGCTCAAAAGCTCCTGAATATTTGATGTCTTTCAGGTTATATGGATCCTGAATATGTTGTCACCCAAGAGCTTACTGAGAAAAGTGATGTATACAGCTACGGCGTATTACTATTGGAGATAGTGACTGCAAGACGAGCAATACAAGACAACAAGAATTTGGTAGAATGGTCTCAATTATACACGGTATCTGAATCAAGGCTACCCGATTTGGTTGATCCAAGGATCAAAGATTCTTTTGATTTAGAACAGCTCCACACGGTTCTGTCAATTGTAAGATGGTGCACCCAGAGAGAAGGTAGAGATAGACCTTCTATTAAGCAGGTCCTTCGGCTTTTATACGAGAGTTCAGATCCAATGCATAGTGAGCTTGTAGAAGCTGTAAATGATGAAGACTATGAAGGAACTGAAGGGCGAGGAAGAACAAGTAAAGGGAAAATGCATAGAGGTGATGCAATTTTTCACAGTGGAGATGGGAGATACCTTGCCTCTTCATCAAGTACATCTAGGTCATATTGTAGTAGAAGCTTTTTGCTCGATACCGGCTCTCCACAGTCTCCGTCCAATATTTTGTCCGTATGAGGCTCTAATCATTTGAAAGTGGTAGCAATTCAACTTTAGGTATGCTTGGCTTACTTCAAAAGAAATCTATTTCTGATAGGCATAGAATCTCCTTGCCTTAGAAGTGAATCCCAAGGAGCATCAGGTTAGTTCTTCAGTTAATGTTGAACCCAAATTCTGGGAGAAACAAACTTGAATTGTGTTGAAAACGACGTGCTTGAAGAAGTTTTTGGTGACAGTTTGATATTTGTGGCATGATTTGAAGTCAACCCAGTTCTTAAGCGCTATGAATATATAACTGCCAGTTGCATTTGTAATAAAATGACTAGTCTGTTAGATGGACAGGATTTCTGTATTTCATCTGGGTGGAATTTGAAAATCTTAGAAAATGTGACTTATTATTCTTCATCATGGAACTATCTTTAAAGGCTGCAACAACCTCCACTGTATATGACATGAATATACTTTTTGTACGTGCCATTAATTGCAAGGTGACTTTTCTTTTCCTTATGGAGAATATGAGGGATGAGATCCTTTAATCGAGTTGTCTTATTTTGATTTGTACTGTCTAGATCAAAAGGTAAAACAGAAAAAAATGCACACAAAAATATTTTTTGTTCGCTTACCTTCATCTGGACAGTCCTGATTGAAAAAGGACTAGACAGACACAAAAATGAATTTAACAAATTATTTTTTTAGTTCTTCGTGTATTTTAGATCTAGGCCAATTCTTTTACATTCAAAGTCAGATATAAAATACACACAAATAATTTTTTAAATTCATATTTTGTCCGATCTAGCCCTTTTGAATCGAGATTTGCTCTCATTTTCACCGAAAGGAGGTGATCTGATTCCACCTTAATAGAGGTGACAAATTTCGCAAAGTGAAAAATGAAGATTTAGCCTTACCGTGACAATTCCTGCTGAAAATGATCGGAAAAAGCCACGATTGGTTTACAATATTTAAGCTGCTGCCCTGACAATTGAATTTCCGTTCGATAATTTCTCATACACCAGGAAGAATCTCAAGTAAATTATACTTTCCATGTGTGAAATGTCCATAATTAGCTGATCAAAGGGATTGTTCATCCATAACGGGATCCCCAAAGTATTCTCTACTCAAATTTCCTCCTAAACTAAATTGGTTCATCATCTACCTCTCACAAAGACATCATACGTGAAAGAAATCCAATCACTCTTAAATGACGCAATTGAACTCTCACGCTCTCGATCAAGATTCAGATGAAACCACACCTGTCTGCGACTTCAAATAGCTGAGCGGGCATATCCATGCCCCAAATGTAGAAAAGAGCATATAAACTTCTCAGATTACACGAAAATGGCTTCAAACTTTGAACATGGGTTGCTTTCAACATGCCTCCTAAGATCCTCATTCCCTTTAAATCTGAAACTATACAAGGCTTCCCTCTGTGTCAACCCAACTGGATATATTCTATATACTCTCAGTTCATTCCCTCCTCTTATGCTTTCCGGTCTTTCCTTTTTCCATACCGGTATATGCTTCAAAGACTTGAACTTTGCGAACACCGCTGACTCTAATGCTTCCAAAGTCAAATTACTAGACCTGCCCAACAATTCCCAAAATCAAGTTTCCTCCTAACTTAACAAGAATAAATTAGACAGACTAGAGGGGAGGTTGAAGAAATTTTGCAAATAAATAATGAACATCATCACTTGCTTGTTAGCGTAATAGAGAATACCTCAAAAAAACCGACTGCAAATCGAACCTCCCTCTTTCTCGTACATATAAATGGTATACAGTATCCGGGCCTCTGGTGCATTTGCAAGGGCGTTTCTTGAACGCTGGAGACTTTTCTTCTCTCTCATGAATAGCAGTTGCCAGATGGATGCATAGACGGCACGATGAGTGTACTGCTGCCATATCCACCAGTGCCTTGAAAGAATTAGATGGACCTTCATATTTCCATCTGAAAATGGAAAAAAAAGACATAAAGAAACAAGTACATTTGATACAAAACTGAGATTATTAAGCAAAAGAATAACCTCAATGACTGATTGTAAGCATCAGGATTAGCTGCAAGGTACTTCATAGACTTTGCAACGGACTCGACATCGGAAAGCTCCTTAATGTATAAAATTGAATCGGGAGAGGGGGCAAAATCTTGAATATTTGGAGGCCCAACAACCACAGGAACTGTTCCTACACAGGATTTAGAAAAAAAATTCATCATATGCATTTGCATATCCATTCTATAATTTCCATCATGTTTTCTGCTTATATTGGGTAGCCAAATTAGCTTAATCTGCAAATCTCAATCTTATTGGAACAAACATTACGAATAGGATCAGTTATAAATAATCACTTTGTGGTTCAATGAGAGAGAGTGGTTCAATGTGTGTGTGTGTGTGTGTGTGTGTGTGTGTGTGTGTGTGTGTGTGTGTGAGAGAGAGAGAGAGAGAGAGAGAGAGAGAGAGAGAGAGGATTGTGATACCAGCAACCAGAGATTGGAAGAACTTTTCAGTGACATAATCCTCCTCAATGGAGTTCTCAAAAGCCAAGCTAAATTTGTAGCGCTTTAGAGCCTCCACTTTATCCACTGCAGAAAACATGCCCAGCTAAAGTTCTATTAGCAGACGAAAAGATGATACTGGGGATTTATGGTGCCATTAGATAATTTAAGGAACCAGTTTGAATCATGCATATAATACTTTTATCACAATAATATGCTCAGGAATCCTATTCATTTGAATAAAGGCCGAATCCACCACTGGCTCTGACATAATTTACTCTGTCACCTTACAGACTCCTAATTGTACACGAGAACAAGTAAACCTATTTGCATCCTCATCGCTTGACCCACCAATTAACCCTTTTTCAACAAATTAAAAGACTAGGAATTATTATCACAATTTTGGTGTTGTACTTAAGAGTTTAGAATAATTATGAAGTCTTCAGCGAAAATGTAAAAGAAATTGCACTTTCATTTTAAACAGACAATCATAACAAGATTTCCGGGTAGATTGACTGCTCCTACATATCCAGATGACCATCCGAGAAAAAAACAAAAACACATATTAGCTTTTGATAAATGGCCTTTGTTACAACAAGCTTAGTAGTTAAACAAGGTTTTGTTCAGATACGTTCTTCACAGCAATTGGATTTTCGTTAAGATGCTTTCAAGAGCAAATACTTTAAGAACTGATGACTATTTGGGGGGAGAAAGTGAGAAATTATAAAATATCTGAGTTGCATACCATTTCCATCACGATTTCTATGGCAACCACCATATGAATCAATCTTGATGTTCAGCTTTTCAAGAGACTCAAGAACTTGCAAACGGAAGTTACGAGCAGCGCAATTCGAAATGAAAGCAGCTGCAAGGGCAGTCTCAGTCTTTGGCTGCACTGGTGCCATGATATCATACTCTGCCCAAGAAAAATATCCAACCGGAACATCTGACGAGAGACTAGTCGTCATTACAATATTATAACCCTTCCTACAGAAGTATGGATCAAACATTAATTTTTCTAGCATATTATTGGTGAAAATTCATGTAAGGGTCATCTTTTCTCATCAATAGTCTATGGGGACTAGAGGAGAAAATGGGAATAAATAAAGAACAAAGAAGACATAACGTAACTACTTTTTCTAGCATATTATTGGTGAAAATTCATGTAAGGGTCATCTTTTCTCATCAATAGTCTATGGGGACTAGAGGAGAAAATGGGAATAAATAAAGAACAAAGAAGACATAACGTAACTACTATCTGAAATTTACCATACACCAGAAAATTTGTATAACGTGTCACTTCAAAATTAAAGAAGGCTTCAACTATCAGGCCATGACACTAATAGTTGACAATAGCCTTAAAAATATTCGACATAAATCATTTGCTAAGCACACACAGACAAATGACGGAATCTGAAGAATAAAACATTAAACTTATAGAGGACGACCAATTTGTTTTTATGCTGATGTTATTTTCCAGTTCAGTTTTCACTTTTCTAACCGTGCAGCTAAGATGATTGTTTACTCCATCTATTCATGCATCTTTCGAGTTTGTATGCTTTACCCTCATGCAGCTATGCAGAAAGTTCAAAATGTTGTTATCGGATTAACTCCAATTTGTGGCAACATAAGGTTCAAGGCTCTCACTAAAAGCAGTTACTTGTTCTTATGGAAGTTTATAATTTCGCAGTAGTACAACCACCCTGCTCGCAGAAATGCTAAAATATATTTTTCTTAAGAAATCTTTTGTCTTCATATTTGTGAATAATGCTTAACTGATGCTGCTAGTGAAGTATCTTGTAAACATATATATTATTCCTAACACCTCCTGCAGAAAATGATAGGAAGCAGCAACTAGATACTTGGAACTGTAATCACCCACAAAACAGCTCCATGTGAGGAAAAAATCATTCTATGTAGTTCACTTCTTCATTTATGAATATCCTTGAAATCAGTTGCCCTGTCGGAGTACCTCTACAAGGAAAAAAGGAAGGGGCCAATAATGGGTAGCCCATATCCATAAGAGAAGCGGAACAATTCTTCAATTCAAGCAACATTGATTGTTTACTTCTAGCCAAGGTTTTCTTATGTGGGACAATAAACATGTTTTCTCTTCTAAATGCAGAAAAACTGTCATTAACATATTAGATTGTGCTTACCCACCGTCGTGCGAAAGCAATATTATTTTCTGAATAATACTGTGCTGATTCCATTGATCGCAGAATACTAGCTACTCCTCCACCTTGTATACCAAATCCCGCATCTGGCTTTGTACTTGGATTAAACCCAAACTGACATCCCACAGAACAAGATTTCCACTCCTAAGAACAAAAATTGTAGTTAACTATATGATTCTTTAGCGCAAGAGAGTTAAATTTCAAAACTTGAACTTGGAACTTCCATTAAAATCCAGCTGAAATAATTTACCAGAGCAACATATTTTTTTTTATCGGTAAAGGTAACTATATATAATTCACAAAATCCCCAAAATGACATTTACAGCTCTAAACTAGAAACTGAAAAGCAAAGAATCAGAGTCTCCACCCAGGTTTTTCGGAATCAAAACCTGGGAGTAAACACCCTATCCATCCTAGAAGACATCTGAGAATAGACATGAAAACTTTACAAGAAGAATTCTCTCCCCCTTCAAAAATCCTAGTATTTTTTCCCTCCAAATACCCCAAAAAACAGCAAAAGGGATAATATCCCAAAAGGAAGGCTTAATGGAAGTGCTACGAGCATGCTTCCAGCTACAAAAAAGGTTACCGGAGCAACATATGCACATCTAGAAGCAACAAGTACATTAAACTGCCAGAATCGTCTACAACCATGACAAAATGCGAACATATTCGAAGCAACAATCGGGAGTGTACTCATCTCCCTTTACTAGAGGCACAGAATCATCATTATTGAAAGAATAACAGTATGAAGTTGAAAAAGGAAAACAAATCTTAGACACTTGCTAAAGATTTCATCTTTGGGCACGTTGAGCTCAGCCAATTTCTGTAGATTTTTATGCTATATAAGTCAGAGGTCCATACTCGACCAAATCCGATTACAGTTCAGCACTGCAATCAAGAGTTAATATGATCTAAATAAAAATTATTCCAAAGAAATTGCAAAAAAAAAGACCTTCTCAGCCCCAGAAACCAAAACGGGTTCTTTGGTGAAGTCTCTAGAATACACCACTACGTCCTCCTTCTCCAGCCACTCCTCGCAGCTCTCCGAATCTGAAATCAAATCACTACCCAAAGATCCCAATCTCAAATCGTCGACACCCTCCATCGCTTCGCGAGAAGCCGGCAACCTATGGAACAAGTCGGCCCATGAATCGACCAGAGCAGCGTTTTTCTCCATGTCAAGCCTACCCAGAAAAGCGATCTCTGCTATGACAACAAGGGCCACAAATAGAGGCACAAGGTTAGAACATTTTCTCTGGGACGCCATCGGAGCTCCATTAGTTACAGGTAAACCATCCTGGGTCGTCCCAGTTCTCGAGCCTCTCTGATTCGCGACACCACCCATCAATCAAATATCTGACGGATGGTTTGATCTTCCGTCTTTTTCCACAAAAGGTGGGAGAGAATTAGAAAATACGAGGTGAAATTACGGAAAGTAACTGAAATTTGAATGTTTAAGCGTTAATCAGAAATAACAAGCTCCAAAAAAACATGGCCTTCGAGCACGGAAGAGGGGTTTTTGCTGGGGTCAATGTGCGTTTCTTTAGATGAGAAATAGTTAAGGAATGAAGGATCAGGTAGAGATATTAATTGTTGCAAAGTCTATGCCGCGAAACATTGATATTGAATAGGGGTCTACGGTAATCCACTAGTGGTCCGTCGTCAGAAGCTGCATTAAGTTTGAAGAGAGAACAGAAGAAAGGTCTTCAAAAGATTTTTGGTTGTCACCTAACAAATTGGCATCGTTCATCTCTGGGATTCATTTTCTTCTTCGGGAGTAATTCTTTTGTTGGAATTCTTTGGAATGTATTTTTTTTACAGACTTAGGTTTCACCATTTTACAGTTAGTTGTCGTTGTTTTGGATAACTAAAAATACGTCCTGCTCCCCATTGTTTACTCAAACCGTAGTTATGTCGTTCAATTTTATCAATTTTATTCAGGAGCGTGTAAATTGTTCATGGAGCCCATAAAATTGAATCGAATTCAACTAAAAATAATTAATTTGGTTGAGTTTTTAAGTACTATAGTTGGTTTCGTTGTGTTATCTTAAAATATCAATAATTTTCAGTTTGGTTAAAATTACATAAAATTTCAGACCAAAGTGAATATTTAGTGTGAAATCACTGCCAAATTGGTAAACTAGAACCAAAAACTAAACATGGATATTTGGTTTGTTCGGTTTATATGTAATTCATGGTTATTTTGGTTTAATATATGGTTGAATTGAATATTTTAGTTCGATTTAACTTGTAGCTAAAAACTCAAAATGAACTTACCATGCGCACTCTACTCTTATATTTATCTTTTATCTTTCACATCACAAACAATATTGCACTTTCTTGTATCAATTCCCACAACATGTTTTCACGTGACACTTCCAATCAAAAGTGATTTTAAATAATTAGTTTATTTATACATGCATCGCATGTGGATTGAATAATTTCAAATAAATATATTAATTATGACATGATATATTCGTTAATATAATATTTTTTAGACTTATGACAGTTCCTAAGGAGTGTAATACGCGATCAAATAAACAATAATTTTTTTATTAATGTAATATTCCAAAAGAGCAAAAGTACAAATGTGCAAAAATTATACAGGACATTGTGCATTTCTAGAGCTCATAAGAATATATTCAATTTCATTTGGATATATATAATCGATCAAACTCTGATTTCTTTAATTGTATATTCAACTGATAAATTTATATTTGTTCATTCTTATATTTTTCATGTGTCTTGTTTTTTTTTTCAAAAAGGGGAAGTATATTAACTAAAAAAAGATACACAAATACAATGGGTATACCTCAGGATAAAAAAAGACGTGTACAAAGAATCAGTACCAAGCTAACAAGTCATCATCAATGTTAAGATTCATATCTCTATTAAGAAAGATTAATCTATAAAGAACCATACTAGAGATTTTCTTGGAGAGAATAGAAGTGTCCATGATTTATTGGTGAACAACCTTCTATTTCTCTAAATCCAGATACAATCAAGGAAAACAGAAAAAAAAAAAAGCTTAGAACTCAAGCTAGAGTAAACATTGATTTTCCTGATGTTAAGTAACCAAGATAAGCAAGAGCTCTAAAAAGAAGGGGGAGAAAAGGAATTGTAGACACCGTATTTTATCCGGTCTAATACATGAAATATACATACTTTATATTTTGACTCATATAATAATCCAAGACTGTATGTATAATTTGAAAACTAATCCAATACTAAAATAAGAAAAGTGGTCCAAGGACTAGAAAGTAAAAATTGAAAAAAAAAAGACTAAAAAATAAAAATTGAAAAAAAGACTAAAAGTTAAAAAAACAAACCCTAATTTTGCCTATAAATAAGGATGATATCTTCACTTAAGGGGGTCTCTTTGGAGTAAAAAAAGGGAAGCCATTTTTTTAGAGTGAGAAAGAGAGGGGTTGGAGTGAGAAAGAGGTGATTTTAGAGAGAGGAATAGGTTCTACACTTCTATTATCTTCTTCTTCTTCCATTCTTTTTCTCAAGGTAGCTTAAATGTTTGGTATATTTGCTCATAATATATTTTGTTCATCTCTCTTCTTCATATTCATGTAGTTGATATCTTTTATATTTTTTTTCATACATAAGTGGATTGTTCATTCTTTATCATTTCTCCTCCTTTAAATCTTAATCTTTTAATTTCATGCTTTGATGATTTTTTTACAAGTTGGATATTGAGATATCTTTGTCATCAACTCAATTAATGAGGATGATGATAAAGCTTTTGAGGGGTGGAAAAATTAACCTAATGTGAATAAACCATTTAATGGGTTGAAAGTGTACATTTGATGCAAAAATCCTCTAGGATAATTTCTCACACATAACAATGCATAAAATAGAGAGTAAAACCTCTATACAAGATTATGCAAATATTTAAGTTGTGAAATTTTTAATTTTCCTACAAGTCTTTTCTTTTTAAAATATTATGTTCATCATTTTGTGACATTTGTTTGAACTAATTATCATCCATGATCATCCCCTTTGCTATTTTATTAGCAATGACTAATGAGGGAAGGAAAGAAAATGATAATTAGTAGACTAAGTAGTAAAAAAATAGACATATTTATGTTTAAAAATCTATGATTTGTTTTTCATCATTTTTCTTTCAATTTATTTATTTAAGAATAATAATAATATTATTATTATTATATTATATTATAATATATTATATTATATAACAAAAAACAACAGAGGAAGCTTTTCTTCTGTTGCTCCTCTGTCAACAGAGGAAAATATATATATATATATATATTTATTTATTTATTTTTTAATTTTTTTTCTTTCATTTATTACATAATATTGTTTTTACTTTATACTTGCATTATTGCTTTTTTTATGCATGTTTTATATAATCTCAACATTTTATGTTTTTTATAATTTGACATTCTATAATTTATCTCTATTCTTTTACTTCCCTTTTGTTGTAATTATTAACATTTATTTTCTTTACATGTTTATTTATTTAGCATTCTTGCATCGTCATGCTTATAATACGATTCTTGCATTATTTCATTATTATTATAATTAATATTCATGCATGTGTGGATTATAATTTTAACAATTAGATTTAGATTTTGTTACTTCCATTATTTAATTTTCACTAAACAAAGCCGACGATGGACTTTGAGATTTTCAGAATACCAAACTTCTCAAACTACTGAGGTGAGGAGTTATTCTTGGGATACCGAGATTAACTCTAATAATGTTTTGATTTAAAAAGATATAAGAATACAAAAAAATAATTTTTCAATGGTCTCTGAACCACCCATTAAAAGTAATTTATTTTGTTCATTTCTATGATACAAAATGCATCAAATGGGACATTCAAAAATGAATCTCTTTAACCTTTACCTTAAAATAAAAAAATTGGATAGCATTTGATAAAATTTGGTAACCATTTTATAATAGGTGAATTTTGGTCTACGAAAACTCAAAGTTGGTTCGGGAGTCGTTTGTGTGTGGGGAAGGTATTAGCACCCTACAATCATATTAAAATTGGGTGACCAATCACACCCTAAAATGATTGGTGGTGACTCTAAATTTCTCTTTTTCTTCAAAAAATAAATTTTTTAATCGCCGCTTCGCGTCGCACGCACGTTGCAACAGGAAACACACTTTTCTATCAAGGCAAGAAGTAACATACAGGACAATGATAAAAAAAAAGTGATCAATAGTTTCAACTCCATCTGCCAAAAAACACAAGCTACATCAACATTGGAATTTTAAGCATGTACACTGTTCAAACAACATGTGTCTTATTTTCATTTCATGCATATTAAAGTATATTAACATAATTGAATTTAAGTCGTTCAATTAATTAATAGTAATTTAACTCAATACTAGTGGTATTTAATCATAGCATTTATGAAGGACAATTAAAAAATCCATGAAGTGTGGTTCCATTTCTCTTCCACTAAACCCACCTATATATATTTTTGATCAATATGACTCTTATAATTAATAATTATAATATGTCTTCTTATATTCCTAATTTAAATTGGAGAAAGTCTTGTCACTAGTTAATACACACACGAAGTACATATATTTAAATATATTATATTCTTAGTCATGATTATTACTTATGATCATGTTATTTTTATGAATTAAAAAAATATTTAACACCACGTTATTTATTTTCAACATGTGAGTAAATTTGTGACAACTTTATATTGTTATTTTCCTTTGTTGGTATATTACTATTCAACTTAGTTAAAGAACATCATGCATTTTTTGTGAAAAAAATTGAGAGTACGTAGTAGAAATATACTCTCATAAATCAGGGGTATATCTATTTTAGGCTCGGGGGCACATGCCCCCCGACCTCTTGATTTTAGTTTTTTTTTATATTTTCGATAACTCTTTTTTGTATTGAATTTAACTTTTATTTATAGTGCCCCTCATGCTTAGTGGCATAGCTCATTGGTCATGTGTATTCTTTTCTATAAGGGAGGTCTTGAGTTCAAATTTCATTATCTCTAATCTGACAATGCCCCTTAACTTTTTGGTATTTTCTTATTTATCAATATACTCCCACATGCATTGTGCATGTTGATAATTTTAATGTTTATTTTATATATTCAATTTACTTTGTGTGTATGATAATGTGAAATTTTTGTGGATGGGTAAGGTTAAGTGAGATTTTTCGGTTTTATGCTTAGTATAGCTTCACTGTATGTTGCTTTTCAAGGCCATGAATAGGTGAACGACACTTTTGTCTGCATAAAATTTACAAAGATGTCATTCTAATTGTTGCCTGGTAGCTATTATTTTAATAAAGCTTGATGAGGTGTAATTTTTTGCTCTAGCTTCCTTGAAACTCATATACACATGCTCGAAACATGTCCTCAAGTGTTTCTGTAGTCTATTTAGTCTGTCCAGCCCTCTAAGGGTAAAAAATCATGCTAAAATGTTATTGGGCACCAAAGATTCTTGAAGACTACACTAGAATCTAAAATTAAACCCCACATTTTTTACACGATTGATACATCATATAGACTGACGATCACTTTAGAACATAACTTTTCCCAATCTCCTATTAAAAATGTTACACGACTAGGTAGAAAGTGGATAAACTTAGTAATCTACCAACTATAACCCAAATTTTTTTGAAAAAGAAAAAACTATAAACCAAATTTTAGGGGTGGTCACGGGTGGTTACCTCTAAAAGTTTTGACAAAAAAATTGATCGATCGATACTGATAAATTCAATCTCATCAAAGAATATAAACCAATATCGAATGGAAGAATTCAACTTGCATCAATATTCTCCATAATATAAAGCACAAACAACAAAGAAACAACCTCACCAAAGAATAAAAATCAATATCGAAGTAGAAATAGAAAATAATCAACGAACACATCGCTGTTTACGGCTCTGATTTAGTCAAAATAGATCAGGGAATACTATGACATATAAGTCTCTCAATCGAAATAGAAAAAAACTTAATTAAATCTGTAACCAAGATAAACTCATGGGTAAATCCTTCGCGTTGATAACCACAAGTCACGGCCAAAAAGCGGAAATCACAAGCCACGGCCAAAAATCAGTGACCACAAGCCACGTTTGAGGCATTATTGTGGCTCTGCTCATGGTCTGGCTAGAGGACGAATCTGAGAGGTCGTGGACTTGGAAAAGGAGAAAGGTGCCTCGATCGAGTTAGGAGAAAGAGAAGTAGAGAGTCAGATAGGCGCATCTTCAAGTTAAGAGAGGGAGAAAGTAGGTTAAGGTTTGAAAAATAAAACTTATATATTCAGATTTATGGGCGGTTCGGTTGGTTCGGTCTAGAACGGCCTGGAATGCTGGAGCCGAACCAGATGTTAGGTTTTTCCAAAATATGAGACTGAACCGCCCATATATAATTTAAAAAATCTATCAAACCGATCAACTTTGATTCAGTCTGAATCAGTCTATACGGTCTGGTCGGGTTCTGTACACCCCCATTATTTTTTATCAAAACTTTTTGTAGTCGTAAGTAACTTTGATACAAAAAAATCCATCGAAATGTGTTCCAATTTCAATTTTAATATCTCTAAAAGGTTATCAAACACTAGATGAGTACAAGCATTCAACATTCACTCGTTGATCGAGCATTGCTAAAAAAACTTTACCATATCATGCTCGAAAACATCTGATATGAACTGAAATGAACCAATCTAGTTCATTAAGGTTTGAATACTATTAGTTCAGTTTGATTTAGTACTGCAGAAATGAATAACTTGATTTTTAGTTTGGTTCATATTTTCTAGTCATTTTGTCATCAAATCAAACTGAATTGACATTTTTTTATTGCACAGACTAACTAGAAAAGCACAAAACCTACCCACACATCTCCTCACTAGGGGCGTAATCAATCCCGTTTGGTCGGTTATACGGGCAAAAATTGAACTGAATCAAAACTCACGGTTTGGTCATATGCCAAGCTAAACCATTCATGAGAAAAGAATCGAACCAGGCCAAATTACAAGTCTTAATTCGGTTTGATATGAAATCATATATAAAAAAAATTAGGAAAGTATATATAAAAAATAAAAAATAGGAAATTATAGTTTCAGCTCGCGGTTAGAAAACCATCAAAAATTCAAACCGAAACGAAACTTTAGTCGCTAATTTTTCCGAACCGAACCAAATTTATATATGGAACTGACTGAACTGATTGTTTTTTGTTTAGTTATGTACAATAATTTTCACCCCTACTCCTCACGCCTCTTTCTCTTCTCGTCTTCCTCATAGACAGAGGCGGATCTAGAATTTTAGTTCAGAGAGGAACCGTTAGCTTTAAGAACATAAGGGTCAATATGATGATTTTTTTAATTAGTAATACTTTTAATAGTATTTTAGGTTTATTCTTAAACTTAATGCTTTTTATGAATGGAATAAGGAATCCATAAAGAGATAAAGAATTAGAATTCCTCCACACTTACCACATTTTAGATGCAGCTCTAAGGAGCAAATCTCATTTTATTAACGTGACCATCCCATTTATTTGAGGTTTATTCTTAAACTTAATATTTTTTTTTATGAATGGAATAAGGAATTCATAAAGAGCTAAAGAATTAGAATTCATCGACATTTACCACCTTTTAGATGCGACTCCAAGGAGCAAATCTCGATTTATTAACGCGACCATCCCATTTTTTGATGTAATTAAGGTGGACGTATAATATATTTTTCAAACTTTCATAAAATAAATTGAATATATGAAATAATCATTAAAACGATCAATATGTGCAATGCATATGAGAATACATTGGTAAATAAAAAAATATAAAAAATTTAATGGAGGCATTGAACTCAATACCTCCCTTATAGAAAAGAATACACATGACTAATGAGCTATGTCACTATGCACTGGAGGTGCGCTACAAATAAATATTAAATATAATACAATACAATTATAGTTGTTATCGAAAACATAAAAAAAAAAAATTAAAACCGAGAGGTCATGGGGGCACGTGACCTTTGGGCCTATAGTAGATCCACCCCCGCTCACAGACCTCACGCCCTATTCTCCTCTTCTTCACAAAGTCATAAATCTCACGCCCATCTTTCTTTTCTTCCTCACAGGCCTCACGCCTCACTCTCCTCCCTGACTTATTAGCTCACGCCTATTTTCCCATCAGATTCACTACTTCACGACTCCTCCTTTCAGTCCCAAAGCCATAACTGAATTTGAAACCTGATCTTGCGCTATAGCCAAACTTGAAACCCTCTTCTGTTGAAGCTTCTCTAATGTTCTTTCTGTCTCAGCATGAGATATAATCTATGCATCTTTAATTTTTTTATGTAAGTGTTTTGATTTAGGGTTCTGGGTTAATTTTGGGAGTTTTAATTAAAGTGTTGCTGAGGGATTCTCATTGGACATTAAAATGGTGGGATCATACATTAAGTTTATTTTTCATGCTTTATTTTTTGTGCATATGATAATGTAGAAATTATTGTGGATGGGTAAGGTGAAGTTAGATTTTCCAGTTTTGTGCTTACTCGATACGGCATGAGAGCCTGAGGTTGGGTGAAGATCACGAACTACTTTTCTCTTTTTTTTAATTTCTAATAGATTAAATACTGTAGGAAAATTTTGACATTAATAGTTTTGTTTTTATTAAAATACGCTTCTGGTTTATATTTTTACCCACTTTTAATTTGATCCCTATGTTCAATTTGGTGATAGGATAACAAATAATTTGTTATATCCATTTTTACAGGTCCATAAACCATTTTGTACAGGTACAGTTGATAGACCTGGGCAAAAAATTTCACGTACATTGCAACAAAATGAAAGTCATCAAACCAATTGGAAAATACTAAATAGTTGGAAACATAAGAATCAAAATTAAAACCGAATATATTAAGTATAAAGATGGGTTATTTGGATAGATATACTTTTGAGAGAAGATCTTTTGAAAAGTATATCCCTTCCCTCAAAACCAGAAGTGTATACCCTGAGGCCACTACCTCTTATTAAAAACCAAAAACCTCAATCTCTGTTATATCGCTCCTTTTCTCTCTCCCTTTCCTTCCAAGCTCCCAACCATTGACCTTTTCTTTTAAAAAAAGAACCGCTGACCCATTTCGTCAAAACATTATATTGTGTATTCAAGATAGAAAAAATAGAGAAATGAGATGAGGGAGATCATAAACATTGACATTGGACAAGCTGGGATATAGGTTGGAAACCCAATACCTCGCCTTTTATGGCTACGATTTAGTCAAAATAGATTAGGAAATACTATGGCATATAAGCCTCTCAGCCGAAACAGAAAACAACTTAATTAAATCTGCAACAAAGATAAACTCAGGGGAAAATTCTTCGTGCCAATAACCACAAGCCACGGCTACAAAGCAGTAACCACAAGTCACAACCAAAAAGCGGTAACCACAAGCCACGACCAAAGAGCAGTGAGCACAAGCCAAGTTTGAAGGCATCGTTGTGGCTGTGCTCGCGGTCTAGCTAGAGGAGGAAGCCGAAAGGTGGTGGACTTGGAGAAGGATAGAGGCAACTCGATTGAGTTATGCGAAGGAGAAGGGGAGAGTCAGATAGGCGCATCACGAGTTATGAGAGGGAGAAGGTAGGTTAAGGTTTGGAAAATAAAACTTATATATTAGGATTTATGGGCGGTTCAATCGGTTTGGTCCAGAATGACATGAAATTCTGGATTGAACTGGATGTTTGGTTTTTTTCAAAATATGAGACCCAACCACCCATATATAATTTGAAAAACCTATCAAACTAATCAACTTTGATTCGATCTGAATCGGTCTATACGTTCTGAACAGGTTCTGTACGCCCTTATCAAATTTTATCAAACTTTTTGTACTCATAGGTAACTTCGATACAAAAAAGTCCATCGAAATGTGGTCCAATTTCTACTTTGATATCTCTAAAAGGTTATCAAACATCATATGAGTACAAGCATTCAACATTCATTTATTGACCGAGCATTGCTCAACAATCTTTTCCATATTATGCTCGACAACAACTAATATGAATTGAACTGAATCAATCAAGTTCATTCAAGCTTTTAAGATTATTGGTTCATTCGAATTAGTACTGTAGAAATGAATAACTGGATTTTCAATTCAGGTCATATTTTTTAGTCTTTTGTCACTAGATCAAACTGAACTGACATTTTTCTATTCCACAAACCAACTAGAAAATCCCAAAACCTACCCACACATCTCCTCACTTAATCAATCCGGTTTGGTTGGTTATTAGGGCAAGAAACTAACCTAATCGAAACTCACGGTTAAACCATATGGCAAACTGAACCTTTCATGAGAAAAGAATCGAACCAAACTGAATTGTGAGTTTCAGTTTAGATCAGTACGGTTTGATATGAAATTATATATAAAAAATATAAAATTTGGGAATTTATAGTTTCGGCTCACGGTTCAAAAACCATCAAAAATTCAAACCAAAATGAAGTTTTGTTCTCTAATTTTCTCAAACTGAACCGAATCGAGATTAAGGATTGGAAATAGAGAGACCTCTCAATGATTTAGGATTCTGGGTTTTAAAGGGCAAGAAAATAGAGAGACCTCTCAAAGATGAAGGAAAACAGAGAAAAAAGATAGAAGATAAGGAGAAGTGATGGCAGAAAAAAAAAAGAAACGGGATGTTGGTTGAGATGCTTAAAACAGAGAAAAGATAAAAGCAAGAGAATGAGAAGAGAAAAACCTCAAAGATAGTCTTGTATTTATCTTCAAAACAAATAAAAGGAAAGAAAAGTTGCCTCACATAAAACCTGAGTTTTAACCCATGGGTCAAAGGGTCAGATCATTAAAAATGAGCCTTAAGGTGTAAGCCTCAGAAGCGTATGCCTCTGTAACATGAGATGTATGCTTCGCCAAGGTACCTTAGAGGCACACGCCTCGATGCTTTAGAGGCGTTGGCTCAGTATGCTTGCCCTTTAAAACCTTGTTAGTGAGCATAATGAGCATTAAAACAAAAAAATATGATTGGCCTTGAAAAATAACATATAGTGAAGCTATACTAAGCACAAAACTGGAAAATCTCACTTCACCTTACCCATCCACGATTATTTCTACATTATCATATACACAAAAAATAAAGCATGAAAAATAAACTTAATGTATGATTCCACCATTTTAATGTCCAATGAGAATCCCTCAGCAACATTTTAATTAAAAACCCCAAAATTAACCCAGAACCCTAAATCAAAACACTTACACAAAAAAATAAAGATACATAGATTGTATCTCATGCTGAGACGGAAAAAACATTGGAGAAGCTTCAACAGAAGGGGATTTCAAGTTCGGCGTAGCTCAAGATCATGTTTCAGATTCAATTATGGCTTTGAGACTCAAAGGAGGAGTCGTGAGGTAGTGAATCTGAGAGGAAAATAGGGGTGAGCTAGCAAGTCAGAGACGAGAGTGAGACGTGAGGTTTATGACTTTGTTAGGAAGAGGAGAATAGGGCGTTAGGTCTATGAGCAGGGGCGGATCTACTATAGGCCCAAAGTGCACATGCCCCCATGACCTCTCAGTTTTAATTTTTTTATGTTTCGATAACAGTTATTTTTTATTGTACTTAACTTTTGTCTTTAATGCGCCCATGTGCATAATGATATAGCTCATTGCCATGTGTATTCTTTTCTATAAGTGATGTATTGGGTTCAAATCTCATTATCTCCAATTTAACAAGGTCCCTTAACTTTTTGATATTTTTTGTATTTACCAATTTATTCTCACATGCATTGCACATGTTGATCATTTTTATTTTTATTTTATATATTACTTTTATTTTATGAAAGTCTGAAAAAAAAATATTATATGTAAACCTCAATTACGCCTCAAAAAATAGGACGCATTGATAAACCGGGATTTGCTCCTTAGAGCACATCTAAACAGTAGTAAGTGTCGAGGAATTCTAATTTATTTATCTCCTTATGAATTCCTTATTCCATTCATAAAAATATCATTAAGTTTAAGAATAAACCTCAAACACTACTAAAAGTATTAAAAATTAAAAAACTCATCATATTGACTCTTATGTTCTTAAATCTAACGATGTCTCTCTGAACTAAAATCCTAGATCTACCTCTGTCTGTGAGGAAGATGAGAAGAGAGAGAGGCGTGGGGAGTAGAGGTGAAATTTGTTGTACATAACCGAACTGAAAGTAATCAGTTTGGTCGATTCTATATATATTCGGTTCGGTTCAGTTTGAGAAAATTAGAGAGCAGAAGTTCGTTTTGGTTCGAATTTTTTATGGTTTTTGAACCGCGAGCTGAAACTATAAATTCCCAAATTTTATATTTTTATATATAATTTCATATCAAACCGTACCGAACTGAGCTGAAACTCACAATTCGTTTCGGTTCGATTCTTTTCTCATGAAAGGTTCAGTTTGGCATATGGTCGAACCGTGAGTTTCGATTCGGTTAGTTTCTTGCCCTAATAACCAACCAAACTGGATTGATTAAGTGAGGAGATGTGTGGGTACGTTTTGGGATTTTCTAGTTAGTTTGTGCAATAAAAAAATGTCGGTTCAGTTTGATCTAGTGACAAAATGACTAAAAAATATGACCTGAATTGAAAATCTAGTTATTCATTTCTACAGTACTAAATTGAATGAACCAATAATCTTAAAAAACCTGAATGTACTTGATTGATTCATTTCAGTTCATATTAGTTGTTGTCGAGCATAATATGGCAAAGAATGTTGAATGCTTGTACTCGTCTAGTGTTTGATAACCTTTTAGAGATATCAAAGTAGAAATTGGAACACATTTCGACGAATTTTTTTTGTATCGAAGTTACCTATGACTTCAAAAAGTGTTATAAAATTTGATAGGGGCGTATAGAACCTAATCATAACGTATAGACCGAACTTAATTATTCGATTCGATCAGTTAATAAGGTATTTTTATAATCAAATTATATTCATCGATTTCTTAAAATATCAAACCGAACCACTATAATTAAAAGAACCAAATCGAATAAAACCGAAATAATCGATTCGATTACTTATATCCGATTCGGTTATAATTATAAATTTAAAAAAAAATATATGATTAAATAAAAAATATCAACACTCAACACAATTAATATATATAATTAATAATTATGTCTAATTTTTTAATAATATATATCTAATTTGTGTCTAATTTATTAAATTTTTAATAAATTATATCTAATATATATATATATATATATATTAGAAATGGTTGTATTTGGTTCAAAACAATTACATGTTTATAGTAAAATATAATCGGACCAAAAATTCGATTGCTTAAATTAACCAAACCGATTACAAGTACCCTAGAATAAGAACCAACCGCTCGGTTCGTAAAAAATCTGCTCACCCCTAATGAACTGGATTGTGATCTTGGGGTTTCATGATAGACATCTATTCCTGGCATCCACACGATTCTAACCCACAGCCTTTCTACATACAAGTTCCCCAACAGCAATTTTATCACAACTTTTTATCTCTAATAGGTTTTAGCTATTACAGTTTTACCAAAGCCATTGATAAACTGGTTTACTCCTCCATTTTGCATTAAAAATTCCTTAACGATTGAATTCAAGACTTAATAGAGCCAAAGTAACTGAAAATTAGATTAAACACGTTTACTAAAGATTTACAATATTAGTTTTATAAACAGTTTGTGGAGAAAAAAAGAGAGTTGGATATATATTTATTTTCTGTGCTTCCCAATAATAACTTGAGAAGATGATTGCACTCTTTCAGAAGGTCATTTCTACCTCTTCACATAAAAAATATATACAATGACTTGAGAAACAAAATAAGTAACAAGTCTTATCTTACGCGATTAGATACAATATGCACAATCTAACAACTTAGCTTGTCATGTTGGCATGTTTTGCAGTCTAATGTGTTTGTACTTTTGCTCTATGTTAAAGCGTCTCGCGCACTCTGTTAAGCCGTGAGAGGAGAGTAGCTTCAATGCACTAACCCCCTCTTGTAAAGCAGCATCAATCTTTGTCCCAAATTGAGGAAAAAAAACAAAGAAACGTTAATGGAGCTAAATGGAAAGCAGAAGGACAATGTGAATTATGATAATTTAACGAAAACAGAAGGAAACAACGCAACAGAACTGCAAACATAGAAGGAAACAACGCAACAGAACTGCAAACATAGAAGGAAACAACGCAACCGAATTGCAAACATACTCGTTCTTGAGCTGTGGTGTTGAACTTCTGGAGTAAGAATGCTTTGGGATCCATCTGACCGGGTGGCCTCCCAATACCTAATAAGAAGAAAAATTTAGGTACGGAAGTAGCCAAGAAGAAATATTAACGGCCCCAATAAGCAACTTCAATTATTCAACTAACCTATTCTTAGCCTAGGAAATTCTCTGTTCCCTCGAAGGTGATATATGACGCTCTTCAGCCTAGTAAGATCACAATTATGAATGAATGCCATTTCAATATAGCACATAAATATTTATAAAAGAATGTTTGACTAAGAAAATTAACAAGTCCCTAGATACTGTCCTTTTACTTCTATGAAAATTACTGAACATAATCCACACATAATGATAAACAGATGCGATTAGATCATATCAACAAGAAAGAACAAATAATAATAGCTTATTCCTGCAACACAAGAAAGACCATGACTGGGTATGTTCTTCTTAGTTTTTGGACTTCAAAAGACTATATTGAAATATTCACTTTTTTAAGTCTCCAACTCCTAAGAGATTATAATGCTGTGAAATGGATTGTCATGCAAGACAACCCATGGTGACTATAATTAGAAGCTTTCTTTGAGTAACCGAGCTAACATAAATATAACACTACAATGAAAAGGCAATGAATATACCCATTGTGGCTTCCATGACCACCATCGTTCGTAAGCCGAAGCACCCCACATGGCAAGTTCATATCATCGTGGACCTACAACACAAAAAGAGTTAATAAACTGCCTAACACCAGGACTGTGATATAAAGCCTATAAGCTAAGAAGGTATGATGTCTTCACAAAATTACCACAAGAACACGATTAATAGGTAGCTTGTAATAAGCAGCTAGGGGTCCTGCCTGCATCGCGCATGAAACCAATATCATGAGTGAGAATACACGAACCAACAATAATATGTACGAACTTCATATATTCATTTTTTCACCCCTAGTAGTTATTTGTGGAATTTATGGTAAATAAATGCCAAGTCTTTCATTTTTCTTTTCCATGGATGAATGAAAAACAATGTTGATCACAAATCCCTTTGAATCGTAGACACAAGCCTGTATCTGTTCAAATGGAAAAGAAACAAAATTCCATCCCTCTAAAAGTTTTGGATTAACATCATGCTTCCACTGGATTCCTTTGACATATGGATAGAAAGACTCCGGAGTTCGTTTAAAAAATAATTAAACCAATAATTGAATGGATGCATGTTCAACAAGATACGTTTTACAGGGCCTAGTTCCTCCAAAAAATACAGGAACATACAGATTCACCACTGAGGTTCATGTAAGTTTGAGGCTTGGCAAGGAATACAGGAACATCTCCAACAAAACCTGAGAGAGAAAGACTAAAATCCTTCAACATCACAAACAGAAGCACATTACTATGACTGAAGAAAATAGACTTGAAATTAATCAAAATATTACTGAAATCATGCCTTCACCAAAGAGAGCTTTGCAATGAACCCTGCTCATTAAGATACCTTGTGACTCCGCAAAAGCATCAATCATTTCAAAACCCACCTGTTTTGAACCAAGAAACTTCATGAAATTTCGTATTTAATTGAAGCAATTATTAGATACAAAACATTTGCCAATACATTGTGTCTGGTTCCTTTGAACTTATCACCAGGGTTGCCCAATCCCACAAAAAGCCATGGTCGTAGAATCGCAGTGCAAAAACACCGTCTACTTAAAGAATTGAACATCTCCCCTCATAAGAATCTCTTCAATGCTCTCCGATTGGGCCTGTAACACTTTTTATTATTCTCACGGAACAGAACAATATATCCACTTCAAGAACAGATCTAAAAAAGGAACCAAATGCCGCCATGTCAGGCACAGAATCTTAAATCAAAAAATCAAAATTAAAACCAAAAAGGTGATCATAATTCTAAAATGAACATTTCATGCAACAAGAGAGCAAAACCAAAACTAAGAAATAAAATAAATGAATGTGCTGCTGCAAAACAGAATTCAATCAATGAAGAGTAGATTCCCTGGTTTGTGATCTCACACAATTGTAGGGCACATCAAAATTACCTGATCTTAAGATTTTATAGAGACGAAAAGCATAAGAGGAAACCTTGCAACTAAAACCAATTAAAGCTTCTGAATATTTGATCGTTTTTAATATGTTTTATTCCCCAAATAATTTGATTACCTAAAATAAATTTATATATCTTAATTAGAGGCTGTTTTACGCTATAAACAAAGCCGAAATCAAATACTTCTTCAAAAAATTGAATAACAGTTTATAACGGAGCTTAGATATGTGAATTCAAGTTCATTAAACCCTAAGGTGGGTTCCTCGCATTCTACATGTTTTCTTTCCGTTTATTTCTCAAATTTTTACCCACTTCCTGTATCGATTTGGTTTAAGCTAAGATTCTAAACCACTTTTTTTATCATTCACCTTCAACGTATATCACAGATGAATAGCCACCATAAAAATCTTACTCATAAATCCACTTGAGCTCTTCGTGAGTTCATAAAGTCTAAACGAAGAATCAAAATGCAGAAATCCAGATTAGAAGAAACACACAATCGCAAACCCTCACCATGTCACCTTCTTCATTGCTTAACCATCACACCACACCATCGAAGTCACCGACACCTCAACTTGTACCCTCTTTTCATCTCGCCCGTGTCACCTTTACTTGGGTGCCCACTGAGCGTCGTCTAGAAGCTCTTGTCCCTTGGGTGTTCTTTTTCGGGATTTAGCCTATTGAAGACCCATTTCAGAGAAAAATGCCAATATTTTGAGAACCTGATTTTCAAGAACTAGATTGGGTCCTATCTAGTAAATGGGCTTATGGCCATTTATCCATAGAGAAAGAAGAAGATAAGGGGGAAAGTTGTCAAGCTAAAGGCTTTAATGATGTTTGAATTAGTAGAAATCAAAATTTTGTTGCGAATGCTATCACCTCATATAGCCTAGATCAAGGTAGAATTAATCTTAGTAATTTTTACTTATCCAATTTCATTGTTAGTTTGATTGATAAAGAAAGAATTATTGTAAGAGGAAAATTTAGACCTCCTCAACTTTTGCAATTTCTATGGTTTATATATATTATTTGGTTTTGGAAAAAAAGTCATTATTTGATTTTAGTTTTAATGCTCAGTATGCTCACTATGTGCTTCAAGGTCTGAAAGAATTGCATCATATGTTGAACAGCCGAACCGATTACAATTGAACAAACTAAACCGATCCCTTCAATTTGATTCAATTCTGATAGTATGGCCAGTTCGGTTCGATGAGGGTTATGAAGAACTGATCAATTTGATTTGATTACAAAATTAATCGAATCATGCATACCCCTATACACAGAACACAAAGACCCTCGTAAGGGAACTCATGAGATAAAGAAAATGCTCAAAATCAGGTTTTGAAAACATTGGTCATTTTCTCCGAAATGGGTCTTCAACAACAGGCTATATCCCAAAAAACACCTAAGGGATAAGAGCTTCTAGATGAGGCTCAGTGGGCGCCGAGCAAAGGAGACGCCGTCGAGATGAACCGAGAGTACAAATTAAGGTATCGGTGACTTCGAGGGTGCGGGGTGATTAAGCGGCGAAGAAGGTGACATGGTGAGGGTGAGAGTTTGCGATTGTGTTTCTTTTAATATTGATTTCTCCATTTTGTTTCCTTGTTTAGACTTAATGAACTCATGGAGAGCCCATGTGGATTTATGAGTAAGATTTTTATGGTGACCATTCATCTGTAATATACGTTGAAGGTGAATGATGAAAAGAAATGGTTTAAGATCTTAGCTTTGATTCCCATTCAATACAAGAAGTGGGTAAATATTTGAGAATAAAGGGAAAAAAAACATGTAAAATTTGACTGCAGGACGCAAGGAATTCACCTTCAGATTTCATGAACTTAAATTCACAAATCTAAGCTCCGTCATAAACTCTTGTTATTCAATTTTTTGAAGTATTTGATTGCAACTCTGTTTATAGTGTAAAACAATCTCGAATTCGGATATATGAACTGCTTTTAAGTAATTAAATTATTATTTGAGGAATAAAACATATTAAAAACAAACATATGCGCAACAGGTCGCGAGTTCGAACTACAACACTGCAATTTCATGGCCATCGAACTAGAGATTTATCCCCTGAATTAACCGAGGTGCACTTGTGGGAAACTCATTGTCAAGGGCCCGTCCACCCCCGGGATTATTCGGAGAACTACATTCCGGAGACCCGGTGCTAACCAAAAAGAACAAACGAACAAATATTCAGAACTTTAAATGAATTTAGTTGCAAGGTTTCCTCTTGTTCTTATGATTTTCGTCTCTCTATGCATTAAGATCAAGTGTCTTTTTTGTGCGCTACAATTATATGAGCTCACAAACCAGAAAATCTACTCTTCATTTATTTAACGCAGCACCACGAGCATTTATTTTAATTTTTAATTTTAATGTTCATTTTAGAAATTACGAATTCTTTTTTTGTTGTTAATTTTGAATTTTTTATTTAAGAATTTGTTCCTGGTAGCGTGCAGTACTTTTTAATGACAGGAATTCCCCGTCATTAAAAATATTTTTTTGATAAAAAGAGTAAAGATAACAGCCTGCAAGATGACAGTGACTACAAACCGTTATTAAAGGCTTTTAATGGTGGTTTTAAACCGTCATCAAAACCCGAGCTTGTAGTAGTGCTAAGAACTAGATAAATTCATGATATTTCCTTCAAAATCCCTAGCCACCCGTCCAGTCAAGTAAGCCAAAGAGAGAGGGGAGAAACAAGCATCGCAGTTGAATTTCACTTGCAGAGGAGGGCCTATCCAAATCGAAGCTACTAGAGCTACCATCGAATGGCACTGAGAGGCCTTAGAATGATGTAATATTTTCCTATTTGCATCCAAAAATTCATTCTAAAGGGTTTTAGAAGCCCTAGTCGTGTCAATCGAGGAACATGATGTCAGTTCAAAGATAGAACTTGTCCTACCTTTCCAAATACTCTAGCAAAGGGTAAAATATAGGACAATCAGCATCCTCTAGAAAGTTTTCTAAGTTCCTCGATTCTTCTGTGCATGCAAGTTGCAAAGGCTTCTTCGACTGATTCATCCACACATAGTCCTAATCTGGAGCTTTTCCAGCATATTCTGCTCCATATGCAACAAAAAATAGTGTGATAAGCGTCTCCCATCTTTCTGAAAGCATATAGGACATTCTGAGTTCTAAGATACATGTCTTCTAGCTAGATTGAGTTTTGTAGGAAAAAATGAATGCATTGCTTTCCATATAAAATGGTTAATCTTTGATGGAACTTTAGAATTCCATACTGCTCTCTAAAATTCTGGACTCATTGTTGATGTAGATGTACCACCAGTATTGATATCTAGAGATTTAGAAGTTTGTAAAAGATAATAACAAGATTTAACAGAGAAAACACCACTCTCTTTAGGCTAGATAAATTTATCCTCAGAATTAAAATTAATTAAAGGGAAAGAGGGAATTAAGCACGCCAATGTTCCATCTATGACTTTTAGGGAAGATAAGATCAGCCAAAAATTTTAAAACAAGGGGCTTAAACTCAGATAATTTAGGAAATCCAGGAACCCAGAAATCATTCCAAATATTAGTTTTAAAACCATTACCAATTTTCTAAAAAATATACTCCTTAATAATTTCTTTACCTTGCCAAATGCTTTTCCAAACATAAGAGTTAGATTTTGACAAAGAAGCTATATAGTCACTATTAGGATGTTAAAGACTCTTAATAAGTCTAGCACAAAGACTATTAGAGTTCTCCAATTGAAGCCAAGCTTGCTTCGCAAGCAAAGTAAGATTAAAAGTCTTACAATTCAATTCTCTAAAATCTAAGCCACCTTTATCCTTACTCCTAGATAAATTTTTACTAGAAGTCCAACTAATATCTTTCTTATTATCACCCTTGGACCACGGAAACCTCATAATAGCAGCTTGGTGGTTTAGGAAAAAAAGTTTGGAAGTCTAAAAGTACTCATAATATAAGTGGGAAAAGCTTGGGCCACCGATTTAAGTAGAATTTCCTTCCCTCCATAGGAAAGAAGATTAGCCTTCCAAATAGAAGTGGTATGATCCATCCTTTCTTAGAGAAGAGAATAAATAGAAGTTTTAGACTTACCCCAATCAATAGCGAGGCCTAAATAAAAATATCTTTTGACTATCTTAAGCGGTGTTAAAATGTTAGAAATAGCTCTCCTATTATCACATTTTTACTAAACCAAATACTACTTTGCTCATAGTTAAATCTTTGTTCTAGGCATTACAGTATTCATTAATACACATATTAAGATTAAAGCAAGAAAACACACTAGAATCAATAATGTAGCTGTCATCAGCAAAGAAGAGAAGAAAAATATAGGACTGCCCCTTTTAAGAGATATAGGATTGATACCATTCAAAACAGCCCCATTAAGACATCTAGGGAGACTTTCAGCCACAATAATAAAGAGATAAGGGGACAAAGGATCTCCTTGTCTCAAACCTCTACTAGGCTTAATATGAACCTTAGGCACACCATTAATGTTAATGTTATAACTAACAGTAGAAATACACAGCATAACCCACTGCACAATTTTGCCATCAAAACCGATTTTGATTGAAAGAGTTTTTATAAAATCCAACTAACCATGTCATAAGCCTTCGACATATCATTCTTAAGAACAACCAACCCATTTTTATCTTTCTTTTTCCTTTTAAGGTGGTAAAAAATTTCCTGTGCAATAAGAGAGTTATGTTGAATATGTTTCCACTAACAAAAGCCCCCTGAGAAACAGCTCCCATGAGAAACATAAATAATGTTTCCAAGAAATGCTTTTAATCTATTAGACAAAATTTTAGAGATGGTCTTATAGGAGAAATTACACAAAGCAATGTACCTAAATGGAAGGAGTTTCAGGTTGTTGGACTTCAGGGATAAGGGTGATACAGGTCTCATTAAGAGAATTAGGCATATAACAGTTATCAAAAAAATCTCTAATCCCATTAGGAATACCAAGAAGTCCAAAAAAAATTATGATAAATTAAGCCAGGAAGACTATTTGGTCAAGGAGCTTTATCAGTTCCTAAACCAAAAACAACACTCTTAACTTCCTCTAAACTATATTGGAAGTTAACAACACATTATCCTCCTTATTTACCACATGATACATGACTAAGAACCCAAACAATATCAGATCAAGAAACATGTTTAAAATCATCCTCAAAATAAAATTTAATAATGTCTAAGCTTATTCTCATCATGATGCCAAATACCATCATTATCTTTAAGTCTCACAATACCATTAACAAGTCTTCTTTTAATAACTTATTTATGAGAAAACCTTGTATTCCTATTCTAGCTTTTAACCAGTTTAATCTAGATCTTTCTTTCCAAAAGATCTCTTCTCTCTTCCAAAAGTTGCTGATTTTCATAGAATAACTTGCTTTTAATCCTACCCTCCTCAACATCCTCATTAAGCAGCAACAAGTTGTCACCAAAAGGATAGAATTACCTCTTAATTTTTTATTCCATAACTTAATATCAGATTTACAACCTTTAAGCTTAGAGATAAAATTGCCCAGCCCTCTACCTGAGCCATAACAATTCCAGCTTTTACTGCTAACACCCTCAAAATCCTCCTCTAATAACCATTTAGCTTCAAATTTAAAACTCATAGGAACTTTAGGATGCTTCATATCTAAAGTAATAATAATCATATTATGGTTAGATCTAATATTAGGGGGATTTGAGCTTCTAAATCAGAGAATAAATCCATAAAAGATTCATTGGTAAGAACTATATCCAATCTTTCTTGGATAAAGTTCCCATCATGTTTCATGCCTCCCATTTCTCCGAGTAAGAAAATTGTTTTTAGCATTAACATCAATAAGGCAACAAGAATTAACAAAATCATAGAACTTTCTAGCCTTATTAAAATCAAATATGTTACTCGCAAGTTTTTAATGGCTATATAAAAGTCACTAAAATCCCCAGCAACCATGCATGGAACAGATCTTCCAAAGTTAGAATTAGATAATTAATCATATTGAATCCACCTCTCCTTTTTCTCCCTATTATCATAGGAAAAGGTATACCCCACCCTTTTTTTATAAGTAATTTTACCCCAACCTTTACCATTAAGGTCCACAATATTTCTTGTATTAGTAATACTGGTAACCGAGATGTCATTATTCCAGCACAAAAGAATCCCACCAGAGAATCCAATGGGATCAACAATATGATGGAAATCATACTTCCATTTTTAAGAAAAAATTGAGCTTTAGAAGAAACTATTTTAGTTTCAAGAAGACATAATATAGAAGGTTTATAATTTATTAAGACAACTTTCAAGGCAAGAACTGTCAGGTTGTTGCCGAGCCACTAGCAGCTCCAAATGAGGATGCTCATTTATTCAAGGATGGCTTATTAGGGAGAGTCATCATCCCATCATTATAAGCTAAAATAAAATCCAACCCAACATTATTCAGCATATCCTGAAAATTCATATTGCTATATATTTCTTCATTACCAGTCCTAAGTCTCTTATTTCTACCTTGTTTTGAAGATTCAGAATCTATTATGTGTAAATAAGGAGAGAAATTAGGACTAGTAGCGTTAGCTACACTAATAATCATAGCTGAAGCTTCCTTATTAACAGAAGGATAAGAAGCCATACATGTTTCCTGCCCAAGATTATGTTTATGAAATATAGCCAAACCTGTATTGATTTTCCTGATATTTTGCCTATCTTGACCCAGATATTGGCTATCTTGATTGTTGTTTCTTATATTGCCTTCACATGCTTTTGTAGCAACATCGTTTCCACTCTTTACCTTAGCAAAATGATCCTCTATCTAATTAAGAGTTTTCAAATTAGCTTATGCCCGAAGTCATTCCCCAAAAATCTGATCTTCTCCTTTCTTCAAACTTTTCTCAATTGGACAAGATCTACCATCATGACAGATTACCCCACATCCAAAGCGGAATTGAGGTAATCTTTCATATCTATATTCAACCCAAGTCGGTGTTTGTTTTTCCTTTTAATCCATACTCCAGAGCATATAGGCTTTCTTATATCAAACGAGATTCTTAGTCTAACAGATCTAGCCAAAGAGACAATCAATGTGTAGCAATCTATGTCCAAAATATCCTCCACCTTTACTATCAGTCTCTTGGAAATAAGTTTTGTAGTCCAATCCAATGGCAAATCCTAAATTTGGATCCATACTCCAGGGCATAAAAGCTTTCTTATATCAAACAAGATTCTTACTCTAACAGCTCTAGCCAAAGATACAATCAATGTGTAGCTATCTATGCCCAAAATATCCCCCACCTTTACTATCAATCTCTTGGAAATAACCTTTGTAGTCCAATCCGGTGGCAAATCCTAAATTTGGATCCATATAGGCAGCTATCAAACCTCATCCCCCCTATTTAGGATCCATTCTCAAGCCTTTTCAGTATTAGAAGGTTCCCATTGAAGCTCTATGGGCTTTTGTTTTCATTTTTTTACACATCCTTTTGCTGTTAATTTCGAACAAGAAAACATTTTTGTCCAAAACCTTGACATCCATCATGTCTGCTATCCCCAACTCAAGAAAACGCTTTTTGGGAAAACCTTGACCTCCATCATGTCTGCCATCCCCGAACTCTTCTTTAATATGTCTGTCATTGCCATTACATTGCAATTTGTATCTATGACTAATTTTAACTACATATCTTGATTATGTGGTTGTTCTTGCAGGAGATCTTCAAGATCCACGAGGTTTTCAAAGCATTCACACAACGAGTCCATATTGAAGGATTAAAACTTGCAACAGGGAGACCAAAATGTATACTCAGAAATCTGGAAAAACTACAAAAAAACATATTGTAAACTTTATTTTCCGAAACAGAACAATTCTTGGATATATAACCAGGAACAATTATGAACAGAGGGAAAACAAAAAGAAAACCAAACAATATTTGTATATCTTCAGAAAAATTCTAAATCCGTAGAGAAGAGGATTAGAAAACAACAATTATAGAGAAGAAGTAAATATTAAGAATGGAGAAAAGGGGTGAAAAAAGAGATCAATAATGGAGAAAAGGGAAGGTCAGTACTTCTTGGAGAAAACATGAGTCTAGAGGGCGTAGAACATTCAGTTAACAAAAAATCAAAGAATGGCCTTCAGAAAGAACGTACGGTGAACTGTGAAGTGATACTAAACATAAAACCAGAAAATCTCACTTCACCTTACCCATCCACAAAAAATTCAACATTATTATACTACAAACAATAAAGCATGAAAAACAAACTTCAAGTCTGATTTCACAATTTTTCATGTCCAATGATGATTATTAGCAACACTTCAACTAAAACTCCAAAATAAACTCAGAACCCTAAATCAAAACACTTACATACAAATTATGAAAATGCGTAGATTATCTCCCACGCTGAAACAGTAATACACATTGGAGAGGCTTCGGCATAAGGGGATTTCAAGTTCAGTTACGCAAGATCAAGTTTCAGATTCGGCATGGCTTTGAGTCTTGAAGGAGGATAAGTGAAATAGTGAATCTGAGGGCGAAAGAGCGTGAGCTAGTGAGTTTGAAAGGAGAAGGAGGCGTGAGGGATAAGGAAGAAGAGAAGAGGCGTGAGGTCTGCGAGCAAGAAGAGAAAGACGGTGTGAGGTTTATGACTTTGTGACAGAGACGAGAAGAGGGCGTGAGATCGGTGAGGAAGACGGAAGAGAAAGAGCGTAAGGAGAATTTTTTGTCATAGAGAAGTGGTAGAATTTTTTGCTCCAGAAGAAGTAATTAAATGTAAGACCGAACATTTTCAATAAGCACTAGCTAGTATAACTATATGGCACATAACAGATTCTGAATCTTCAAAACAAGGTAGATATATAAGAGACTTAGGACTGATAATGAAGATTTATATAGTAATATAAATTTTCAGGATATGCTAAATAATGTTGGGTTGGATTTTAATTTAGCTTATAATGATGGGAGGAGGATGACTCTCCCTAATAAACCATCCTTGAAGAAATGAGCATCCTCATTTAGAGTTACTAGGGGCTCGACAACAACCTGACAGTTCTTGCCTTGAAAGATATCTTAATATATTATAAACCTTCTATTTTTTTCTTGAAACTAAAATAATTTCTTCTAAAGCTAATTTTTTTCTTGAAAAATGGAAGTTTGATTTCCATCATATTGTTGATCCCATTGGATTATCTGGTGGGATTCTTTTGTGCTGGAATAATGACATCTCGGTTACTAGTATTAGCAATACTAGAAATACTGTGGACATTAATGTTTAGGGGTGGGGTAGAATTACTTATAAAAAATGGATGGGGTATACCTTTTCCTATGATAATAGGGAGAAAAAGGACAGGTGGATTCAATATGATTAATTATCTAATTCTAACCTTGGAAGATCTGTTTCATGGATGGTTGCTGGGGATTTTAGTGACCTTTTATATAGCCATTAAAAACTTACGGGTAATAGATTTGATTTTAATAAGACTAGAAGTTCTATGATTTTGTTAATTATTGTTGCCTTATTGATGTTAATGCTAAAAACAATTTTCTTACTTGGAGAAATGGGAGGCATGAACATGATGGGAACTTTATCCAAGAAAGATTGGATATACTTCTTACCAATGATTCTTTTATGGATTTATTCCCTGATTTAAAAGTTCAGATCCCCTAATATTAGATCTAACCATAATATGATTATTATTACTTTAGATATGAAGCATCTTGAAGTTCCTATAAGTTTTAAATTTAAAGCTAAATGGTTGTTAGAGATAAGACAATGAGTTTGATGTTTTTTAACAGTAAAATTTGAAAAATCAGAAAAGAAGACAAGTGGGGGGACATTAATGATTTTTTAAACATAAAAATTAGAAATAAAAAAACTAGACAAGTGTGTGAAAAGGGGTTCCACCATCTTAAAGTCTCTGCAACTCATTAAAACATACACAAAACAAAGAAAAAACAACAAACAGAGAAACTTCGAAGAAGCAGAAAACAGATAGAGCTCTCGAAGATGAAGGAAAACAGAGATAAAAGAGAGAAGTGAAGGCAGAAAAAAAAAAAAGAAACGAGATGCTGGTCGAGATGCATAAAACAGAGAAAAAAATAAACGGAAGAGAAATACCTCAAAGGTAGTATGTATTTGTCTTCTTCTTCTTTGTAGGTGTCTTCTTCTTCATTTTCTTTGGTCGCCAAAGCCTTTGGGAGAACTCCCTTTTTGTCTTCTTCGACTAAAACAAAGAAGAGGAAAGAAGTTGCCTCCCAGAAACATGGGTTTTAACCCATGGGTCAACGGGTCAGGTCATTAAAAATGACATAGCCTGTAGTAAACATAAGGCTTACGCCTCAGAAGTGTTTTCCTTCCCTTCTCTTCTCTCTTTCTTCTGTGTTTTTTCTTCATCTTCGAGAGGTCTCTCTGTTTTCTGCATCTTTGAAGCTTCTATGTTTACTGTTTTTTCTTTGTTTTGTGTATATTTTAATGAGTTGCAGAGACTTTAAGATAGTGGAACCCCTTTTCACATACTTGTCTATTTCAATTTTTCGGACATGCCTTCTTTTCTGATTTTTCATTTTTTTATGTTAAAAAACATCAAACTCATTGTCTTATCTTTTCTGCAAAGATAAAACAACCATAAATGTTCCCAACTTGTACATTACAAAGAAAGAGACAAGAGACGATATTTTTCAAATTTTCAATGTCCCCACTTGCATTATTTTCTCTGCTTTACCTTGTTTTTTTAGTAATGGAGGTCAAAGCAACAATAAATAAGCTAAAACAACCATAAATAACCCAACTCTTGTTAGTTATGGAGGTCAAAGTAACAATAAATAAGCTAAAACAACCATAAACAACCCAACTCTTGTTAGTTATGGAGGTCAAAGCCACAATAAATAAGCTAAAACAACCATAAATAACCCAACTCTTGTTACTATTTCTATAGGTTAGCGGATACCTCTTGTCTCCCACTTGTGTTCGTTATTATAATTTTTTATGTTGAACTTTAATTTTGAAAGACGCAATAATGCTGGTGGATGAGGAAGATTGTGAGGATGTTGACACGGATAAGAACGATGAAGAACAAATTAGATATGATGATGATTCGTTAAAAGACCCTACTAGTGATGATGATATTGAAATTGATTTTCTAGAACTATAAGAGAATCTCAAAGAAAGAATTTCCGTTATGATTTTAAGACAATTAGGAATTTTAATGCTTTTATATAAGAATTATTCTCATATCATATATTTTGTTACATTATTGTGATGTAATAGTGATAACTAGTGATGAAAGAATTATTATATGATGATATTTTTCAATTGGATGGTTTTTATAAATTTTTTATGATTTATATGAGACTTTTAGGGGGGTTTTCCATTTAAAATTGTGGCTTATGTACGCCTCGTTCCGCCTCGAGGCTTCCCTCGCCTCTTTTGAGGATATGCCCGAGGTCGCATTTCGCCATTTAAAACCTTGCTCACTATGCGCTTCAAGGACTGAAAAAATTGTAACTGAATTTTGAACCTCTGAACTAGAGGTGTTCAACGGTCGGACTGATCGGATTTTTGGAGGAAAATAAGACCAGACCGAAAATCACGGCCCTCCATAGGAGGAGGACCGAACCGATCATAATACTGCAAAAATCTGAACCGACCAAACCGAACTTCAGCGATCGGTTCGGACGGACTTAACGGTTTAAGTATCTGTTTAACAATAAATATCTTATTTAACAATAAAAACCAATTTTTTTAGCATTTATATAGCATTCAATCACAACATTCAACATATACAAGATTTGTAGCAAGAAAGTAAAGGAAAACCATCAATCAGAGAAGAAACAGACTCTCAATTCAAGAAACAGACTCGGCAAATCCTACGTACAGACAAGTTTGATTAAGCAGCAACTAGACAAGATTTGTAGCAAGAAAAAGACTCTCAATTCAACCAATATAACTCTTTTAAAGAAACAGACAATATCTAGGAGCAAGAAAAATGAAAGACAAGAATCCTACCTCGACGAAGAAGGAGGCGTCGCGAGAGGGAGAGAGAGAGGGAGGCGTCGCGAGAGGGACTGAGGGAGAGGGAGAGGGAGAGGGAGAGGGAGGCGTCGTGACTGCAAAATGGACTGAGGGAGAGGGAGAGTGAGCCGTCGTTTTCTGAGAGAGCGACTGGGGGAGAGGGAGAGGCAACTGAGGGAGAGGGAGAGGCAACTGAGGGAGAGGGAGGCGTGATAGGGTCTGTAACCTGAAAAAGAGATATTATAATCTTAATATATTAAAAGGAGAATATGCAACTTTTGATTTCTCTTTACAAGCTTTAAATTCCACTTAGATATAAGATAAAATAGATATTTCTCATTTTTGTCATTAATTCTTTTATACATTAAACATTTATATTAAATAAGCATATATAATTTAGAAAAATATTTAATTCTAATAATTTAACAGTCATTAAATCTGATTTAGATATATGATAAAATAATCATTTTTTCATACTTTTTTCATTTATTCTTATATATATTGAAACTTTATTGTTATTCAATAATATTTTTTACATTAATATTTTAGAAAAAAGTTTCATTCTTTTATATGAAACCACCTCTATTATATATAGATGCTAAAATACATTTATAATAAATGAATATTGAAAAGAAAAGTAAAAAGTTATTCTCAATTGATATTTTAATAGATGAATATGACCCTTCTAATAATATTTTGATTAATTTCAAGACTATTTTCTTCAATCGTACTAATGTGCTTATGTTTATTTTGATTAATTTCAAGACTATTTTTTCAATCATACCAATATGCTTATGTTTGTGATGTTGAAAGGTTTTAGTTTTTCTCTCTCAGGTTTTGTTGGAGATGTCCCTCTATTCCTTGCCAAACCTCAAACTTACATGAACCTCAGTGGCGAATGTATATGTAACCGATACGTATATCAAATCTTTTTAGAGGAATTAGGCCCTGTAAAATGTATCTTGTTGAACAGGCATCCATTCAATTTTAACAAGTATAGAACCTTGTTAATTATAGAAGGTTTTGGTTTTGAAGCCTGGCAATCCTATCTTTATTTGGCAAAGTAGACTGCATATACGCGAGATTAAATAATTTACACATTTACTCTCTCAGTTTTATGGATGAGAATATCCTATTGTTCTTAATCTTCCTAGACTTTTATTCTAGTTGATATCTTAGTTGTTGCTTAGGGGCGGATTTACAATAGGCTCAGTGGGAGGCACGTGTCTCCTGATCTCTCAGTTTTGATTTTTTTTATGTTTTTTGTATTCTATTTAAGTTTTGTTTGTAGTGTGCCCTCTATGGATAGTGGAATAGCTCATTGATCATGTATATTATTTTCTGTAAGAGAAATCTTGAGTTCAAATCTAATTATCTCCAATTTGAGAATGCTCATTAACTTTTTATTATTTTATTTATTAATGTATTCCCACATACGTTGCGCATATTGATCATTTTAATGTTTATTTTATATATTAATTTTATTTAACGCTTGAAAAATATATCATGTGTCCACATCAATTACGTCTAAAAGATGAGATGGTCGCGTTGATAAATTAGGATTCACTCCTTAGAGTCGCATTTAAACGGTGGTAAATGTGTCGAGGAATCCTAATTCATTTATCTCTTTATGGATTCCTTATCTCATTCATAAAAAAATATTAAGTCTAAGAATAAATCTTGAACACTACTAAAAGCATTCAAAATTTAAAAAAATAGTAATGTTGACTCTTATATGAACACTACTAAAAGCATTCAAATTTTAAAAAATAGTCATATTCACTCATATGTATCTAACGACACCACTGAACTAAAATTATAGACCCGTCTCTGTCATAAATGAAAAGAAAAAGTGATATCGTTAAATTGAAATATTAACTTTTATTTTGATGCATAGTATATTTATAATTATATTAAAATATTTATATATATTCGTAAATTCTCTAACCGCATTTTTACGATAAGTTGGAGCTCCAACTGACTGAGATTTTGGGATTCATTTTTCCAATGTCGATAAGTTAGTGCTTCTACTCACTCTGGGATTTTGAGGTTGCTTACGTACAGCAACTTTCGTCCCACATATTAAGGAGCTTGAACATTGTAAAGTCTTCGTATAAATAAAAGAGATTTTGGTTTTTTTGTGTATTTATCCATATATATCTATTACAATATTAAAGTATTTATACATATTTGTACTTTCTAGAGTTGTATTTTTATTTTTATGAACATCGATTCTTTTAAATGAAAACGTATAACACATTTTATATTCTTATCTAAACTTTCACATACCATGTATTATCCACTATATTTTCATTGAATATTTGACTATTTAATTATCTTAGCATTCTTACCGAATACACTTCATAATTTTACCATTCATGAATTAGTTAGATATGATCTAAAGCTTATTAAAACTTACTAAAGAAGTCAGTGACGATGTACTGATATAAAAGCCCCATCATGATAATGAAATCTTTGTATATCATCAAAGTTAGACGAATCTTATGGTCATAAATTTACTGAGATTACAAGTCAATTCTAATAATCAAAATCATAATTTACACTTAAATAAACATTACGAAACCATAACAATAAAGACGTTGAAAATATCATCATAACTTACATTTGTCATAAATCTTAAAAAAAACCTTCTATATATATAAAGATTACGATCTCTACTAAGAATAATAGACGGACAAGAACTTTAACTAGATCACAAGTGCAATCAGCTGCAGCTACTATATTTCTTTCCTCTATACTGATCTCATCCATCCATAATATTTTCTGTAACATTGTCTCTCAGCAAGACAAGGCTCTTAGCTGAAGACCTAACCTAATTCCTTTGTTTTCCCCTATATGGGTTAGAGGCTATCTGTCAAATATTTAAATCTGGTTTCCAGTAAGTAGCTTTATAGAAAAATAATGAGCTGAAGCTGCTCTACCAGAAGTTCACTTTGTTGTTTTCTTCTCCTAAAGGATTTTCTATAGGCGTTTAAACCAAAGGAAAAGTTACCTAAAACGGCAGTTGGGGAACAACTGCAGCCACTTTAAGTAAGATTTATAGTTGGTAACATCGACGGAAGGCCCAGATGTATCTGATCATTGCTTGAAGATCAGGTGAAGCTGCTCTACCTCTTCAACAGCTAGGTATCCATCCCCGCTCATCCACATCCTCGAAGTTCTGATCTGAAACTTCTACACAAATGCAAAATCTTTATTACAAAAATTTGGTATATGATGTGTCCATGGTTCGAAGTAAGTTTGTTGTTGACAACTTGACAAAACTTTAGAGCCCTCAGCTCAGATACCTAGTAGGCTACTATATCAACATGAGATCAAAATTATTGTGCCCAGTTAACCATAATAATTTCCACATGTATAATCACCTCTAGCTGCTAGTTTATCAAACAGTGCAAAATCTGCGTGGAATATAAATCATCCTTTTTGTAACTTAAAGCACAACAAGCACAACGATAACATTCTCTAGTCGCCCTCCTCGAACAGGTTAGCTATGGCCAATTTAAAACCAAAAATAGTCATTTGATAGTGTAGACAATGCGATTAATCTAATAGGTAGTAAATTCTTGTAAATTCAACAAACTCATTAGTGGACTTTGGTAAGAAACTATCAAATATAATCCTATTAGAATTGTGAGTAGCATGCCAGATATGTGAGTATAGTCAACCAGTGCGGGATAATGAGTTGTCCACAACGATCACTCAACATAAATTATCATAGGAAGCAGAAATCGTTCTAAAGAGTGAACTAAAATTTGCATCGGATGGACTACATTTTAGTTTTCACTTTCAAGCAATAAAGAGCTCTACATATTAAGACTCAATGTAATAAACGTAAGCCAAAAGACATAAGTACTATAGTAACATGATTAGAGGCCATTTGTACAATTATATGATATGTATCATTCATAAGACCAGCAGAACAAATCATATGAAGATTTGAGAAATGCAAGATTATCAATTGTGTTCTGAATGGCCTTGAATCAAGTACTATAGTTAAATGATTAGAGGCCATTTGTACAATTATATGATATCTTATAATTGATAAGACCAGCAGAACAAATTATATGAAGATTTGAAAAATTGAATATTATCAATTGTGTTCCGAATGGCCTTAACTCAATATAAATGTGAATAAGTGGAATATAACAACGGAGTCATCATTCACAATCATTTTATCAAAAAGTTAACTCCGTACTTGCATAGGCATGGCAGAGAGGAAGAGTAGAATTGATGCATAAAAAAGAAACAAACCTTTCAAGTGGCGGAAAACAGTGACATGTATGGTAGTAAGAATTACCTGCAGTGCTGCCACCAAAATTACCAGAGTAGAGGTGAGATGCGGGGACATATTGTGAAATTCCTGCTGATTTACACGAGGTAGTTAAGTTTCCCACCAAGGGTCTCCCCTCACTATGGTCTTCTTGGGGACCAGGGGTTGCTTCAGAATGTTGTTTGCCTATAGATGTAAATTGATGTATCGATGGACTTTCCCCCGTAAGAGGAAAATCTGCAGTGCTGTTCAACAAAGTTCCCATTTTAAAGTCAATCTTCTGCCAGCACCTATATCGTGGAGCCGCAAACTGAAAAGTGACATAAGGACAACAATTTGAACCAGTGGGAGGAAGGAGATAATGATAGTCAATTTTCTCAAGCCATCACATTAAACATTCTAGAATTCCTGACCTGATGAGAAGAATTATGAATGTTGGGCTCCCCACATGTGTTCTCTCCTGCACACCAACCACGTAAATTCCTAGAATGATTCAACTCATGAACAAATGTTGCTTCCAAACACTTAAGATATAAACTGTGTTTCTCATTTGTCCATTGACTCCAATTTTTCTGTTGCACCAATGTTGAAATTAAATTGCGAACATGAGTTTTAATATCGATTAAACTAAGTAGAAAAATTAATATGTCATCTATGGAAATACAACATTACAAAAGGAGAAATAAAAGATTTCCTAAAACATATTAGATATTTATAACTTGCTTCCAATTTCATAATTCGGGTAGCTAACATATCCACCATTTTCTCTTTCTTTCTCTGCACTTCATCAAAATATAGCTCAAGTTGCTACCTACAAAACATAAGTCCATGGAACCCTCCCTCCCCTCCCTCACACACACACACACACACACTCTTTCACAAGCTCGTTCTCGCTGTGCTTAACGCTATAACTATTTGAAAGACAGTAAATAGACATTACTGATTAAAAAACTGTAAATAGACGTGTAAATACCAATTCAATGGTCATTAAAACGAAACTTCTTTGCATAATAAGAGAATATTTTCATACCATGAAAACTGAATAATTCTTAAAAGCTTTTATTCTCATGCTTGTAAAGCGGCAATTGTATGATATTTTCAACTCAATGCGCAACAAACTGAACCATGAATCAAATTCTACAACTGAATAGCACAAGCAATTGCACCCGTGTTGGGAAACCAAACATCACAGGTCATTAACTGTCTGCTTTCTAACCAAAACTTGATCAGATCAATGCTCTTCAACTTCAAGTTCAAGAGCTTTCATCATTATGTGTGACGAATAAATACCAAAGCAGAAAAAAATATCAATACTCACACATTTTAGCAATTATTGTTCAGACTTCTGATACGACTCCTGCATTCATCTCTCGCGCACAGGCATATAATTTTGTAGTTAAAAAGCGATAGAACATTAACATATAAAAACAAATCATTTTAATATTTCGTCAACTTTTCTAAGTGGTAGGAGGTGTACTTCTCCTATATATTGATCGTACTTGCTGTTTCATCTGTTATACATTCGATCAAAAAGCCTACTTTCAGAGCACTAGAGAGACACACCTCAAAAACACATGATGACAACACAGAAGAACATGATCCACGTTCAATGAACACCAGATCACTTGCATTAACATCTCCCTCAAACGGAAACTCAACAGTTATCTTCAGAATAAATTTTCGGACATTGAAGATGGAAAACATAAAAGTCGAAGAACAAGAGTTGCTAATTACCAGTTTAGCGTTTCGACGAATGGGGAAATCGTCGGAAGAATCAACGGTAATGGACGAGTCAGAGACCGAGCTCAAGTTACAGTTCGCGCAAGTCAACTCACTCCTATAACAACCCATTGCTTCCGGATCTGGCAACCCCGACGGAACATCACACCGAATATTCTCTCCCATTTATTTTATCGGACAGAACGCAAAATTCTTCGCTGAATCCAGAAAATAAGAAATGGAAAGAAAATGTAAGCGAAAACTTCGCAGAAAAACCCTCCCCCGGCTGTGTATGCGAGAGAGAGAGCGAGCGAGAGAGAGAGAGAGCGAGCGCGAGAGAGAGCGAGCGCGAGAGAGCGAGCGAGAGAGAGAGCGAGCGCGAGAGAGCGAGAGAGAGAGCGAGCGCGAGAGAGCGAGCGAGAGAGAGCGAGCGAGAGAGAGAAAGCGAGACGATGTTGGGCCCAAAGAGAGGTTCGACATGGCGACGCTTTTACACGAGTGAGTACCATCAACAAACGCCACGTCAGCAGAATGATAATATCTAAGCTAAATATCCGCCAGATATTTTCTCTGTAAGGGAGAAGCCCAGAAGGTAAAGGACGCTTCTTCGAAATAAGCAATTAATAATTAAATAAAGAAGATATTTTAAGATAATTTTGATGACTATAAAAATATCTCTCTTAGAAGTCGACTATCATACTCTTAGATTCTAGTTACTTGCTTGGACCTAAAATGTTTAGGTTGTTCCTGTCATGTAAGTTGTTTTACTTTTGGGGTTGCGTGAGTTGGGTGTAAAATCTGGTGGAATGAGGGATATGTCGATCACTACGATTATGGTCGTCGATGTGTTTCATATTTTGAGGTTGGTGAGGATGAATCTCAATCGTCGTGTGGTGGATGGGATCGCATCTCAGTCGTCAGTTTCTTTTCTTAGGTGATCGTGTGGCAAAGAGAGATGGGGCGATTAAGAAAGCCCCTCGAAGTTTCAGCCATGGAGAAAGGCTCTCCAAGCTTCTGTTGGGAAGAGAGAAGTGAGATCGACAGGAAAAGAGAACTAGATCAGCTTGAGGGTTCGTCAGGATGAAGAGAGAGACGCTCGAAACTTCTCTATTAGAGAGTGAGCCGCCATGGGAGAAACTTTCAAGGATTCTCGGTGAGGAAGACTTAGTGATGCCGACAGAAGGGTTCTCCGGGATGAGGGTGTTGTCCAGCGACGACCGCAGGAGCGTCGGTGCAGAATACACGATTATCAACAAAACCTTCAAATCCAATCGCGCGTTTCAAATTTTACGGCTGTTTTCGATGGGATAGGGGTAAGGATAATCCTAATCGTTTCATTTTTATCTTTATTCATATGTTTTTTCGCCCATATTAGACACCTGGTACAGGCTAGATTCTTGTAGGTTCCTGTCGTGAAGGTGCCTGAAGAGCCATCAGAACTGCTGAGATTGTGAATACATCAGCACCCATGTGAGTTCAGGCGCTGGATCATGAGCCTTGACGTTGGGGGGTTGAAGGAGGGGATATATGTGCCATGTGCAACTGTAGTTGGCTGTCAGAGGTAATGATGATTAGCTTGTCTTATTTGATCGGTAATGATGATTAGCTTGTCTTAAGTATGTGTTCACATGTTTGTTTATTAGGTTAGTATATGTTTGGTTTTTAGCTGGGGTTCTACATTATAGTTTTGTTGATTTGTTACTTGGTGTCTGTACAACAAGGTTATCATTGTGAAACTGAAGCTTGTGCGTAATTTGGATTGACGTTTCTCTTTTTTTTTGTAATCTTCTAAGTTTTGAATATTGGTTTAATTTATTTGTTTCTCTTGGTGATGTTTTTATTTGTTTGTTCGTTTACTGTCAAAATGGTTTTTTATTGGATTTTATAGGGATTAATCTAAGCTACAATCATCATCCTATCTTGTTTGCTGTTTTTAGTTGTTTTGGTTAGTATAGTTATGGTGAATTAGACAATTCATTTTGGCTGGTTATTTGGAGTGGGCTTCTCATGAAGGAAGTGTAGTCAATTAGATTTCATGAGTGTCATATTAAGATGGGGTTAAGAGGATATCTAATTTGCTTTATGAAATTTGAGAGGGGGTTTTCAATTTCATTGTAAATCAGTGTTTAATCTAGGTTTTTTTTTCAATTTTTCATATTTTAATCTTCACTCTTCTGTTTTGTTTTTGTATTTACTGTTTTCTTCATTGCTTTGTTAGAATATGATCTTTTTTATCTCTATATATTGTTTCTCTTGGTTTCGCAGCAGATGGGATTCACGTGCCTTCATGTTGGAGGTAATGATTGTTACTTTGTCTTATTTGTTCAATTGTTCTATATATATATATATATATATATATATATATATATATATATAGGTGTGTTATTTCTTTGAGAGGTACTTGGTGTTTGGGTACTTCTGCTAGTGATTCTAATGGTAAATTAGGTTATTATTCTTCTTGTTCTCTATGTAATTCTCATTTATGGTGATTTTATGGATTAGTTTCCTTTTTAGATTAAAAATTAAAATTGTGTTTCTGCATTCTTTTCTACTTCTTGATTTTTGTTTCTTCTCCTTTATGGTGATTTTAGTGGCTAGATGATCACTTTTCTAATTATGTTACAAATGTTTGGTTGCTGGAAAAGTCTAAAAGAAAAAGAAAAAAATAGGTAAATCCCTCTTTTAAATATGAAAGTTTGGTTACTGTGCTTGTCTATTAAGTATTCAGTTAATGTTGGATTGCTACAAATTAAAACAGTGTTAATTTAAAAGTAGCATCACTATTGATGATGATGATCATTTCGATTCATGAACTTTGTAGAGGCAACTACAAGTTCATGGTAGAAGAAATTACTACAAACCTTTTCTCCGACGTGAAGGTTGAAATTTTAGTTTTAATCATATTGTTTTACATCTTTAAAGGTTGCAATACCAATTTTTTTTAATGGAATAGGACGAGGGGCGGCATTGCACGTGGCTAAGCTTGAATTAGAGATTGCAAACTTCCCAAAGCTGCTTGTTGTACTTTGATTATGGATTCCTTGTTAGATAATTATGGGTGCTCTTGATATTCTTTGATTTGAATATTAATTCTCATCGTGGTGTAAATAGGTAAATTGTGATGAATACAGTATGAAATGTGGCCCATGATACCGATCTTGTGTTATTTATTTATATTTTCTTTTCATTGATGTATGATCTGTTCTTCATTATTGCCAAATTTTGTTAGTAGAAAGTTGATAAGTTCTCTTCGTTATATTTCTTAAAGGTGTCCCTAGATAAGAAAATAGTAAGCTCCAATTTTTTGCTTACTTTTTATGTGCAAGTTATGAAAAATCAAATATAGAAATGTTCTTTTTTTCATATTATTAAGTGGAGTCTTTTTTGTTTTTTTTTTCGTTTTCTTTTCGGTCTGAGTAAGATGTTTTTCCTTCTTTTTGGATAATGTTGCTTATATAGCAAGCTTTTTTTTTTCATTCTAATCTCAAGATGATAAAATGTTTTGTATATAATCTCTATTTAGCTTGCTATGAGTATTGTACAGTATTGTCGTTACTAATACGATCCTACAAATTGTGAACCTAGCATTGTAAATGTGAGATCGGTACGTGCCAAGTTTTTGCTTAAAGACCCAATTTTTTTGGTTGCTCCCATAAAAAGAATTTAAACTTGTTCGTTGCTATTTCTTTCAAAACTTTTAACTTTCATATTTTTTGCAACACTAATGTGAATCTCAGTTGTTCATGGGTGTTTTAATCCTTTTGTTTAGAGTATAACTACACTATACCCAAAACATTGTACATACAAAAGTGATGTTATTGTCTTTTGTGTTAATAGTATGATTATTACATATAGCTCATCGTGCCAAACAATATATTCTTTGCTTTCTATTTTTTGTGTTTTTGTTTGAATTCTCTTCATGCTGGCTTAGTTTGGTTAAGGTCCTTCCTTGATTGTCTTTTCTATAAAGTTTATCTTTTGCATAGGTGTTGGACTGAGTTCTTCATTGGAGACGAGTGGTTTCTTCTGTGTTTAGAGTGAGGGGCCTTTTTGTGCTATTTGTACTTTTCCTAGGCTAACGATTCCCCTTCTTCCAGCAATTTGTTCTCTTCTGGCCGGTTTAAGTCTGACAACGTCTTAATTTAAGGTAAAATAAGATCTTCCCAGGAACTCTCGATTTCTCCTTATTGTTCGGGTCAAGATAGAGGTAAAAAAGGACAATAGCTTATTTGAACGTGACAGGTTTTACTTTGTCATATGGGTATTCGATTTATCCTTGAAACTCTCGATTTACGGGTGGTTTTTTATCGATTTGTTGAATCATTTTCTTTGGGGTACTGCTAAATGCTTAGTTTTAATCCTTTGAATGCCTTTTTACTGCAATAGTTTCTTTGCCTCATACGCGGTTGGAATCTTTTTCTTTTGTACAAATCCACAACTGCTTTTGAGTTGTTGCCTTGCAAAAAGGATAACAATACTAGATGGAGAATGAAAGATGGAGACAAAGTCTAAAATGTTCTTTTAAGTTTCAGTTTTCTTTTATAGTACATATAGATATTACTTTTTCTTTTATATGACAATTCTAATATATTTTAAATGAGAATGACTGTTGGTTGGCTTCTATATTGCGTTAACAAAAATAGACTCTTTACATATGGAATTGTAGGTAAATATATGATTTTTGTGTTTGACGAGGTGTTTCTTTTTTATGTTGTTTATCAAAATGTTTCATAATCGACTTTATTTTTTGAATATGAGCCATGAAATTTACTTAAAATAAAGATGAGCCCTGAAATTTTTTTTGTTTGTCTTTTTTTAACAACAGAGTTCTGAATATATCATATATGAAACTATAGTGTTAACTAGTATATTCCCCTTTTGGTTTATGTATAAGGGATGGATTTTACCAATTCAATAAAATTTTGTGGCGGCGTGATAATTTAAAGTGGTGCCTTTTAATTTTCGAGCGTTTCTATTTCAATGTATTTCGAATTACTTCTCTTTATCAATGAAATTATGTAGCATAATATTATAAACCTTGGCTTTTATTTGGTATGATCTTGTTTTTATTCAGTTGGGTTTATAAGTCAATCAATAGTCTGCGAAAAGGTAAAAAGGTATGGGGAAATTCATATGTCCCAATTCGTTTTGGGTAAGAATTATATTTTTATATTATGTTGTTGAAATCTTATATCTGTTTCTTGTTGATGCATAGTTGAAGGCTAACCCAAACTCTATAAGTTCTCCCATTTCAACTTCTGCTGTGTAGTTGATCTTCTAGATTGTTCATTCTTATAGCTGTTGAGGATCATGTCTTTATTTTTTCTCTTTAGGGTTTTCTTGAGGCTAGCTCCAATATGAGGTACCTTTCATTTTTTCACTACTTGCAGCAGTTTTTTGTGTGTTTGATTTTGCACTAAATGTGATGATGAAGTTTATAATAAGGTATCTGCATCTTGGATTATTTTAGCTAACTTGTGCTTGCGTGTGGTATGATGCTAATAGATCCAGTTAAAGTGATCTTTTGAGATTTGTTGAAGTGACTTTGTTTAGGCTTTGTAGCAGATAAATGTTCTTGGGACTTCATTCTATCAATTATAAATTTTGATTTTCATAGTATGTAGTGTTATAGGAACTTGATATTTATTTTTGGCTTCGTTGTGTCTGTGCTCGGACAATCTTGCTCTAATAAAATATTTTTTTAAGGCAGGCTACAATTCTACAGGGGGAATAACGCAGTGCATTACAGAATCAAATATAAAATGGCCTTCATCTTTCTCTAAATTTTGATTCGGTCTACAATTCCACATGGGATTAACGCAGTGCCTTATGATAGATCGAATTGCGATATTTCAGTTTCATCTTGAATTAGAATTTTTCAATACTAATAGATAACAAAGTTTGTTTTCTCATCTTCATTTACGCCTATCTGTGATTCACACTCCCAATCACATAGTATCTCATTGGGATAGCATTACCTATATTGTATATTTATGATCATCTTAATACTACAAGATATTACTATATGTATCAACAATAGTATTTTGGCATTACTACTTATTGATTGTGTTATTTAGAATCAAAATTTAGTATGATTTCTATGTGTTCTGATTCAGTTGTATATTCATTTATTTGATTTATTTTTTGAATTTTTTTTCTTTTACTTTTTTTTTATTGTTGCTCTTTGTGATTTGAAATTTTTTCCTTCTCCAATATGATTTTCATTTCCTATTACTGTGTTATGTTCTGTGATTAATTTCTCTTATGTTTTGTGGTAGTTCACTATGAATAATGATTTTTTAATTGTGTTTGTATAATTCTAACATCTTATATTGTTGAATTCTGTCATTTTTTAATAATCATTTGTTGTTTGATATTAAATAGATTCAATTCTGTCATTCTTTTGATACGAGATATTATCTGTTTCTTTTGAGTTGATTGACTCTTGAAATCAAGAATTACGTGCTAAAATTCTTATTTCTTTATGTATTACTTCTGCCAACTCGTTGTGTTTTTACTAACTTTCTGCTTTGTTAGTTTCTTTGTCTGTTGCTTAAAGATTTAGATTAAACATCTTTGCAACAATTTTAATATATTATACATCTCTATGATTTATGTTCATCGTTGACTGAAATGTTTCTAATTAAACATTTTCTGCTTATACTGTTAAAATGTTTCTTATAGAAATTTTTTGCCGTTCTTCCTATTTTAGATTATGTTAATCATTCATCATTATTTTTGTATAGCTTTTATGCATTTGGTGTGATGTTTATGGTTTTAATATGTTTTTACTCATTTTATTTTAATTTCTCATCTTATGCTTTCGAATTTCTTTTGATGGCCTGTTATAATTTGTATGACTTTATCTGATGATTTGTCTTGCTTATTTTTGTATTTAGAGATTTTTATGTTGGATTTTTAAATATTTGAGCAAGGAGAAGTGATCTACGAAAGATTCACAAGCTTGAAAGCTAATTGCATATGGATTTCACGTTGAGAGGAGAGATTTGGGAGGAGTTTAGAAGATGTAAATGACAGCTAATCCTTGATAAGCCTTTCCCTCCGATAATGTATAAAGAAATTATTCAAACTTTATAATCCATGTATATAATTCTTAAATGATAATTATGATTCGCGATATATGTTTGTATTCATCAATTTTAGAGATGAGACATGGAGGTTTGGCTTGCCGGCAGTGGTAGGTTTTACTTGGGCAGCGTTTTACTTTGTCGTTGGGAATCTTTTTGTGCTTAAAAATTGTTTCTATGCAGCTTGGTTGGTTTATTAGGGGCATGCCTTTTGTATCATATAGTTGTGGTTGGTTTTGTGATTTTTTATTATTTATTCGGTCTGTGAATCCTTGGATTTACTACTACTGGTTTTGACTTTCTCCTTATTTTAATATGATGTAGAATTGAGATGGAGATAAATGGTGGAGTTATGGAATTTGACCAGTTCTTATTTTTTTAATATTACTTTCTGTTGTATTAACTCTAGAAGGCCATCAACCGTCGGTTGTGTTTTGTGTTGAGTTCATATTGTATACGTTTGAATTTACAGAAATTTTTTTAATCTATAGCTATTAAGTTTCCATAAATGGTCTGTCTTGGTTTACTAATAGTTTAACTTTTCGTATGGAACCTTAAAAGAACTTAATCATGAATCTACGATATTAACAGACAAATTTAAAATAGGATGTTAATGCTGGATAGATATAGCATGAGATGTTTGTTGAGTATGTTACAATATTAACTTTCATATGCATGTAATCATCGAAATGTTAGTGGACCACTTTTATATGCATGTATTTTATAATTATTAACTTTTTATAAACAAGGTAATATGGCTATTACTTTTTTAGAGAAAATAAATTTTCCTTTTTAACTTAGAATAAGTACATGAGTTCTATTATTCGATTTAAAATCTTCATTTCTTGTTTTCCCTGTTATAAGAATCAACAGAAAAATTAAGACATCACCATTAGAGGTGGATAAGTATAGTTCAACCAATTACATAAGTTCAATGATTATTAGGTTTTATACTTCAAAGATCGTAAGTGGGTCATAAAAAATACAATCAGATAAGACTATATGTTGATATTTCTTAATGTTTTTTTTACCTCAATCAAGTCTTTTGTAAGATATAGTTGGTTGTCCTTAATGCACATTTTTATAAATTGTCCACCTTAATGTAATAAATCACACTCGTAATATATCAATACAATGAAATATGCGTGTTATTATATATTTTTTCATGTAACCGATATAGAATTATTAATAGTTATTGTTTCAACTCTCATTATATATGTCTATACGAAAAATACTATTATCACCCAAAATTGTTCAAACACTATGATGACCACGAACGTGTGGTAGCATGTGCTACCGCCTAGTAGTTATGAAATGGAAGTGATCCAACTCATATGATAAATGGCTCTAGGGGTGAAATTTTTTGCACTCGACCGGTTGAATTGAATCGAACAAAAAATGATCGGTTTGATCAATTCTTCATATATATTCGGTTCAAAGTTTTGAAATGAATTGAATCGAGACTTTAAATTCCTACTTTTATTTTTACTTTTATATGTAATTTCATATAAAACAGAACTGAACCGAAATAAAAGTTTGATTTTAACATTATTTTTCAATAATATCGTTTGAAAATGTTTTTAATTTTTTTTTAATTAATAATATCGAAATAGAGAACCAAACTGAAATTTATGATTCGATTATTCTCATTAGCGGTTTTGTTTGGCTTGACTCGATATTATTACCGAACCAAACCGTTAACACCCTTAATTGGTCAACTTTCCAAGTCAAGCTGCAAAAATGTCCAGAAAACTTTTTTATTGCAAAAATGTCTAGAAACTTTTTATTGCAAAAATGATCGGAATACAGTAAATAATTAATAATTTGTTTACATATGTATGATTTTAATAAATATTTTTTTTTCATTTATGTAAATAAAAAAATGGCTATTTTGACTTATCCTGTTATTTTCCATAATTATTATCGTTATTATCATCAAAGATGTCAAAATGGGCCCTTATGGCCCATGGAAGCAGACGAACCAGCCCTCTTTTCTAGATGTTTAGGACGCGGCTTTGTTCACTTTTAACTTTTGAGGTAACTAGATGATAATATGTGTTTTGTACGTGTTAAGTAATTTAAAATATATGTATAATTTAAACTTAATACTAATGTTCAAGTAAATACATTATCTTTAAAAATAATTATAAATCTAAATAAAGTAAAATAATAATAATAATAATAATCAATACATTGTCTTGTTATAATATTGTTGAAAATGTACCATACAACATTACTATTTAAAAATATATGGAAATAAACATTCATCAATTCATCAACTTCTATCATATTAAGAGACAATTTATTTATTCAAAAATATTTATTTGAATTAATGTATATGAATTTGCATGTTCGAATAAGATAAATGCTATATAATATTCATGTTGTAGGTTTCGAAGAAATAAACTATTGTTGGCCTAAAGTTAATCAAGACTTATGTTATGGATACTTACGTTTCTATTTGTATAATCTTATAAAAATATTTAATTTCACTACATTTTTTAACAAATTACTATTGAATAGAAAATAATAGTCTCCACTATGTGAATTATATTAAATGAGAAAATATGTGAAAAATCTAAATTGTACTTTATTTAAGGGAGACTTGAAGGATAAAATGGAGAATCAAAACTTTCTTCTCTTTAAACCCCTTTTAATATACTAGTCTTTTATTACGTGGTTATGCAAATAGCTCAGAAGTTTTTTATATAACCAACTATTTAAGTATTTCAAATATTTCAATTAAACGCTAAAAAATCTTTTCGTAATCTCCAAGCAGGATTTCAATGATTAACTTAAATTTTCTCAACCTGTAAAATATAGTCCAGTGAATTAAATTAGTATTTGGTGGGGAATCTAGACTTTTTCAGATAATAAGATATAACTCATTGGAATAAGAAAGTATAATATAATTTATAAATTTGAAGTGTAAATAAACTAAGGGCAATTAAAAAGTAATAATTCAAATGTAAGGTAAAATCAATGAAAATATAAAATATAATGAGTAAAATTGTAGAGATTTTACAGGGGAGTGGAACCAGAAGAGCATTAGAGATAAATTTTTATTTATATGTGTGCATGCAATAATGAAATAAAAATTATAGTAATGATGTGAAATCATAGGAAAGATAAAATATTTATATTTTTATCAAGATGAATTTTAATTAGCTTGATATGAAACATGTAGGACATAGCATATTAATTGAGGGGAGAGTAAGATCATTTAAAATATCAATAATGATATAATTGAGGGGCAGATAAGATAATATCATATTAATTTTAATTAGCTTGATATGAAACATGCAGGACTTGTCATATTAATTGAGAGGCAATAAGATAGTCTCAATGATGATATAATTATCTAAAAATATTTTTTCTAAGTTTTGTGTTTTTACATATGTTATTGATTAAGATTAAGTCTAGACAATATTGTAGTACATAATTAAATTTAGGGTAAAATATACTTCTGCCATGTAGTTTGGGGTGAATTTTTATCCTTTCACTTTAAAAAATCTCAAACAAGACTTTACAATTTAGTTAATGTTACTCGTTAGACCTTCTGTAGCTATTCCGCTAACAAAAAAAACGGTCCATTGTAGATAGCATTTATTGGCAATACGTGGCAACTAATATGACGTCAAATCATCTCTAATGTTTTATCACAAAACCACCTTAGCATCTCACCCCTCTTTCTCCTTCTTCTTCCCTGCGAGTTCTTTATCTATATTAGAGATCATTCATGACATATAGGGTTTTTTCCATCACGCACTTCTCTCATCTTCAACTGCTATGTTCTCTCTTCTAATGACGTCTTCAAGCTGAACGACACCCTCTTCACATGGACGCCGACAACCATTATGTTATTTTAGAGTTGTTGCTGAGATAAAGACTTCGTGAACACAAGCAAACCCAGGGAGGAAATTTTTTATTGTTATGCATACTTGGTGAGTCTCTGCTATAATCTTTTACAGCTTTGATGAATTTTTGAAATTCTATTATTGTTTTACTGTTAGGGTGAAGATGATCCAGGTTGTAGATTTTCTACTTGGTGCAAATATTATTTGCAAGATTCAAAGGAAAGGAGTAAATTTTTTAAGAAAAATATAAAAAATGATGGAGCAAAAGAACAACCAATATCGTGAGAAAATGAAGACGATGTGGTTGTTTCTAGCACCATCATGGCTTGTAATTGTGTTCATGTCATTATTAGGATGCCATAAAAAAGATGTCAGCGGAGGTTTATATAAATTATGCTAAAGTTTGTCTATTTATGTAATTGTCATGACATTTTGAATCTCATAATTCAATGTTACAGATTTGACTTTTCACGTGACTGTGTTCATGTAATTATGTTCATGTAAGTGTGTCATGCAATTGTGTTTATGTAATTGTGTTCATGATCTTTTCATCAAAATCGAAAGTCAATACGAAATAAGCTATGTGAATTAGCTTTTAGTGCAACTTCTATCAACATGTGAATTAAAATAGCTAAGTCAATATTTCATATAACTTGTATACCTAATTCAATACTCGATATACTTGTGTGTTGTTGCACTACAAATATGGTATGAGAATCAAATCTTTCCAAAGACAGCGCTAACTATTGAAGCATGAATCTTCAACGGTTGAGATCTACTGAATATTGTAAGGTAACTCAAAAATAAATTCTACCAAGATGGTGGGTTTTGTCAAATAGACTCCAAAGGTCAAATTAGTGTTTGGACGAACTAAAAATTATATAAGAAGTACTTTGACGTTTTACCTTGATTCGTATATAAAGATACTTGCGAAGTAGGTGATGACATGGTATTATATGCATGATAAACAATTGTCAACTATTCAATGGTTATGCCAAGTTTATTAGAGTGGAAGGTATTGCTAAGCCGAAGGTGATCCAGCACCACTTGACATTTCTCTTGGGGTTATGAACACCGGCCGAAAATGGTCTCCGCAGGAGCCATGAAGCTACTGAGTTAGAACTGTCAGGGGTTGGAGAAAATCCTGACAGTCCATGGCTTAGCTGTTCAGGTGAGACGGTAATCCCCAGACTTATTTTTCATTCAGGAAACCAAAATAAAAAATGGAGAGTGGAGAAGCTGAAGCAGAAACTAAGCTACCCGCATGCTCTGATAATCGATCTGATCGACACTAAAAGTGGAATTTGCTTGCCATGGAGAGACCCCTCGTTGGTATAGATTAAAAACTATGCTTATTTGATGGTTGAGGCCAAAATTTGGGATGCTCAATCCCAATTCAATTGGCATTTCTTTGGTGTATATGAGAGTCATGACAATAAAACAAGGCGAATTCAATTTGAAGTAATTAAAGAAAAATTACTCTCTATAAACTTACCTATTCTGGTTGCTGGAGACTTTAATGAAGTTCTCTTTGATTGGAAAAAGGAGGGAGTAATCTTATGTACAGAGACGGGGAACTCATTCGCACTCTCATTAGAGAGTGCAATTTAATGGACCTGGGTTTTTCAAGCTACCCATTCACCCAGCGCAACCGTAGAGAGGTTGGGACAGTTCGATGTCGGTTAGATAGAATGTTGTGTTCCTATGATTTGATTTCGTGATACAACCAATCAGTTGTTCATCATTATCTTGTGGTGGGATCTGATCATTTAGCCCTTCACCTAAATACAAACCCCATCCACTCTAACACTCACGTTAGACAAAGATAAAACTGGATCTATGTTGGCTAAAGGAGGACAGTTGTAGATTAGTGATCAATCAGGTGTGGAACCAACAAATTTCAGCTTCATCAGAGGATCAGCTCATGGTGAAACTTCAGTCTATGAGGACCCAGTTCTTTTCCCAAATAGAAGATCTCTCGAAGGAATTAAGGAGGTTTCACGGGTTAACTAGCCCAAACATGAAAGGAATCAAGAAGTTAGAGAATGAGCTCGCGTCTGCTGTCTTGTGGGAAAAATGGTATTGGCGTGATAAATTACAAATAGACTGGTTAAAATTGGGAGATAAGAATATCAAATTCTTTTTGCCAAATTTAAGCAACGCGGTCGAGGATTAATAATTCATGATTTCGACAGTAAAGAATGACTATGGCTTGATAAGCCTTATGACGTTCGAAGTCACGCGAGCGAGTATTTCTGAACCATTTTCTCTTCCCAACATCCTTTGACCGTGGCAAAAGTGGTGGACATTCTTAGCAAAACAGTCAGCAGGGAACAACTGGATGCCATACCTTCACAGAGGAGGAAGTACTAGCTACCCTCCATCAAATGCACCCCTCCAAAGCTCCAGGGCCAGACGGTATAACTGCATGTTTTACCAACAAAACTAGATTCTGGTGAGGCAAGATTTCATAAATTTTATTTGATAGATTTTATTACACAGGCAAGCTTCCTAAAGGGTTGAATGACAATCATATAATTTTAATTCCTAAGCAAGCTCAGCCGTCTTCCTTAAGGGACTTCAGACTCATATCTTTATGCGATGTTGCTTATAAACCTGTTTCCAAAGTCCTATGTAACAGATTAAAGAGTCTCCTCCCTTATTTGATCAATGATTTTCAAGGAGATTTCATTCAGGGGAGACAAATTAGTGATGATATACTAATCACTCACGACGCTTTTCACTCGTTGAAATAGAAAAAGAAAGGCAAAAGATAAGAGGTAATCATCAAACTCAGACATGGCTAAGCTTATGACCAGATGTAATGGTCTTTCACTGATGGGGTCCTTGGTAAACTACAATTTAATTGTAGATGGCACAGTTGGATAAAGGAGTGCATTTAGACAGTCTCTTATGAGATCTCAATTAACGGGGAATTGACAGAAAGTGTTCTCCCGCATAGAGGTCTGAGGCAAAATGACCTGCTATCACCTTATTTGTTCATCCTTTATGCGAAAGTTCTTTCAAATACATTCTCTAAGTTTGAAAATGAAGGACTGATTCACAGGTTCTCTCCCAAGAGGATGGAACCATCCATCTCATACTTATTTTTTTGCAGACGACGCCATCCGTTTTGCCGTGCCTCAACTAAGGAGTTTTCTTGTATTCTGCACATTTTAAAATAATATGAAGCGAATCAGCCAACAGGTTAACTTTCAGAAAATCTCCTTGTGCTTCTCCCCAAATACTCCTAACAGCTTACAGACCCAATTGAGTGAGATTCTGGGTATTTCGAATCGTGGAGGGTTTGGTAAATATTTGGGTCTATCTGCGGCCATTGAAGGATCCAAAAGGCTCTTATTTTATGATATTAGGAAAAAGCTGGATCAAAGAGTTAACGGGTGGATGGAATTTTTTTTATCTTATGCAGGAAAAGAAATTTCGCTTAAAGCAGTGGCAATGGCGCTTCCGATTTACATGATGAGACGCTTCAAATTTCAGCCTCCCTTCTGAAAGAAATGGAGAGCATTATGGCGCGGTTCTAGTAGGAATCTTCTTCATCTCGAAAGATAATGCATTGGACATCGTGGGGCACTTTGACCAAACCTAAGAAGGCAGAAGGTTTAAACTTCAAAGACCTATCATGCCTTAATAGAGCCCTCCTAGCTAAAAATTATTGCAGGATCATGACCAACACATCCTTACTTCCAGCCCGAGTTCCCAAGAACAAATACCTTCACAATTCAGATTTTTTACACGCTAAAATCCATGACAGATCCCCATGGGGATGGCATAGCTTAACTTGAGGGAAACAACTACTTGACATTGGAAATTTATGGAAAATAGGAGACGGGAGAACCATCAGAGTGTGACGAGATCCTTAGATTCTGAAAGTCAATGCATTGAGAGTGAAATCCCCTCAGGATGATTCAGTTTCTTTAGTCTCGGATCTATTTTTATCCAACTATATGGCGTGGGATGCTAGGAAAGTTTTCGGGTTTTTCAATCAAGAAGAAGCATCACTCATCTTCAACATCCCTCTCCCCCTCCATCCCGAAGCTAATTCCTTATGGTGGGCATTTCAAAAGCAAGGTAAATACACTATGGAGTCACGATACCAACTAGCTTCCTCCTTGGTTTTTTCTGGTAGAAATGAAGGCCGAGATAGTGGATCCTTGGGCAGTCCAGACATAGAGCATTTTGTGCGGATATCCATTTGGAAACTAGACGTAGCTCCTAAAATCAAGTTCCTCATGTGAAAATGTCCCAAGGGCTGTCTTCCAACGAGAGACGTGCTCTTTAAAAGGAAGTGCAGAATTGATACTTTGGTTTGTCCTATGTGTGACGCCTCGGAAGAATCCATCATTCACTTACTCGTCCATTGCCCGTTCGTGAAGCCCTTTTGGTTTGCCTCGGACGTCCAGCTGAAATTTGAATTGTTCCGAGGTAACACTTTTTATTTGATATGGAAAATCTGCTTAGTAGATCCTGCCAGCTATTTGATCGGCTCTACTTTTATAGAGCCATATCTTATGATTTTTGGTGGATATGAAAAGCTCAAGATGATCATGTTTTTAAGGGAACCTCTACGAATCCTGAGGATTCACTAAGGAGATTGAGATATTCCATGAATGAATTTTTGAAAGCCAATGAGTCTAAAGAGGGATGCATCCTCATTCTTAATCCCTTCTTTATGCTATCAACTCAGCTTTAATTGAAGTGATTAGAGTCCTCGAAGCTATGTTTTTGCTCAATGTGGAGATTGAAGTTTCTTGCTATGAGATGTGGCTCCTTTGTCAATCTTTAGATTATGAATTCGAGTATTTTAGAGAGCTATTCAAGGAATTGTCATGTAGCGGGAGTCTCAACAAAACCCTAACAACATAAAAAATTATTGAATCATGCACGATTGCCAACAATTGATCTTCTAAAATCTGTTGAATCTAAAAATTACCATGATTTAGGCAACAATTTCGTTGATTCACGAAAAAAATAAAAAATTAGATTAAAAGAGAAACATGTTCATTCAATATCATAAACTACCGCAAACAACCGAAACAAAATGAATTTAAACTATTATTGAAAACCCTAAAATTTGAAGAAAAGGAAAATTATAAAAATAAATAAAATTACGATCAAGTAAATCTCATCTTACAGACAAGTGAACTTCATCGCACGCGTAGATCACAAAATAAACTTTGATTTCATATCTTACGGGTCACGTGGTTCAACACGAGTTAAAAGTTACACCACTCGAAAGTTGATTTGCACGTGCCACGATTTATATATTCTAAAAATTTCAAAGTTACACTGTCTGTATCAAATTGTATGATATCACTTCTATTGTTTTTATTTTGGTTAGTGAGTATGCTAATATATCTGCTAAGCTAATTACCGATAGAGCTGATTCTCTTTGTTATAGTTGTTTTGGGTCATGTCCTTTCTTGGCTGGACAAGATTTTAGCTAAGAAGTCTGTACATGTTTGGTTTATTAATATAATATTCTTTTTCTTGTAAAAGAAAAATAGTTATCACTAAGTTGATGAATTATTCTGTTGAGATGTCATCTACGTGTTGTATTATTGTGTTAAGGTGTCCCCTACGTGTTATATGTTCTTTGTGTATTGAGGGAGATCTTATCTCTTTGCTATAATCTATTTTACCGTTTAGTATCGACCTGTTATGAGTTATCCACGTAGCTATGTTTACCATTGCATATACAAATTGAAATGAAACTCAATGTTCAACTCAATATTCAGTCAGAACTATATAGCCAGAGTCTTGAATTTTTTGAATATGATATTCTTCTTACAGGTGGCAGGTCTGAAGAGGTCTGAAATTTCACTCATAAAAATATTGTATTAAAATTTGTGTCTCTTTATATTAGTAGAACTTTAATGTAAACAGATATTGCAGTTTAATGTTAATAGAAAGATTCCATTTAAGTTTTTTTAAGAAGCGAATAAGAGAATGTGCATTTTCAATGGAAAATCATCTTGCATTGAACCAAACAAAGGAAAATTCGTTACTTCATTTCCTTTGGTTACCTTTCCTTATATTTTCCTCCTCCTTTTTCCTTTCTAATCATTTTCCAAGATCATAACCTAAATTTACTCAAAATGATTTAGATTCTGTAAGTTAGGAAATTATTTCAACCATTTATTTAATAATGTATATGAAAATAGGATCCTTCTACGATACAATAAATTTATTGTGTAAGAGAATAAATGACGCTTAGATCATCTTATGTAGGGTCCATGATGATCAAATATTCGTTATTAATCTATGTACTGTAGATTTTTGCCTAAAAATATCTCAAGTTTAAAAAATTTATGATTTTGCTGTAAATTCTTTTTGGGCTTTTATAAAATGAAAAATGATAGGAAAACTAATTTTTCTGTTCAAACTGTAAAAATGACCGAATTTTATTTATTTATCTATCTATATTATATTAAAAGAGGCTTAAATAGGAGAAATTTTTTTATTTCCCTTCTACCCATTAAGAACCCTTAGAATATCATACAAATTAAGTATTTCATCTAATTCTTCATTTACAAAATATTTTTTTAATAGTTTACAAATTAAATATTTTTAGAGCATTGTGTAATTAGAAATGTAAAAATCCTAATTACACTATGCTCGAGCAGTAAAATTTATAATATATACAATATCTAAAATTTATATTATGAAAATCTAATGAGTCATACATACGTTCATAACTAATTTTATAATGTACAAGATACATTTTTTGGTGAGTGTTTATTGTTATCCATAGGGAGTATAGTTGATTAGTCATTTAATTCACAGTCGGATATGAATTTTAATTCATAGATATTAAAAATTAGCAGCAAAAAAATAAAATGGATATGCTTTAACATTTTTGTGCAGTTAATGAATCAATAAAAAAAAGTTAGATTTATTACGCGCAACGCGCGTACATTTCTACTAGTTTGTAAAAATGTAAAATGACTTACGTAATTTAATTATCAAAATAACACAAATATAAGTATATTATTTACTGTTTTTCGATCATTTTTACAGTTAAAAAAATTTCAGATATTTTTACAGTTTAAGTTGGAAAAGGTGACCGTTTTTAGGTTTCTCTCTTTATAAAAGATTGGTACTGTAAAGATAGATTGGTTCGTTTCTATAACAAGCTGTTTATTCTTTCCTTGCCAGAATATTTTATCTTGGTCTCGGTGATTCTCATTCTTAGCATGTTCCACCAAGAAAAGTTGAAATTCTTAGTTGAAAATCAGCCAAAGTTATTCTTACGAATATCTATGAGTTACTCGCCATTTTTGTGTAATATAACAAATATTATTATTTCAAATTTATAATAAAAAATATAGTTTCTAAAACTTCAAATCACTTGCTACGGATGAGATGTGTAGTTACTACTGTATTATGTCGTTGGACACAACAAAATTATAATTCATCCACATAAATTGAAACAAATGAAAATTCCAATTGTATTTCATAATGAACTTATCGTGTCGTTTCTGAGAGTGTATGTGGTTGTCAATATATCAGAAAAAAAATACTCATGGTCAACTGAGAAGTATGATGATCGATCAATTTCCTAATTAAATCTTGAAGGGCGTGAACTAATGTAGGTAGATTTATCGGATTCAACGTCTATGAATAAACTTGTGATTCAAGATCAATTTAACCATGTAAATATCACTGAATTATATACTAATTTCTCATCTTTCCTCATAATCTCGAGTTTTTAAGAGACTTAGATCACTGGTCAAATTCATCATGATCAAACCAGTGATGTTTTGAAGATAATGAGAGAGTAGAAAATAAGAAAGAAGATACTAATATCATTGAAGCGAAAATCAAATTAAATAATTTGTTCGCTACACCTTCCAATCAATAATGAATAATCAGGGGGAAAAAGAAAATACAGAGAAAATATTAGATACTGTAGAATCTATGGTCAGCTTTACAGAAGAATCATAGAGAAGATTGACGCACCGCACAGGCAACGACCTGAGCCCATTGCTTCAATTTCGTCTTTACCTTTTGAGCATCATCCCCTTCAAATATATAAACAAATAAATTAGATCGATTAGATCAAGAGCTGAAGAGCAGAAAAAGGAAATCCATCGTCAATCTCATGTAATTTGGAATTTACCTGGATCAATTAAGGAATTAGGGCTTCCATCAACGCAATCGGAGACTATCGACGACAACGAAGACGATCGCGACAAGCTATTAGCGTACTGCTTATTAACAGCATAGTAAAACCCCAAGGCCGGAAAGGTACCAGTTAGCTTCGGGTCGTTGTCTTCGGGGTCAAAACCGAAACCGAGATCAATGCAAGCCTTCAGCTCCTCCAAATCGTCATCAGAAACGCTCTTTCCGCGATTGTGACTGAAGCCTCCACGGAATTCGCTTTTTCGCCTCAGCCAGGCCTCGTCACGAACCGTGTCGGGGGACCAGGAGTTGTGCTTGATAAGCGGGCGGTGAAGTGGTGGTTTCGGTGGATCGTAGGTTTCAGACATGGGCAAAAGCACCGTTCTCGGTGGTTTTTCCCAGTCGAAGGAGGTGGCGGCGAGGGAGGGTTTAATGAAGCTGTCGTGCTTCGTTGAAACTTGAAAGAGGGATTTTAGCGTAAGTTGCAAGAATGACACATTTGAATCGTATAAGAATGAGGTGGAGGTGGGAGCCGAGCATTGGTCTTAGTGGGACCCAGATTGACTGCGAGTACAAGTCAGAATTTTGTTAGCGAACGAACTACTGTCGTGGTGCCACACTGGCGTTTCCTGCTTTCTGGAACATTCTTTTAATTTATTGGTTGAAGTTAAGATATTAAAAAAATTAAAAAATTTGACAACTTATTAAGTTGAAGAAAATATATTAAAATGCATTTAAATCCGTAGATTACATTATAATATTATCTCAAGAAATTCATTTGTTATTGTTGATTGGATGAAAAATATAAAACTGGTTTTTACTTATCTATAACATTGTAAAAATAATATATACATCAATACCATAGAAACATAATAATGAATAATCTAAAATTGATACAAAATATTATTACTATGTTAAGTGAGATTTTTGTCAACAGTAACACGATATACACATTGGTCATCAATCTAACTATGTAGATATCTAATTGAAACAAATACGATTGTGGTTTGCTAAAATCACTAGGAAAATGAAACTCAAGTGAACAATAATAATTTCACGTGACACGTGATAAGATCTAGATTGAAAACTCCATGAAGAGAAGATAAAGCGAGAATCGACCAATCAGATGAAAATATATAGATTGCTGATATGACAATCTCAAGAAAAACTAATCAAGACCTTTGGATTGATCAGACGGTCTAGATTCACTTGGTTGTTATTGTTGATAAGTTAGATCTCGGAGAATATTCTGTTGATCCTATTTTCAGATAAAAATAAGTTAACTGTATCAGATTCTATGTAACCGATTGGACGTTTATAAATAAAGGTAGGAAAATGAAACTCAAGTGAACAAGAATAATTTCACATGACACATGATAAGATCTAGATCGAAAACTCCATGAAGAGAAGATAAAGCGAGAAACAACCAATCAGATAAAAATACATGGATTGCTGATATGACAATCCTAAGAGAAATTACTCAAGACCATTGGATTGATCAGACGGTCTTCACTTGGTTGTTATTGTTGATAAGTTAGATCTCAGAGAATATTCTGTTGATCCTATTTTCAGATAGAAATAAGTTAACTGTACCAGATTCTATGTAACCGATTGAAAGCCAATAAATAAAGGCAAGATGTAACCCCAAAGTAGAGACAACACATGACAACAACTCTCAACACTCATTAGCCTTATAAATCATTTCTCCATAATGAATACTATCAAAATTTTCACATGATTTTTCTTCCCTTTAAGGGGTTTTCACGTAAATCATGGTATCATTATTTTTTTCTCTCTTTCTAAATTATTCTCTTGATTTTCATATTATGATGTAAGAAATTCATGACTAATTCTCAAAGACGGTGGGTTTTTTCCTTCACATTTGGTGCTTTCATTGAGAGCGAGAGAAAAACTCAAGAAATCCTTTCCCAAAACGCTCAAAACTAAATCAAATGCCCCCCTCAACAACTGAAGTGGAAGTGGAAACGAAAGAAAAAGTGGAAACGGATTTCAAACAGAATGTAAGAATGGAAAAGCCAGCAATACAGAAACTCAAAACAGAAGAAGAAACGAAAATGACTACAAAGCCCAAATCGGAAGTGAAGAGCGGTAAACTCATTCATATTCGTTAAAATATTTCTTTGTACAATTATTATTTATTAAAAAAAATTATTCAAGTCTATTCGTGGAATCGAATATGGAAAATTGTGCTAATGGTCATTGTCGTTATCACCAACTACAAGGGGCAGCATCGCCACCATGGAAACATTGCTATCGAGGAAGCTTCAAGCAAGAAAAAAAAATCAGAGCAATATTAAATGTTGTGCTCAGAAAGCACATATCAAAAAAGCTCAGATTAGAAAAGCTCAGACCAGAAAAGTTTAAAGAGCTTAGATCAGAAGATCTTAGAAATCTCAGATCAGAAAAGATAGAAAGCTCAGATCAGAAAAGCTCAGAAAGTTCAGATCAGAAGATCTCAGCAAGCTCATATCAGAAAAGCTCTGATCAGAAAAGTTTTGAAAGCTCAGACCATAAGAGCCCAGAGAGCTCAGACCAGACAAGCTTATAAATCTCAGACCAGACAAGCTCATAAAGTTTAGAACAAAATAGCTCATAAAACATGGAACAGAAGAACTCAACAAGCTCAGATCAGATCAGCTCAGAAAACTCATATAAGAAAAGCTGAAGTCAGAGTTTCAAAACAAAATAGCTGAAGTCAGAGTTTCAGAACAGAAAAGTCAAAGTCAAAAATTCAGAATAAAGAAGCTTCAACGCTTCAGAAAAGAAAAAGAATTTCAGAAGAGAAATTCATTAAAAAAGAAAAAATGGATAAGAAAAGAATTTCAGGGCAGAAATTTCTGAGAAAAGAATAGCAGAAAATCACGTTCACTTTAATCAAGAAACCCGCAACTTCAGAATGGGAAACGTCGAGAACGGGAAACATTGTGGCAATAGAAACATTGCGGCAACGACAACGGAAACTTCGTGGCAATGACAATTGAAAAGTCATGGCAACGGGAATGAAAATAAAAATGGGTACGATATTAGAAACTAGAGAGTAATAAAAGCCGAAATGGAGGCGGCATGACAACAGAACTAGAAGTGAAAAATGAAAGTAAGATAAAGAAACAACATAAACGAAAGTTCTAAAAGTGCAAATCTCACAAACCCAAACGAAGAATGAAGGGGCATGAAGGGAAAGTGAAAAAAAAATGACGGACGAGGAGCAGACAACGATATTCAGAACTTGCAAACTACATTTACAAAAACACATTGAACTCAAAGCTAAGTATTTACTTTTTATCTACTTTGCTTCTCTTAAATATGTCATTTTATCTATTAAAAATGTGAATTTATTATTTGATGCATAATCTCGAAAATTTAAGTGCATGTGATCGTGCTTAACATGTGTTAGTGTAAATCATATTTATAATGCTTGGATCGGCTAGTACATTCGTATTGATAGCTCAACTAAATAAACATTAGCATGACACTATCTCATAATCGAGCATCATGGAAATAATTTATTATGCCATATCTAAATTGATTTGAGTTATTAAACATTATCAAACCAAAATATTATTTTTTAAGATCATGCATCTAACTCGAGACACTAAAAATAACGTATTTAACTCGATCAACTTAACGCTCGATCATCTTACCAAGGTGGTCTTTGACGTGGAAACTAGTACATATCAAAACCAGATTTGATGTTTAAACTGAAGAGAATGAAAGAGAACTATGCTGCAAATCATACATCGTTTGAAAGATACGGAAATTAGCTTCTTGAAGAATTTTGCAGAACTTGATTTGAAGTTCTTGAGAAAATATTATGACAATTCTCGTGGAGGCTACTCAGGAAACAGATTATGTAGAACTTTGAATTTAGAAATTAAACTGCATTTACTGGGGGCCAACTACATGATGAATCATATATCAACAGAAAAATACAGAAATCTACTTTGTGAAGAATTTCACGGAAATCAATTTGAAGCTCTCAAACAAAAGTTATGTTAGCTCTCATTGGTACTTTTCAGGAAAAACTCGATTTGGAGCTCTCGAACAACAATTAAGAAATTTTTTATGAAGGCTGTTCAAGAAAGCTTATAACGCGGAACGATCAAATTCTTTAATTAAACTGTATCGAATGGGCTCCAATTACATGGTAAATTATATATCATCGGAAGCATATGAAAATCAACTTCTTGAAGAATTTCATGGAATTAAATTTAGAACTTTTAATCAAAATTGATGGCATGATAATGTGCAGACTGCTTACAAAACAAATACTTGGCTGCAACTTTCTCTCTCCTTTAGCAACAATGGAAATAATGGCGTAAGTCCTTGGGAGGGGCAGTTTATAAGTCCTACTCTCAGAAGGAACTAAGGGCGTAAGTCCTTGGCAATGGCAGTTCATAAATCCTACTCTCAGAAAGAACTAATGGCGTAAGTCCTTGAGAGGGGCAGTTCATAAGTTCTACTCTCAGAAGGAACTAAGTGCGTAAGTCCTTGGGAGGGGCAGTTCATAAGTCCTACTCTCAGAAGGAACTAAAAGAGTAAGTCCTTGGGAGAGGCAGTTCATAAGTCTTATTCTCAGAAGGAACTAAGGGCGTAAGTTCTTAGGAGGGGTAGTTCATAAGTCCTACTCTCAAAAGAAAGTCAAAACGAGGCCATGGTTTCACTGAAGAAGCCTAAGTTGTTGGGAGAGTCTACGTACGCCGTTCTCATAAGGAAATCAAGACGTGGCCATGGTTTTTTAATTTGAACCTAAGTCCTTAGGAGTAGATAGTTCGTGGGACATTCTCCCAAAATGCAAAAATTATAAAGGGAGTCATGGTTCTTTATTTGAACCTAAGTCATCATCTTAAAAGAAAATGACAACACATAAGTCATACTCTCAAAATGAACAGAAACACAAGTCGCGATGGACAAATGATGAGAGCAGAGTAACGAAAATGGACAAACTAAAAAAAAGAGTAAAAACCTTCAGCTCATTAAAGAAAAGCTGAGAAAATAAGAGCGGGAGAATAGAAAAGGAGATGTGTTCAGAATGGGAAATTAGAAAAAGAAATGTTTTCAGAACAGAAAAAGAAATATCTTTAGAATGGAAAAGTCTGGAGGACGAAAGAGGAAAAAAAATTCAGAACAAAAAAAATTGAGGAGAGAACTTCAGATTAGAAAAGAAAAGTCGAGAAAAAAAGCTGAGAAAAGAAAGGCTAAGCTGAGTAAAGAAAGACAGAAAAGAAAAGCCGAGAAAAGAAAAGACGAGAAAAGAAAAGCCGAGAAAAGAAAAGCTGAGAAAAGAAAGACTGAACTGAGTAAAGAAAGGCAGAAAAGAAGAGCTGAGTAAAAAAAGATAGAAAAGACAAGAAAGAAAATATCAATAAAAGAAAAGTCAAGTAAATGAATCCCGCGGCTTCAACATTTTAGAACAGGAATCGAGAAAAGAAAGGAAAAAGAAGCGAGAAAAGGAAGCGGAAGAAAAGAAAGAAAATGGGAAAAATCTCTATCGATAAACCGATAGTAAATCAAAATGGGGCCATGGTTCCGCAGAATGAGCCTAAGTCTTTGGGAGTGTCTACGGATGCCGTTCTCAAAAGAAAATAAAAATGAGGTCATGGTTCTTTATTTGAACCTAAGTCCTCTCCTCAAAAGAAAATGGGCGGTTCATAATTCCTTCCTCAGAATGAAGACGGGGTCATGATTTTTTATCTGAACCTAAGTCGTTAAAAATGGGCAGTTCGTAAATCTCTCTTAAAGTGGAAACGAGGCCATGGTTTTTTATTTAAACCTAAGTCATTCTCTCAAAAGAAAATGACAGTTCATAAGTCATACTCTCTGAATGAAATCGGGGCCATTGTTCTTTATTTGGACCTAAGTCCTTGGGAGCAGACAGTTCGTGAGAGATTCTCCCAGAATGCGGAAAATAAAAATGAGGCCATGGTTCTTTATTTGAACATAAATCCTCATCTCAAAAGAAAATGGACAATACTTAAGTCCCTCTTAACATGGAAACAAGGCCATGGTTTTTTATTTAAACCTAAATCCCCCTCTCAAAAGAAAATGACAGTTCGTAATTAATTCTCTCAGAATGAAGACGAGGCCATGGTTCTTTATTTGATCCTATGTCCTTGAAAAAGTAATAAAACAAAAAGAGAGTTTAATACAAGGAAAATTGCATAAACAGAGTATTAACATTGATTGAAGCTGAAGTACAAAGGAAAAATACAAAATAAGAGAAGGAAAAAGAAAAATAAGGAAACAGGAGAAATTCTATCAATGGAAGTGAGACATCAAACTCAAACTCCTACAACGAAATTATGAAATGGTACACATATTCTTTACTCATTTTAATAAATTATTATGTTATTGTTCTTGTACAACATTCTTTTCACATATCGTTACGTATGGGAGAATGAAAAGAAAAATGAAGAAACGAGATAAACTCTATCAATGAGCCTGTATTGAAGAAAATGAGAAAACTCTATCAATGAGCTTGTAGCAAAAAGGAAATTGGAGGAACTCCACAATCAGTAGCTGTTCTCAAAAGAAGATTTGAAGTCATCTTCAAACAAATCAGTCCCTGTGAACGGAAAAAAGTGACAATGGAAAAAGAACTACAAATAAAGGAAAAAAAAAAATTTCTATGTCTGGAAGAAAGGAAAAAATACAAAAAGATACAAGAGAATATGGTTACATTAGCAGCAACATCTTCAACAGAAAGGTTGGCACTGCATCCTCAATGAGAAGGTTAACAACGGCATGTTAAATAGTTGCTTGGAAAAATTATTTTGCGTGTTTCGACAAAAGGTAAATAACAACTATTAAATTTGAGCACGAGGATGGGAAGCGACGAAATAAATGACTAGGGAGAGTCAAAACAGGATCTGAAGCGTCGAAGCAGACCCCCTAGTGAGAATGAAACCGAGCACCGGATCAGACCTTTTAGCGAAGATGGAAACCACGCTCCAGATCAAATCTTGTAGCGAAGATGGAAACCAAGCTCCAGATCAGATCTTGTAGCAAAAATAGAATTCGAAGCTCCAGACCAGACCCCCTAGCGAGAACGCAATCGAGCTCCAGACCGACCCCCTAGCGAGAATGAAATCGGGCGCCAGATCAGACCTCTTGGGGATGATGGAAATTGAGTCTAGATCAAACCTCTTAGCGAAGATGGAAACCGAGCACCATATCTGAATTTTATTAGGAGCAAAGACCGAAACGTCAGATCAGGATTTTAACTAAAATGGAAATTAGAGAGCCAAGTCATATTTTTAGCGAGAACGAGAATTAAAAACGTTGGAATAGACTATTAAGAGAATAAGATAATGAAATAAAAGAAAGCACAAGCAACCCTCAAACGCGCGTCAATCGATAAAACAACTCTATATAATTGTTGATAACTTTTGCAGATCATTATTATTGCAGGTCCCAATGAATCTAATGTAAATGATCAATGAATCAAATCATTACATCTGAATGAAGAAAGACTTCATCAAGTGCAATGGGGATAAATGAACATGAATAATTTTACATGACACGTGACAAGATCTAGATCGAAGACTCTACTAAGAGAAGATAGAGCGAGAACCGACCAATCAGATGAAAGTACATAGATTGCTGATGTGACAATCCAAAGAGAAGCTAATCAAGACCATTGGATTAATCAGACGATCTAGATTCACTTGGTTGTTATTGTTGATAAGCTAGATCTTAGGGAATATTATGTTGATTCTATTTTCAGATAGAATTAGATAAGTTGTATCAGATTTTATGTAACCGATTGAATGCCCATAAATAGAGGCAAGATGTAACCCCAAAGGAGAGACAACACATGACAACAACTCTCAACACTCACTAGCCTTGTAAACTCTTTTTCCATAATGAAATACAATCAAAATCTCCCTGTGATTTTTCTTCCATTTAAGAGCTTTCCACGTAAAACATGATGTCATTATTTTCTCTCTTTCTAAATTATTCTCTTGATTTTCATATTATGATGTAAGAAATTCACGACCAATTCTCAAAGACGATGGACTTTTTGGAAAATCGTTATTTGTAGGTAAAAAATATTAAGATATGTGTAAAAATTGTAGTTACTCAAGTTTACATAAGGGTGATGCTTTAAAAATTAAGATATGTGTACAAATTGTAGTCACTAAGGTTTATATAACGGTGATGCGGTAAAAAATTAAGATAGAGGTACAGATTGTAGTCATTAAAGTTTATACGATAAAGATTAATCATAAATATCATAAAAATATAACATGTGGATTATTATCTATCTTACCGTTTTAGTAATTAATATCACTTAATTAATTATATATGTTTGATTGAATTTTAACACAAATTTTGATCGTTTATACTCATCAGATAATATTGTTGTATTTTTATTGTGTGAATTACTAACTATACTCATTGATGTGGACCGTTGTTTTTCATAAGCAACATTTGATGTAACATACTTGACATAAAAGTATAAGGTGGATAATTAATAATGCGCGCAATATATATATACTTTATACGTGGAAACGATGCATGGGCGGCTGTTGTAGCTTTAAGCCAGATCAACACATTATAGTATATTCTACATTTCTTCTTAGCTGGCATTGAGCTGGCTTTCTTATTTAACAATTAACAAGTCATTAATTTTATTTTGAATTTTATTATTTGTCCTTCTCAATGGACTTTAAGATATAACCAGAAATATTTTCTTTTTCCCCTAACAGTGAGTTTTAGCCTTAAATATAACTAATTTTTAAATACGTAAGTGATAGGATAATTATTTATAAATTAATTTAATGAATAATAAAATATAATTTATAAATGATGACATCATCTAATGATTTAAAATTTGATCAATTATTTGATCGCCTTATAATTATTCTCTCACTTTTAAAGTTTAATGGTGCTTGTTTTTTTCATCTGTTTCATTCCAGTGTTATCTTTAAAATTTCTTGATTTATTCTTGTAACTTTTTGAGTTTATTTCATGTCACATATTGCATATTTCAACATTTTCAATTCTCATTTGATAAAAAAATATTTTTTTATTTATTAAAATAATTTATAAATGATTGACACATCATCTGATCACAAAAAATTTGATAATTATTTCGCCAATGTAAAAATATTCTAAAAAAGTTCTCAAATACTCCTTTTAGTATTCATTAATTTATTTCCAGTCTTTTTTTTATAACTAGACGTACAATATTTTTTATATAAATTTTTCTGACCAAATTTACAAATGTTAGAATAATTAGGTATTTTTACGACTAATCTTGGAATAGTAATACCACAGGTACGGACTTGCAGATGAAAGATAAGTTTGTGTAGTCAACAGTGATCTTTTCAAAATTATTTATTAACAGTTTTAATAGAAAAAGAAAAGTAAAGCGCCCGTGGCCTAATGGATAAGGCGTCTGACTTCTAATCAGGCGATTGTGGGTTCGAGTCCCACCGGGCGTGCAAACTTTTTGTGTCGGTGAAGGGGATGGCCTAACTGAGGACGACACATCGTTTGTCTAAGTACCCCCCTTTTCTTTGCTGCTGGTTTGCTCTCAGTTGTAGTCGTCATAGATTCATAAGACAGTAAAAGCCCTTAACATCCCAAAAGTCTTTCGATTTTCTTCCAGTTTTCGTCAGAGAAATATCCCAAACCTCCATTTCCGACGATCCTAACCTTCTTCTCCAGGTTCCAGCTCTCTCTCCCCTATTCTGTACCCATACGGATTTACTTTACCCGTCCGGGTTTTGTTTCGGGTGTCTTCTCTCTCATAATTGTCAGATCTTTTCCTCTATTGCACGATCCAAATCTTGGTTCGAGAGCTTTATCTCTATAGGTCGTTACCTTTTTATGAGGTACCATTTTCTCGTTCTAATTTAAATGTTAGTTTTGCGTTTGTGTGGTGCTTTTTTTCCCTGTCCTCTATTGCACGATCCAAATCTTGGTAGTTCGATTTTTTATTCAGTTAACGTTCTCGGAATTTACTCGAAGTATTGAAGGAAAACTAATTAGTAAAGTCCCCTCCCTCCAACTTCTGGAGTACTTAACACGTGTTTTCAGCACTTACTGATAGCAATGTCTTCTATATGTTGTTTTTATCTTTCGATTTTGATATTTCAACGTCAATTTCTTTCTTGGCTTCAATATGATATGGTATGATGGGCAGGAAGATTGAGAATGTCTTTCATTTTTAGATATGTACTTTCCCAGTGAGTTTGTAGTTTGTTTGGGGGGCTATGTTACAATGATTTTGGATTAGTAATGGGGTACAGAGAGTCCGATAGCAGCGATGGCATCTGCGTACTTTTGAGTCTTGTTTTCTTTCTTTTTTTTTTCTTTCAGTTTTCAGTTTTCGGTCGACTGCTCATCCTCCACAATCTGTTCTTGTACTATTTTTTTCATTTAATATAACTTTTATGTTTCCTATAAAAAATATTATGACACTAATCACATAGCTGATAGTGAATTAATTACTTTTTGAGTGGAGCAAGATTTCTGACAAAAGGCAGCATCTCGATGATGTGAATTCTTGATTCGTACTACGGAGATCTGTAATTGTCTTTACTGTCATATGTGACAGTAACTTATTGAGGCATGAAGTTCTTTGCGAATTTATTGACTAATACACCATGCTACCTATGCTTGAATTCAAAAATCATAGAAACAAACACAATGGCATTCATTACTAATAATTTAGGATATGACCGCATTAGCGATGATATACAACTCTTCAATAAAACGTGGATATTTGTACCCTGTCGAAGTAATGAATCATGACATATAAGCTTGAAATAGATTTGATTTTGAGAGGGAATGTCAATTTTTTGCAGTATTTCCCTTCCAAAATATTAAAATATCAGAAGGTGAGATTCTTCACGTTGTATCCCCAAGCAGACATTTGCATGAAGTTTAATTTGGTCATGGGGCCTGTGTTATACTATCTTGTTATCCCCACTTCATCCCCTCACCCCTACCCCCCTTGCCCAAGAAAGGAAAAAGTACCCAGTAATTAGTATTATTCCATAGAGTATAATACTGGAAAGTGGAAACCATATGTTCAGCTGCGCACCTTGTTAAATAATCCTTAAATTACGTGGTTACAAAATAATTAGAGCATGGGTTTTACAAGCTGAGATCTAATATTAATATTTCTTGCCACTGTTTCTGAAGATTTAACTAAGTTTTAAGACTAATCAGCAGTTTCATAGTTTCTGAGCTGTTGCAAGTTGTGATTTTACTGTTGTAAAAAACTCAATCTCTAATTCATCGGGTTGCCTTGATGGTCTAGTGATATTTCAGCAATTGTTTTGTAGAGACTTTAGCAACCAATTTTACCTTGACAAATAAATGTCTGCTGAATCATCTATTAGAATGCTTGTGAGTATCTAATGTTTTGTTTCATTATCTTCAATTGGCTGTCAGCAGTAAATTTTGATTCTGTGAGGAGGCAAGTGCAAACCCATCAACATCACTGGCTTTTTCAGAACCCTTGGACAAAAGGACATCATAAATGGCAGATTCAAATGTAAATGTTTGCCAGAGTCCTCCTCCTAAAGGCTTCGAAGATGGTCCTGTGGCCATCCTTTGGGATATTGAGAATTGCCCCGTCCCAAGTAATGTTCGCCCTGAAGACGTGGCTGGTAATATCAGAATGGCTTTGAGAGTGCATCCTATCATTGAAGGGGCTGTCATGACATTTGCTGCCTATGGGGATTTTAATGCCTTCCCCAGGCGACTCAGAGAAGGTTGCCAGAGAACTGGGGTTAAACTTGTTGATGTTCCAAATGGTAGGAAGGATGCTGCTGATAAGGCCATCCTGGTCGATATGTTTCTCTTTGCCCTGGACAATCCTCCACCATCTTCTATTATGCTAATATCTGGGGATGTTGATTTTGCTCCTGCACTACACATACTCGGTCAACGTGGGTATACAGTCATCCTGGTTATCCCTTCTCGGGTCGGTGTTTCATCTGCCCTCAGCAATGCTGGTAAGTTTGTCTGGGACTGGCCTAGTGTGGCTCGTGGGGAAGGCTTTGCATCTCCCGCTAAGGCCTTTATGACTCCTCGAGGAGCAGCAGCTGACATCTCCGGCTATCTAGCTGGGTGCAGTATCAATGATAACTTAAATGGCCAAAATGAAGAAGAAGCCATTGTTTATAGGGGGATTTCACAGAGATACTACAACTCGAGAGATTTCTCAATCGTAACTCAGTCTCTATCCGAGTACAATAGTGCCTCCGTAATGCCATTTCTATCCACAAGTTTGAGATCTCAAAGTCTCCCATCTGGATTAAACGAGGTTCCAACAGGTCCCGTTTCATCTTGTGATCAGAACGAATCGATTTGGTGGGTTCAACCCGGCGACCTAAATGGTTTAAAGGGGCAGCTGATAAAGCTACTTGAACTCTCAGGAGGATGCTTGCCCCTTGTCCGAGTTCCTGCTGAATACCTCAAAGTTTTTGGAAGGCCGTTGTATGTATCTGAGTACGGTGCGTTCAAGCTAATGAATCTTTTCAAGAAAATGGGAGATATAATGGCTGTGGACGGGAAAGGTCAGAAGAAATTTGTGTATCTTCGAAACTCAAAAGCATGTCCTAGTGCACCACCATTGTTACTAACAAGAAAGGAAAATAAGAAAGGGAAGGGGAATGCAGAAGAGAACGCGGACACTGTAGCAAATGCCGGCTCATCCGATGAGTACTCTGATGAGGAAAGAGTAGTTGTAGAAGAAGATAATGAGAGGAAGGTTAATCTTGAGCAGTTCAAACACGAGCTGCAAGAGATTCTCGTAAGCTATTCTTGTCGGATTTTCTTGGGATGTTTTGAGGCGATATACGAACAGAGGTACAAAAGACCATTGGAGTACAAAAGATTTGGTGTAGATAAGCTGGAAGAGCTTTTTGACAAAGTAAGTGATGTGGTAGTCTTGCATGAAGAACCAGTAAGCAAGCGGAAGTTTGTGGCAGCGTTAGATGGCTAAGAAAAGCATCTGATAGCTACCATTTCATGTAATTTCTCCCAAACCATTGAGCATCCATGATCTGTATACTTGGTCAACTGTATCTCTAATTCTCACTTGTTTTTCATTCTGTTTGTTTTCTTTCTAACGTTTCTAGTGAGTTTCATGGAAGACGACGGGAGAGGCTGCTAGCACTTTTTTATCTTCCTCCAGCATTTCCCTCATCGTTACGAATCTTGACGTTGAAAATCATACAAGTTTCGGACTGAATCATTGTATATTGATCAACTGCTAATGGGAGAGCCTTGTAGGTAAATAAAACTTCCACATAGTTTTGTTTGTTCAGCTTTCTAAATATAGATTTCCTTTCTCTGCGCCATCTTTTATTGTAGTTTGGAACCGCAGATGTTTCAATGTGTATTACTTTTCATTTAGTACTTGTAGCATATTATGATATGTTTTCCCTCTTTCTTTCTCGATTCTTCCTGTTGATTATTATACCGTTGAAATTTCCAATCTTTTGCACGTAAGGACCACTTTTAAGGCTTATTTGAATGCTATATGGTGCCTTCCCCTAATTCAGCCCTAACCATACATTTATAAAAGGACCAAAGTTGCAATAGTGCTGTAGATTATACACATAAAAATTGTAATAACATACATATATGTATTTGTAGTTGAAATTATGAATTAACAAAGTCAAATCTACCACGAAATGTAAGGTAATATATTTACAAACTGCTTAATTGCTGCAGAAAACTAGCAAGACGCAGATATAAATGTTGTAAGTTTGATTTTTTAATCAAGTCCCAAATGATTTAAAGTGCTCGAATCAAGTCCTTCAGTAAGTTTGAAATATGAAACCTGTTGTGTTTTCATTAACATCACCGAACACATGAAATATCGAAGTTCGAGGTTAACAAAATGATTTTTTTATAAGTTGGAAAAGGAAAACATGACATTTTTAATTATCTACTGATTTGTTGAAAGAGAATTTAACCAACATTAGTTAGGCTTGATCTTCAGTGCTTAATTTATCTGTGACGAGAGTTTGAGTTTCATAATTATTTATTAAAACTAAAGGTATCTGTGATTTTCATCCCACTCATAAACTTTAGTTTTAGTTCAAAGATATATAGATATAGAATCAGAGGTGTATGGCAAATATATGGTGGATTTGTGGAGTAACATATCTTCATACACATTCTCTCACATCAATTTATTGAAAATTTTGATTAAATTTGAAAGGAGTAAATTTGGAGTGTTAAAAGAATTATAGGCTAAAAATAAAATAAATATAAAAAGTGGAAACAAGCTGATGGAATTGGGTGGGATTCAGGGAGTAGTGGGTAATAGCCAAAAATTTCTTGCCGAGTGAGGCGGCGAGTTGATTGAGAAGGTGACTCTTGGCTACCTCGGAAGGTTAATTAATCCACGTTCCCCCACGTACGTATGGATTATCTTCTTAGCTTAATTGTCATTTTGGGTAAATATCTTTTATTTGACATGTTTCCATTAAATTCATGGAAACTAATGTTAGTAAAGTTAAAGCTGTTGGTTTAGATATAGGCCATTCTCTTTTTTTGTTAAAGTTAAATTATAATTTTTTAAAAAAATAGAAGAATATCAGTCGAATTCAACCTCTATAATATGAGTATTTGAGTTTAATCACATATTGAGTTAAAAAATTATTTATTCTTTAGCTCAATTAATTTGATCAATTTAAATCATAACAGACAAGTTGATTTAGTGTTTATTAAACGATCTCCTAAAATTATCCCCAACAAAGAAAATGGTAATGTTACTAAAACTCTCTCTTTTATCCATTTTTCTTCTACTTGAAAATGATAGTTTTACTTTTTATTGAGTGAAAACGACAAGAAGTTTGGAAGAGGGCAAAATTTTTAGACCCGCCTACGTAGGTTTTAACTTGTTATTTTATTAATATTTTTTTTCAGTTGACTAAATCTTACCAGTAAAAATTTTCATGCTTTGATAGAGAATTCGTTTGGCTCCAATTAGTCAGATGACCTTTTTCTTCCTAATAAACTGATTCTACCAATCAATTTTTAACAACTTTTAGTTTTTTATCAAAATAGTTTTTAAAAATTATATGTTTAAATAAAATTATCTCTTCTGTTTTATAATATTATTTGCTTTTAAATGTAAAAAGTGTAATTTCTTCATTAAATTATTGCGATGAATATTAAAAAACAATTCTGTCATTTTTTTACCTTGTTTCACTTATTTTTTTTCTTAAAATATTTATTTAACGAATACAAATTTGTGAGTTTAACTATCTGTGTGAATGTTTATTGTATTTTTTTAAAATTTCTTTAATTAAATTTTGTTTCATAATTTTTTCGAGTTTTCTAATACTACTCCTTCGGCACTCGTGTTTAAGAACCCAAAAGAAAGCAACTAATCCTTTTATTTCAAAATGGTTAACATAGTAAAAGAAAAAAAAAACCAAATGTCATATAAATTAGCTGCAAAACTGGCCTTTGAAACCATCCAAAGGTCCTTCAAATATTAAAAACAAACAAGTATTACCTCTACCCTTCCCCTAAGGTCCTCAAATCTCCTCCTTCACATCCCTACAAAATGCCAACCTTCCTCTTCCACCCATTCATCTTTACTTCTTTCATTCATTCTCTCAGATCAATTTCACAGACACCATGTCATCACTCTCTGTCCATTTCCTCTCACCCACACCTTCCTCTTCTCGCTCCAGGACAAGGATGTCAGCCACCCCAGCGGCTGCGCCGGTGTCGGTGGAGGTTGAGAAGTCGAGGTTGGAGCCGAGAGTGGAGGAGAGAGATGGGTATTGGATTTTAAAGGAGGAGTTCAGACAGGGGATAAATCCTCAGGAGAAGTTGAAGATTGAGAAAGAGCCAATGAAGCTTTTTATGGAAGGTGGGATTGAGGAGCTTGCGAAATTGTCTCTTGAAGAGATTGACAAGTCTAAGGTTACTAAGGATGATATTGATGTTAGACTCAAGTGGCTTGGTCTCTTTCATAGAAGGAAGCATCAGTGTGAGTTTTCAAATCTCTCTCTCTCTCTCTCTGCGCTTCAATTTACGTAGCTAACAATCCTAAAAAGGGTCTGATCCAATTTGGTTGATGATGATCAGATGGTAGATTTATGATGAGGCTGAAGCTACCTAACGGGGTGACAACGAGCGCGCAAACGCGATACTTAGCAAGCGTGATTAGGAAATACGGGAAGGAAGGGTGTGCCGACGTAACGACGAGGCAAAACTGGCAAATCCGCGGGGTAGTCCTACCGGACGTGCCAGAAATATTGAAGGGGCTGGTGGAAGTTGGGTTGACTAGCTTGCAGAGCGGGATGGACAATGTTAGGAATCCTGTTGGGAATCCTCTTGCAGGCATTGACCCTGAGGAAATTGTTGACACTCGCCCTTACACCAACTTGCTCTCACAGTTCATTACTGCTAACTCTCAAGGCAATCCAGCCTTCACCAACTTGTGAGTTGCTTGGCTCTCGCCCCTTTATAGATCAGAAACAGAGAAATTAAACTGAAATCTATATTGAAAATTAAGAAAAGTAACTAATTTTGTGAAATAAGATATTTAGAAAATTAGTAGTATTAAAAAAAAATATTGTGTTGGAATCTTGTCCGAATTTGTCCATTTTGTGCGGGTTAAAATTGACTTAGTTTCTCCTTCTTTAGCAACTAATTTTAAGAGCGGAACGAGCTGAGTTTTCAACTTAGAGCTTTAGGACTGTTTGTGCGACACTTTTCTTAGTGGAAGCGTGAAAAAATTAATTCAAATAGATAAATTTCTAACAATAAGAAGTATTAATCATTAATTCTATAGTGATCATGTTTTAGACATAAATTTTATGTGAAAAAGTGACGTGTCAATTAATTAATAAATGATTGTTGACGGTACACTTGATAAAATAAAACTTGTTCCACAACTTTTTCTGTTCTAGATTTGTTTTAAATAAATTGAGTAAGTGACGTGTCAATTAATTTATTAATTGATGTTTCAAGTCTCCTTGTGATAATTTTATCAATTAATCAATAAATGATTGACGGTACACTTTATAAAATAAAACTTGTTCCTCAGTTTTTTCCATCTTAGCCTAGTCTATATCTACAGCTGACGCAACTCCATACCGACGCCTCACTACTACTTAATTAATTAACGGCTAAGCTCATGTTTTGAGCTAACTACATGTCGAGCTCTTAAGCAGAGCTTGTGGTCACTCGTTCCTCGCTTGTTCCAATCCTAGTAAAGAGCCTCAGATCCGATTCTACACTACATACGATATTCCATTCCGGTCCTTACTAGCTCTTCGCTGGAAGAGCCAGGGGAGGCCGGGTCATTTGACGAAAATGGAAGGCTTTTCCCCTATTAAAGAAGGCCCTATGAAGTCAAGGGAAGTGCATAAATAAAAGTGATTGCCCCCCAACCCTTTTACAGTTCCAGAAGCAGAGGGAGCAGAACCATAAGACGTTCCTTCTCTCCAACCCGCAGGAGTTCCGGTGGAGGGTGAACTACCATGCTCTAACTCCAGTTTACAGAAAGCTAAGCTTGCTTGTTTCACAAACACATACCTTTTCCCCTAACGGTCGTAGCTCCGTCTGTCGGCTCATCTGTTTACCCGAGCTTGCTTATACCGCTAGCAAGAAGCAATCCTTACTTACAGTGAAAGAAGGCTAAACAGTAACTAAAAATCGAAACAAAAAAAAGAAAAAGAATCCTATTTTTCTTCTATGGACCCCTTGGACCTCCGACCAATGGAGCTGACATCAGGCTATTGGCGTTTTATCTGCATCTTCCTAACCGACCAAGACCCAGAAGGAAGGGGTTCATTTGGGATGAGCTCGCAAAGACTCGACAAAAGTTGATTTCATCAAGGAGGTACATTACCCAGAATGGCTCGCTAACGTTGTCATGGTAAAAAAGAAAAGCGGAAAATGGAGGATTTGTGTGGAGACTAGGCCAACTTACTGTTTACTGCCATGCCATGGTTTAAGCTTTAGGCTCCATAGACGGCACTTTTAGCTACACCTAGCTTAGCCTATCCAATATCTGATTTAAAAAGAGCTTGGATTGCTGTTTTTCCTCTCTCGGTATAAAGTCAGTCACTCTTGCGCTCTCGAGGGGTAAGCGGTTGAGCGGGATGAGTCGCCTTGTTTTCCGCAAGAGATCGGGGGAGTCAATCAACTTCTTTTCTCACGAGTGTGAGACAAAGTCATTCCATGAACTTCTATGGAAGAGATGGTGGTTGTTTATGAAATGGAAGAGAAGGAAGGTTTCTAAATTGCGTATGAAGAGAAGGGTTTTATGTATCTTGCTTTCTCCCACCGGCCGGCTGATGGAAATAGACTGACTACCGGAGATATTCGTGTTACTTCGTCTGCACTGGTTTGCACACGAATGATTTTTTTAAATAAAAATTACTCAATACTATTATTTATGAAACTAAAATAAAATATTTAGAATGCTAAATAGTATTAAATTGCAACTTTTTTTTTCCCTTTTCTTCCACTGTTTGTCATCGTTGTTGCTTCACACAGCATTGGTTAATAGAATCGAAACAGTTAAGTTAACTACATTTAAGTGCTTTGGCTAGACCATCAAAATCTCAACAGGGGAAAATGGTGGGGATCCAAAAGCATCTTTTTTATTAAATTAATATATCAGTGCGTCAAACAGCTTTGATTAAAAAGCTGACCTGTTGTTGTTTTCTATCTGAGCAGGCCAAGAAAATGGAATGTATGTGTGATTGGGTCTCACGATCTTTACGAGCATCCTCACATCAATGATCTTGCTTACATGCCGGCCACCAAGAACGGAAGATTTGGATTCAATTTGTTGGTTGGAGGCTTTTTCAGTCCCAAGCGATGTGCAGAGGCAGTTCCACTTGATGCTTGGGTACCGGCCGAGGATGTGACCCTTGTTTGTAAAGCTATACTTGAGGCTTACAGGGACCTTGGCACTAGAGGGAACAGACAGAAAACAAGAATGATGTGGTTGATCGACGAACTTGTAAGCAAATAATCTGTTTATTATTATGCATCATACACAAACTGTTTGTACTTGAATTCTTGATTCGTCGTGTGACTGACATGTTTAGTTGTGCATGATAATTTATAAAATAATTAATGACAATTTTAATGTACCATTATTTTACGAAAACAATCGCACCTATCTTCCTGTTCATTTGAATGAAGTATGAATATATGTAGGGAATAGAAGGATTCAGGGAAGAAGTCGTGAAAAGAATGCCTGGGAAAGAGTTGGAGAGAGTGTCATCCGAAGACCTCGTTAACAAGCAATGGGAGAGGAGGGATTATCTTGGGGTGCATCCACAGAAGCAAGAAGGCTTAAGCTACGTGGGTCTTCATGTACCGGTTGGTCGAGTCCAAGCAGACGATATGGATGAGCTAGCTCGTTTAGCTGACGAATACGGAACAGGCGAACTCCGGCTCACGGTGGAACAAAACATCATAATTCCCAACATCGAGAACTTGAGACTCGAAGCTTTACTCAAAGAGCCTCTTTTGGCAAACAGGTTTTCCCCTGAACCACCTATATTGATGAAAGGATTGGTTGCATGCACGGGCAACCAGTTTTGCGGGCAAGCGATTATCGAGACAAAGGCAAGGGCGTTGAAGGTGACGGAAGAGGTGCAAAGGCTTGTATCGGTGACACGGCCGGTGAGGATGCACTGGACTGGGTGTCCGAATACGTGTGGACAAGTACAAGTGGCTGATATTGGATTCATGGGGTGCATGGCTAGGGATGAAAATGGGAAGATTTGTGAAGGGGCTGATGTATTCTTGGGAGGTAGAATTGGGAGTGACTCACATTTGGGAGATGTTTACAAAAAGGCTGTCCCTTGCAAGGACTTGGTGCCCTTAGTTGTTGACCTACTGATAAATCATTATGGTGCTGTGCCAAGACCACAGGAATAAGAAGAAAAATAAGATTAATAAGATGAATTCGATAATTTTTTGTTTATCGTATAAACTAGCTCGTGAATTTTCTGTCGTCTGGAAGGAAAGACCAAAATACGAAGGCTTTCAAATTGATCTTTCATAGTGAATAAGTTGTCGAGGGTGGAAAACCTGTATGATTTCATAAGCAAATAAGAGATGAAGATTGAAGGAAAAAAACAAAGACGATTTTTTGTAAGCAATTCAATGAAGGATTTGTTGTATGCTCATATTTGTACATTCTAGTAGCTAGTCTGCTTGGTAATTGCCAAAAGCCAAGAGCAGGCACATATATATAATACTAAAATTATGTACCAATTTGATTTTCGTTGTCAATTCTACTTCATCTCACTCAAACAACATTCTAATAAAGATATTAGATTTCTCTCAAGATTCTGGGATTAATTACTGAATGCCCCCTTCAAAGTCCCGGAAGGTGCCAGTTCTATACGTGACCACTTAAAATGACCTATTTATATCGTTAACCCTACTTTAATTTCCAATATGACAGAAATTGCAATAATTAATCGTTTTAAAAGTCTATTAAAAATGTCACATTTTCAATCTCTACTACATTTGTTTTTGCAACTAGCAAAAGAGCTAAAGAAACTACAACGAATCTGACCAAACGACATCCAAAATACAAGGAGGGCAAGGAAACGACCAACGACGCGAACCCGAAATACCCAAGCTCCAATGAGTATGGTGTGCAACCTCATTTGCTGAACAACGGTTACGAGCCAGCCACGGCTGGTTCAAATCTGAAAGGAGAATCCGACAGTCGTCCAACACGCCACCCAACTTAGAAACATCCTCGACCTCAAAACCAAGACTCTGAATCAGCTTCAGACAGTCCGAAAAAACCTGAGCAACTTGTAAATTTTCTGAAACTGCAAATGACAGCCCCTCTCTTAAAGCCAAAGCTTCGGTCAGAATAGGGGAAAGAAACCCCGACAAATTAACAGCAAAAGCAAACATCACCTCCCCATCATTGTTTTGAAACAAACCTCGTAGGCCACAAGAAACCGAGCCCACTGCTCCATCAAAATCCATCCGCAGTCCCTCTCTTCCTGGACAAACCTAAGAGATGGGCGCCCCACTAGGGGAAGGGGATTGGTGGGAATTGCACCTGTTGCAGCCTCAAAGTCAATAAAAAAATTATCAACCCAAGAATGAATGCAAGAATCAAAGACAAAATCAGTATGGACTGCCCTAATACGGAAGGACTAAATCCTCCAGCACACCATAGCAAACCTGCACAGAGATAAATGAGGCATATCCACACAAAAGTTTAAGACAAATTCCACCAAAGGCCAAATCTGATTCGACTTCAGAGCCTTAGGAGAGATATCCTCAAGATCCCAAACCTTAGTAGAAGAAGGGCAAAATAACAAGATGTGAACGGTCGAATCTACTCTACCGCAAACAGAGCACCTACTATCCACCTTGATTTTCCGACGAGTAAGATTGAGCCCCGAGGGAATAAAATCATGGGTTGCTCTCCATATAAAGATTTTAACTTTATTTAGAATGGTTAAATTCCAAACATTTTTCCACCAAGAACCAATATGGGAGCCATAGACGACCCTCCCTTATCAAGAGAGTTAAGGGAGACCGAATACCCACTTCTAACTGAGTAAACTCCCTTCATGTCAAAGTGCTACATAAATGAGTCCCCCACTTCTGTTTTGTGAATATGGATAGTTAGAATGGACTCCCTGTCAATAGGGAGAAAAAATCGATATTTTTTTCCCAAATCCCACTTCCCATTGCTTATAATATTAGCCATACGTAGATCCTGATTAGCTTCAATACAAGTAACCGTACGAAAAGAGGAAGGTTTAGGAATCCACATATCACTAAAGACCCTCATCGATTTCCCATTACCGATCCTCCATTGACTCCTTTTCTGATGATATCTCTCCCCCACAACAAACTCCTCCAAATAAAAGAACACCCTTGTTTAAGCTCACAATCAAGAATCGAGCTGTTTGGAAAGTAATGACTTTTAAGAACACGAGAGACCAAGGATTTTTTATTGTTCATGATGCGCCAGACTTGTTTAGTCAACAGTGCTTGATTGAAAAACTCTAGAGATTTGAAACCCAAACCTCCGTCATATTTAGTTCTGCACATCTTCTCCCAAGCCAACCAGTGAATCTTCCTGTTATGGTCCGACGAGCCCCACCAGAACCTGGCCAGAACAACACTTAAGTCTTTACAGAGAGTCGAAGGGAGGTTGACGATGTTCATAGCATAGGTGGGTAAATAATGAATAACTGCCTTAATCAAAACCTCTTTTCCTCCAACCGAAAACTGCTTCTCCCTCCAACCATCTATCATGTTTTTTGCCTTAGACACAACTGAATCAAAAAATTATATTTCCCCCGCTCCCACCACTGAAATGAGACCCAAATATTTACCATGACAAATGGGCATACTTAATACCCATAACCTCATCCGATTCACATCTTAATGCCTGAGATGTGTGGGGAGAAAACCATGATAGATTTATCGAAATTGATCATTTGACTCGAAGCCCAAGAGTAGTCTATCAGTAAACTCTTCAGAAAAATGCAATTGGCTATGTTGACTTTGTAAAAAATCATGCTATTATCTGCAAAAAATAAGTGAGAAATCTGGGGTCCCCGTCTGCAAATACTAGGGCTCTCCAGGTTGTCATTCTGTTCACCGTCCCGAATCAAAGCAGATAAGCCCTCCGAAACTATTAGAAAAAGATAAGGGGATAATGGGTCTCCTTTTCTGAGCCCCCTCTAGGGAGAAATATGCCCTGCAATTTCCCCATTTATGGAAAAAGAGTAGGAAATTGAGGAGATACACCGAAAAATCAAAGAAATCCATTTCTGGCTGAAACCCAATTTCTCCATCATACCCCTAACAAAAATCTATTCAACCCTATTGCAAGCTTTACTCATATCAAGCTTTATAGCCGAAAAACCCACCTTCCCGGACTTCCTCTTGTTGAAAAAGAAAATCATTTAAATGCCACCATAATGTTAGCAGAAATTTGACGACCTTTTAAAAAAACACTCTGAGACTCCGAGATTATAAAAGGAAGAAAAGCTTTCAGGCGATTAGCTATAGACTTTGAAATAAGCTTGTAAACAATATTACATAAACTAATAGGCCTAAAATCAGAAACAGAAGAAAGATCTTTCACTTTCAGGATAAAAGTAATAATAGTTTTATTTATAGCTTCCATATGTGCCTGGCCGTTTAAGCACTCCATTACAAAGCTGGGTAGTGTCATTCCCCACAATATGCCAATAATTCTGAAAGAAAAAAATGGGAAAACCATCTGAACTAGGGCTCCTCAAAGGTTGCATACTCATAAGGGCGTAAAAAATCTCCAAATATGTGAAAGGTCTATCCAGAGATCTGTTCATATTTTCGGTAAACCTCGGCTGCACTATTTTTAAGACTCTTGCCAGATCTTCCTTTGATGGGTGTACTGAGGAGAAAAGATGATCAAAATAAAATGTTATAAGAGCAATAATGTCCTCTTGATCCTCCTGCCAAAAACCGTCTTTATCAAAAATCCCCTTAATGACGTTCCTCCTTTTACTCTCGGCCGCCCTGGCATGGAAGAATTTCATATTTTTGTCCTCTACTGTCAACCAATCCATACGCGATCTTTGCTTCCAGAAGATTTCCTCCTGACTCTCTAAACCAATGATCTCAGCTTGAACCGAATTGGCTTCCTCCTGAGCTTCCATGGACCACCCTTACTCTTTAAGAATATTCAATCTATCCCTCTTCTACTTCTGGCACTTTGGAATGTCCCCGAACTTGTTCTGACCCTAACTTCAAAGAGCCCTCGCACAAACATCAATATTAGTTCTAAAAGAGTTGAAAGGATTTGAACTGACAGGAAAATTCCATGCGTTACTAATCACCCAATTACAATCATCCTCACGGGTCCAGTTTGCTTCAAAATGGAACCTCCCTGTTGATCTCCCCCTATCCTAGTCCAAATGGTCCATCACATGAGCCAGTAAAACTCTGTGATCCGACATCAAGTACCCCAGAACTTCAACCCAAGCTCCTCTAATGCAGTGTTTCCAAAAATTAGTGACAAGAGCTCTACCAGTCTTTCTTTGATAAACTGATCACCCTATTTATTGTTGACCCACATAAAATTTGACCCATTGAACCCCAAATCTGATAAATCACAGCTCTTCACTGCCCCATTAAACTAAAAAATATGTTCAAACGGCTTAGGAAACTCCCCAAACTTCTCAAAATTGTCATGAATCTCATCAAACAGGCAAGCTAATCTTTTGAACAAAGTCCAGGAGCAAGTTTTGAGATTTGTTACCAAATTGCCATAGAAACCTGTAAGCCTCCACACTCTCCTTCCTTCCATAGACAACTTTGCATCAATGTGCCCCTCTGAAAAAGAGTTAAAATAAATTGTCACCTCCTTCCTCCAGAAAAGGGCAAGCCCCCCCTCTTCAACCAACTCTATCAACCGACATTCCATTTTCAAAACCCAACTTCCTCACCAATTACACGAGACTCAAGCTTTGTTTCAGAAAGAAAAATAATATCCGGACCCTTGCTTTGCATCAGACGATGCAAAGCTCTAAATTCTCGAGCTCCTCCCAAGCCATGAGCATTCCAACTTAACATCTTCATTAATCACAGCGGGTCCATTCCTCGGGACCCGCTGCTGGGGAGAGAGTCCATAAGTGATTCATCGAAACAATTAAACCCTCAACCACAACCTCAACTACAAATTCAGTCTTAGCACAAATATCCATCTTAGATTTTTTCAAAGTATATAATATAAGCAAAGAGGTCTTACATTTCTAAGAACCTTGTAAGGCTTTCTGGTGAATTCTGCCCCTTATTTGGTTTACTCCTAAGCGAATTCCTTTGCCTCCCCTGGACCCTCTGCATTTTCCCCTTCTAGAACCCATTTTGAATTCGATCTACTTGTTTTGAAACCCATCCAGTTCCATGGCTTCCTCTTGGATCGAGAATGATGAGCTCTCCACCTCAACGCACACTCCCAGTTTTCCTTTTCCAAGACCCTCGATAGTGAGGCCATTTGGAAAACCTGCCTCAATAGCATTCACTTGAATCAATTCACCCATACTAGCACAGTCCCCAAATCCCCCAACAGCACTCCTCTAACCCCTTCGTTCTCTAGAACCCGCGTAATCCCCAGGTCCTTTGATCTCTTCTTCACTTCCTCTTTAGCATGGGAACCTAGTTGAGAGTTTACAATAATTGCTGGCCTCTGACTCCCTTGCCTCCCACTATGATCATTCCTTATTCCATTTCGTTGATCACTCACCCCATTCTCCTCTGATGAACCACTACCTAGAGAAACACTATCTCCTTTCATTCCTTCTGCTTTCAATTTCTAACCCAGGCTTTCTCCCGCCTGAAGGTAAGCTCCATATTGATTTTTCTTCAGAGACAACCCTTCCAGTCCTTCCTCCTCATCTCTACAACACTCTTTAGAATTATGGCAGAGCAAGACACAATGATAGCATAAATCATGTAATCTCTCATACTTAGAATCAACCCAAAAAACTGCAGTTGAACCACTTCCTTTAATCTTCATCCCCCTTCTGATGGGTTTCCATATAATAAGCTTTAAACGAATTCTGAGATAACGCCCCCAACATCCCCATTCCGGGTGCTCATCCACTTCAATAAATTCTCCAATCATATTGCCAATGTGCTTCCCCATCTCGGCAGTCATAAACGTTAAAGGGAGATTAAAAACTTGTAGCCAAAACCTGACCTTATGCATACTCAACTCTGATGGTTGTTTGTTCCCGTCTAACTCCCCTATCAGAATAAATGCTTTTTCGAAGTGCCAAGGCTCATTGAGCATCACTCTCTTCCGATCCAATGGATGTTTGAACTGAGTAACAAACAAATCATTACTATGTCTTTAATCTGCATTCCTTTCCCCGATTTCCAAATCTATGCTAGAGTATTTTTCAAAGCATTTTTGTTGACTGACCTCCTCACTAGAACTTTGAAGACTAGGCATAAATTTGGGTCTAAGAGTTTGTCTAAACCCGTGTCTGGTATTTCCAGAATATCTTCCTCCTCCTGGGTCAAAACAAGAGCATTGCACAAATAATCGATTGCCTTTATAGCCACGACCACGAAGACAGAGAGCTACGAACACAAAAAGCTAAAAAATCACAAAAAACGGAAAGAAGAGAATGAAGGAGTGGAAAAGAGAAAGAAAAAGGTGATGAAACAAACCGCACGAAACCCTAGGTCAACCGCCTAAAATTGATAGAAAAAACAAAAACTCTACCCTACTACAGAGACAAACCCTGACCCTACCTGTACTAATCTCTACTACATTAAAAGGAGATTAAAAGGGAGAAACTTTTGATTTTTCCTTTTACCATTTTTAGCCTCCTAAAATATAGTACAATTTGGGTATATAACTTTTTTATCATTTAATTCATATAATGAAATTATATTTTCTATTTGATGACTATTTATTTTTAAGTTGTTAGTAAAACTAAATAATTTAATGTTATGTATTCATAATTTAGTATTTGTCAAGATGAAATTCAAGATCTTTTGTACAATAAATTTTTCTTTTTGAATCAATAATAATATTTTTATTAGAAATTAATAAATTAAATATGTTGTAATACTTGTAATATCGGGAACATGAGAAATTCATATAAATAAATTTAGAAAAAATTTTGAATAAGAGAAATTCTATCTCAATGATAATCATTGTTTAATGTATAGGAACACAAATATTGTCCGCAAAGATTAATTTTAAGATTTGTTTATATACCAGGAATAATATATTTTGTAAAATTTATATTATGTAAAATTTATGGTATTAGCAACATTAAAATTTATGTAAATGAATTTAAAGAAGACATTAATATATTTTTCAACAATCTATTAACGATATAATAATTTCTTAGAAATGTGACAAAATGATAAAAAGAAAGTCATTTTCTATAACATTTAAAAAGTAAAGCTATATAGTATAATTCCAAGTATCTGATTTTTAATTTAACATATCTTACATTTGTACACTGTTCTAGCACTAAAACTTCTAATGTATATAATATCTAAATTATATATTCTATTATTACTAATGAGTCACTAGGTTACTCATTTTATAGATATTGTATAAGGCATATTTTTTTTGGAGAGGATCTCATATTATTTAACTAGAGAGTTTGATTCATACTTTTATTTAATTCAATGTACAATATAAATTTAAATTCGTAAATACTAAAAATAGTACATTTTTTCTTACTTTATAAAACAACAAGAAAACAAATATGCTTATATTTTTCTATGTTGTTAGTGGATTAACAAAAATAAATAGAGTTATAACGTGCAACGCATGTACGTTTTTTCTAGTTACAAAAATGTCTATTTCCCTTTATGCAAATAGTATACAAAATGTTGTAGGTAAATATATCCTTTTCACCTTGCGGGTTAACAATACAACAAACTATGTAATTGGTAGGGGTGTAAGGAAAACCGACCAAATCACAAAAACTAACCGAATCGCATCGGTTCGGGCAGTTTTGTCACTTCTGATGGTTCAGTTCGGTTCCAGAAGTAGAAAAAAAGGATGGTTTGGTTTGATGTCGGTTTTTGTGAAAAAAACTACATCGAACCGAACCCCACTTCTATATATAGCCCATTTACCCTAATTCCCCCTTTCACTTCATGCAGCCTCACCCTATACCTCCCTCCCTCCCTCCCTCCCTCATAATAAAATCACAGAGACACAGACCCACCCTCATCACAAAATCACGAAGACAATAGGCCTAGAGGTTCCCCCCCTCTCTATCTCTCGAACACAACATCTCGTAGTCGTCGAGCTGCTTCATCACAGACCCAGCGTGACAGTTACCATCGTCGTCGTTATCGTCGCTACAACCATCACGATTAAGTCCTCCTCTGCCTCGCTGGCCACCGAACAACCTCTCATCTTATGGTTCGGTTCAGTTTTTATTATTTTTGAACAGTTCGATTTTTTAACATTGAGCGGTTCGGTTTAGTTGTTAATTGTGTAAAATGGTAGGTTCGGTTCGGCTCGATAAAATCCCTTAAACCGAGCCACCGAGCAGAACCGAACCGCTTACACCCCTAGTAATTAGACAACTAAAGATAGAAATACAACATGATAGAGGTAAATGTTGTATTAACACTCGGTCGTATTTGTAATCACCTTTTTTCAACCATATGAATTAGAGAGAGAGACGGAAAGTAGATGGGAATCAAGAATGACCCAACTCTGTCTATTGCTGACGATGGCATGGAAGTAGTGAGAATAATATCGTCGTATTTCTCCTTTTCATTATACTTTTTGCTCAATTTCACGCCATGCAATTCTTTTGATATCTTATTACTTTTGTCACAACAGTTTGGATGTGTTTCACCTATTTAAATTCAATAAACATAAAAACAAGCACACAAACGATAATTTAACTTAAGAATATCAACTTAACATCAATATAGTATTTAACTTATTAACTTTGACCGTCAAATCACTGTTTTGTTAGAACAACAAACACCTTGCGTTCATAGAGAGAAATAGATCAAGTTCTGATGAATCTCGATTGAATAATACTCAGAATATGCTGGAATTGGATTTCGGGTCGCTCCTGATTTTTCAAATAGACTCGTTTCATGATGTGGTGGCTGACTGTCTGAGTGAGAAAAGATCAGTTTTATGGGTTCAACATGTTTGGACTCAAGTGGCCCACGCGATTTTGGGCCCTCTACAACTCCTACAGTAATTGAGGCCTACAAATCTTTGACAATATTTGCAGAACAGAAATTTGTGAGAAACCAATTTGTGCTAATATAATATTGGTGGGGAAATCAATATTTAAACATCACAAGAGAGTTTATGTGATTAATTCCTTGAAAATGAATTTCCATAGTCCCCATATTGAGAGAAAAAGAAAATAATAGATAAGACCCGAGAGGAGAGTGGTACCAACTCGTTTATTTTGAAATTAGATAATTAATAAAAACATAAAGATAATACACTCTACAAGGGCCGTTTAATACGAGTTAAGTAAGAATACTGAAAAAGATAAGTTGTTAGATACGTTTAAGTGCTAAAATTAGATAATAAGATATTAAGATTAGCATGTTTGTTACACATGGTTAAGTAAAAATTTATAGAAAAATATGATTTTCTTGTTTGCTATGTAAGAAACTTGGGTAAAATTGTTGAAAAAGTTTGATAAAATTATTGGAAAAGTTCTATAAATTATATGAGAATAATAAAATTATTGATTATTTATTATTCATAATTTCCTTTGACGGATATACCAAAATACCCCATGACTTTTAAAATCTTGCATAAAATTGTTGGGACCGGTTGGTTTTAAAATTAATTAAAAATAAGTTTGAACCATGAACGGTTCGTGAGCGAAATATCAATTTTTTTTCAATTAACTTATTTAATCAAATTAAATAACTTAAAACCAAACAACGTGCGATTATGCATGTACGCCATTAGACGAGAAGATAAGGTTAGAAACAAATTTTCATCTATACTTTGTATCAAAAAATTTCTGAATTGACTAAATTTTTTCGAGCGTTTTTCGTGTTCTTCAAGTTTTAGGATCTGAATCACGGACTTGAACTTGAAGAACGATTTACGAATTTCATCCACCAATAACCACTCGATAATTTCAAAAATATATCTCACGAGAATTTTGTATAGGAATTTGAGTATGATCCCTCAAAACGATTGAAGAAAAAAAATCGAAGATTTTCTCCTTCAATATATTTTTCGACAAAGGAAAAACGTTTTTCTCTTTTTTGCTTTGTTAACAAGCAACTGTATCTTATCAAAGATCTATCTGCAATTAATTTACTATTAGATATTAAAAAAATGTAATTTTTTATATTTAAAAATATGCTCATATATTTTTAAATTTCTGAAAATTCACCCTATGTATTCATAATTACCGAAAATTATAATATTTCCTGGAGTTTGAGTTGCATTGAGGTTCGTCGATCCAATTAATAAATTAATTGATCATTATTAATTAATTAATTAATTTAATTTTTATTTACTAATTATCTAATAATTAGAAAATAATAAATTAATTAATTTCAATACATATAATCACACTTAACTAATTAAGTGACATCATCCATAACATATAGGTGTAGGAAATATGGCTTGGTACCAAAATACATTTTGATCCAATTTACTATGTTTCTCTATTCATGTTCTCATGAGTTATTTCTGAAACCGAATGGACCCACACGAACAAAACTAAGGATTTAAATACCCGACGAATTTATCTCTATAAATTTCTGACCTATTTAATCCTGATATCTTACGACTCCATTATAAGTTCGATGCTGAATCAACTCTCGATTCATGCGCACTACATTTTCTATTGGTTAAATAAACCCTTTTATTTTCACGGTACACAAAATATTTTAACATAATACCTATCGTGAATATCAGTAATAAGAGCAGAATATAAAATTACCATTTTACCCCTCTTGTTATTATTTCCTTAGCTCCTTTTTTGATTGTAAATAAGAAAAACATAATAGTGAAATATCATTCAATTCACAAGTATTAATTAATGACTCAATTCATTGAATACCTGACTAGGTTAATTTATTCACACACACATCGATAAAGCATAATGTGATATTGTTGCTTTCATAATCGATCCACGAATTTTCATATCTGTGAATCACGTAACTCCAACTTAATTGACTTACAATCCCTACAGTGGAGATGTTACCCACCAATTCGAACTCACTCATTTGACATATCAAATATTGCAACTAACTAAGTCAAGTTACGTATTCATCTCAGGATTAAAGTAATTACAAAAATACTCTTAAGGTGTAACAATTAGATTTAGAGCTTTGTAAACAGTTTTGGGCTCTAAACTAATTTGTTACCGGTCTATTCAACATGTTTAGAACATGTCTAGGTTAACTATTTGAGTCTCCACTCTCATGTCCCAAGACTGGCATCCATTGATTCAACCTAACAGTCGTAATCAGATTCGACTACCCAGTCGATCCTAAGAATGTGAATATCATTCTGAACTTTCTCAGAAGAGTTCGTCTGGAGACGCCCCTATCTTCACTCTTAGTTCATTGATGAAAGTTTCAGGATTTGAATAATTTATAAACATACTTTAATTTAAAATAAAACTTTCAATTTATTCATAAGAATTCAATAATACTAATGTCTGAGAAATAACTAAATACAAATTAACAGTTATTACACGCTATTTTAGGGACATATTTCAACAATCTCCCACTTAGAATAAAGTAGGCGTGTATAATCTCTTATCCCCAAGCGTATAATCTCTTATCCCCAAGCCCTCCAGATGATCGTATAAAACTTTACTGCTTAAAGTCTTTGTGAATGAATCTGGTTGTTGACCATCGAAATATACGTAACCACAATGTCTCCATGCTGAACATTTCCTCTAATAAGGTGATATTTACATTCTATGTGTTTGGATCACTTATGAATTCTACGTTCCTTAAAATTCGCTACAGCCCCACTGTTTCACAATCAAGCGTCATGGGCTTGTCAACGTCTAGAACAACTTCCAGAGTCTTTAAGAATTTCCTAAGCCATACAACATCCTTTATTGCTTCACAACCTGCCACATATTCAGCTTCCATGGTAGAATCAGCAATGCAAGATTGCTTGATACTTCTCCATACAACTGCTCCACCGTTAAGGATGAACACTAATCCTGAAGTGGACCTCCTAAAATCCTTGTCTGCTTGAAAATCAAAATCAATATACCTCATCATATTCAAGTCAATCCCTGAATATATAAGCCTGTAGTTCCTTGTTCTTCTCATATACTTAAGGATATGCTTGATGGCATTCCAATGGTCGATTCCAGGATTAGATTGGAAACGACTCACCACTCCCACAACATAGCAAATGTATGGCCTAGTACAAAGCATCGCATACACGAGACTTCCTACACTTGAGGCATAGTGAATGTTTCTCATGTTTTCCTCTTCTTGAGGAGTCTTGGGAGACTGCTCATTGGAGAGGCTGACACCATGTCTAAAAGGAAGAAATATTATCTTGGAGTTTTGCATACCAAAGTGATCCAAAACCTAATTAATATAACATGCTTGAGACAATGCAAATTGTCTGTTCTTTCTATCTCAAAAGATCTGAATACCTAAGACAGATGTAGCTTCTCCAAGATCCTTCATATCAAATTACTTTACAAGCCAAATCTTGACCTCAGATAATTTTCCTAGATCATTTTCAATGAGTAGAATATCTTCAACGTACAAGACTAGAAAAATCACTTTCCCTTCGTGTATCAGTTTATACACACAAGGTCGTCCATTAATTGTTTAAAACCATAGTTTTCAGAGTTTCATCGAATCTAAGATTCCACGATCGTAATGCTTTCGTAAGTCTATAAATGGACTTCTACAGTTCGTGAACTTTACCTTCTTGTCCTTTCTCCTTGAACCCATTTGGTTAAGCCATATAAATGGACTCATCAAGATTGCCATTCAGAAAAGCAGTTCTCAAATGTACTAGGCAAAGTCTATAGGATACACCCGAGTCTCACCATCAACCTCAGCACCCATGATCTCCATCTCATTCAGATAACTTATGATCGGCATCATATGTTCTCTGACAAGGGTTCCAGGTTCCATCATGTAGTTCATGAAGTTGCGTACAACTGTCTGTCTGTCTGGCTTGACGACTCTGATCTCCAAACATTTGGGTGATGCTCAACATCATATCAAAGGCGATCTCAAAATTCTAATGTTGTTGTTGCAACACATTGCTCATAGATGCTAAGATGTAACATCTGACGATCTTATCAGAACGCAACCAAGAAGCATAAGCATCATTTTCTCTTGAATCGATTCAGCAATAGGCTCAAGGAGACAAGGGGTACTGAGCACGAACTCTAACTTATGCTTTTCTACCGTCAGCACAATATCAAGATTTCATTTCCAATCCATATAATTTTCACCAGTAAATTTATTCGCGTTAAGAATAGTTGAGAGAGGGGATATTGACATGATTACTGAAAGGAATAAATAAAGTGGTGTACATAAATGCCCAATCGTTTAAAAAAGTATGATGCATGGCGCAACTACTTAAATATTTAAAAATCCAGAAAAAATAAATTTCATCCATGATGTTACGATTAAAAACGATAGCTTGTCTCATCGAGGGATGAAGTTTAAACTATCTCCTATCGCATCGAGACTCTTCTCATTTGGTTAATGCTCAAATGCCTCCACATCTAGCTTAAGCAATCACCAATGGTTTTGGTCACCTTGGCCCCATTGATTAGCCCCTAAGTGAGGATTCCAATGTGCTTGAATCTAAGTGTTTAACCAACGTATCGAGTCATAAAAGCTGCTATAGACTAACAATCCGTCTATGGGACGACCCTTCCCCACCACTTCCTTTAGAAGTCTTAGCTTCTCAAGGAACTCGATGACTCAGAATGACACGACTCCAAAGTTTCACCCATTAAAGAGAGGACCGCTATGGGCGGTTCTAAACCATTCCTCGTGGCACGATCAAGTTCACGTTGGAGACCTTGAGAACGTTTCAACGTAAACGATCCTCCCACTTAGTTTTTGATTTTTTTTTTTGGATTTTTTGTTGTTTTTTAAAACAAACTTTTATTAATTTGAAAAATGTGATGAAAATCCTTTATTAATTTTAAATCGCAAATTAAAATCATAACCATTATAAATTTCACATTGTAATTAAATTATAATCATTATAATTAATCTATAATGATGCATGTACATGCTACATGGTGATTTATTATTGGCATATATCTAGTTCTATTTGGCATGTTATATGATGATGCATGATTAAAATTAAATCTTACATATAAAATTAACCTCTATATTGATTCATTTCTAATTACAATCCAAAAGAAATAATAAATTACAGATTAATTTATAAATCTTCATGGCGTCTGTAATTGTCTGTTTATCCTTCAGATTGACCCACCACTTTGACAAAAATCCATTCTCATTTTAAAATCAAATTTTAAATTTTAAATTTTAAAATTTAAATTCAAAGTTCAAATTTAAAATTTAAAAATTTAAATTTTGATTAAAACCCTTTAATTAAGGAAAACAATTTTTCTAATTAAATAATCTCATTAATTATCCTCCATTTAAAAAAAATAAAACAAAAGATAAAAATATAACATTGATAATTATCTTTTGAATTTAAAATTTAAATGATAAAAAGATAAAATAGATAATTATCTTTGAATTCAAAAATATTTTTTATTCATTTAAAATTTAAAATTTAAAAGATAAAAAATAGGATAAATTAATTGCGAGACATCACTGGGGTTTTCTAAACCCTAATTGTTATCGCCTAGGGTTTCGCAAACCCTAGTCACCGAGCAGGGCACAAGAGCGGACAACGACGACGACAGGCATTGGAACAGTACTGGACCATCGGAACAGTAACTCCAACAAGAATAGTAACTCTGAAATGGACAGTAATTTTGGCTGAACAATAATTTTGGCATGAACAGTGTGCTCCGGCGACTTCTCGATGGCGGTTTCAAGTGGGTTTTGGTGATGGTATTGTGGCAACAATGATTTTACATCAAATTTATAAAACTATAACTTTTGCAACAAAATAAATTACATAAAATCCTATACCTCAAATCCTGCGTACATAAATTCTAAATTGAAATAAAAACGCCTAGAGTCAATAGTTAGGGATCTAATCACATAACACATTCAAAACAGTTTTGAATCTACCATACAAAATCATATGCCAATATCCACAAAATTCACGATACGCTCACATCAAATATCCATATGCATAATCAAGAACATATTGCCCTGATACCAATTGTTGGGACTAGTTGGTTTTAAAATTAATTGAATACAAGTTTTAACCACGAACGGTTCGTTGGTCAAATTTCTAAAAAAAATTCAATTAACTTATTTAATCAAATTAAATAACTTAAAACCAAATAATGTGCGATTATGCATATACGATATTAAACGAGAAGATAATGTTAGAAATAATTTTTTACCTATACTTTGTATCGAGATTTATTAATCCAATTGGTAAATTAATTGATCATTATCAATTAATTAATTAATTAAATTTTTATTTACTAATTATCCAATAATTAGAAAATAATTAACTAATTAATTTTAATACATATAATCACACTTAACTAATTAAGTGACATCACCCATCACATATATGTGTAGGAAATATGCAATGGTACCAAAATACATTTTGATCTAATTTATTTCATTTCTCTATTCTTGTTCTCATGAGCTATTTCTGAGATAGAATCATATACAAAGCTAGGGATTTAAATACCCGGCACGCGACCTATTTAATCCTGACATTGTACAACTTCACTATATGTTCGATACCGAATCAACTCTCGATTCATACACGCTACGTTTTCTGTTAGTTTATAAACCCTTTTATTTTCATGGTCCACAAAATATTTTAACATAATACCTATCGTGAATATCAGTAACAAGATCGAAATATAAATTACCATTTTACCCCTATTGTTATTATTTTTTTAACTCATTTATTGGCAATGAATAAAGAAGATATAATAGTGAATTGTCTCATACAATTCACAAGTCTTAATCAATGACTCAATTTATTGAATACCTGACCAAGTTAATTTATTCACACACTAATCAATAAAGCATATGGTGATAATGTACTTTCGCAATCGAACCATGAATTTTCATATCTATGAATCACGTAACTCCAACTTAATTGAATTATAATTTCAACAGTCGAGGTATTACCCGCCAATTCGAACTTGCTCATTTGACATATCAAAGATTGCAACTAACTAAGTCAAGCTATGTATTCACCTCAGGATTAAGATAATTATAAAAATACCCTTAAGGTATAATAATTAGATTTAGAGCTTGGTAAACGGTTTTGGGCTCTAAACTAATTTGTTATCGGTCTATTCAACATATCCATAACATGTCTACGCTAACTGTTTGAGTCTCCAGTCTCATGCCCCAAGATTGACATCCATTAGTTTAACCTAATAGTTATACTCAGATTCGATTGCCCAGTTGATCCTAAGACTGTGAATATCATTCTGAACTTTCTCAGAAGATTTCGTCTGAAGAGGCCTCTGTCTTCACTCTTTGTTCGTTGATGAAAATTCCAGGACTTGAGTAATAATTTATAAACACACTTTAATTTAAAATAAAACTTTCAATTTATTCATAAGAATTCAATAATACTAATGTCTTAGAAATAACTAAATACAAATAAATAGTTAATACATGTTACTTTATCAACATATTCCAACAAAATCCCACACTTTTAAATTTTTTTCTGCAATGCACCCTATCGTGACTTCTGTCCAAAAATTTGACGGAAGTAAAAACATGTGAAGTTACGTAATATTGTCTTTATGGGCAATAGGGTAAATTAACACCTCATTGCCACGTGTAAGTCATCAATGGACTCTCCCCTACCAACCCACTTTAGGTGAGGAGAAGAGATCCTTCGCGTACTCTATCATTCACAAAGGGTGTTCTTTAAAATTACTCCCTTCGCGAAGGTACCCTTCGTGTACTTAGAAACCTTCAAAAAATTTCGTCTTCTTCGATGGTGGTGCACACAAGAGGAGGTGGGAAATGCCGTGGTCGTGGAATTCTTCCCCTGCAACTCCTTCCAAAAATTTTAGATTATCTTTCTCCAAAATTTAGGTGAATTTTCTCTTCGAAACACCCTCAAAGTCTTAACCATATGGAGACTTTGAGAGCCCTCTTTTTTGGGTACTCATTAAAATCTAGAGGAGGTCGTTTACAAGGGTCTGATGAATAATGGGTACGAGGGAAATTCAACTTTTTGATGATAGTAGAGATATTTCTTCTCAGTTTGTGATTTGGGGTCCCATGGAATCCGCAAGTGGGGAATTTGCATTCGGGAGGCATATTTCCCAGTGTGGGTCAGGTGGGAATGAGTTTTGGAGTTTCTCCTAATTATTCTAATCCCCGTGACAATGGAGGCATTAAACTTCTGTGCACTGATTTATATGTAAAGTATGTGTCTTCTGGGGAGGAGGCACTATGGATTGTTGAAGAGGAAGGAGTTGTGAAGTAGAAGACCGGTCTTAAATTGAAAGTTAAGATTGCAAATCCTTCACTGAGAAGGCTGATAAGTGGAGAAATTGCTGAGGCAGTGTCTAGGAATTGTGTGACGCCATTAGAGACAATAAGGACCCATTTGACGGTTGGGAGTAGTGAGTATTCCACCACTGAGGTCTTTAATAATATTATGAAGACTGGTGGATTGAAGGGATTATTTTGAGGAAACTTCATTAATGTCATTTGGGTTGCTCCTAGCAAGGCTATTGAGGTATGTGGTTTCTTAAGATTTATCTGTAATATAATATCATGTTATTTTAGTATCATTTGCACTTGATTTCTCTGATTCTATCACAATCAACTGGTTTTTAACTACTAAGAATCCAAATCAGTCCAAGAGGTCTTCAGTTATGAAAGAATACCACAGTAGCATATTAGAGCTCTTATGGGAAAAACAACGAATGGGTTGCAGGGAAAGAAGAAAAGGGGAATGAAGGGGTTCATTTTGGCGCCATTTCTTATATGGAAAATGGATTGGTTTGTGAGAGGCATTTGATGACTTACACGTGGCAAGGGGTATTGAATTACCCAATCGCCTATTAAATGCACGTGTAAGTTAGATACAATGACTTCCGTCAGTTATTTTGAACGGAAGTCATAGTAGGGTGCGATGTTGAAAAAAAATTAAAGGTGAGGGTGTTTTCTACAAGATTTTAAAGGTCAGATAGTACAATCGCACAAAGGTCAGGGGGCTTCACTATAATTAACCCTTTCTTTTTTATCAAGTTTTAATTTATTGTCAATGATTATTTATAGATTCTAATACACACAATACTTATATATATTATTTTATTTTTACGCACTAATTAATTAACTATTTTAATTACTCCACCAATAAAATCAAATAAACTATTTCTCTTACTATGCCAAAAACTAAAATATTTTTTTTAATTACACCATACAAATAAATCCAATGACAAATTGTTCAAAATTACATAGCAAAATTATATATAGATTCTCTGCTGGCAACTAGTAAAAAATCTTAATAATTCATGTCGTATTTGATTAAAATTTCTCGGATATCATGAAATTAATTATGACATATAAATTTTCCTCTTTTATATATCAAAATTAAATCTAATATAAATAACTCATTCATATTAATACATTAAAATATTTAATAACACATAACAGTTTCCTCGTTACAGATATTTTTCTTTAGTAGATATGAATAGTATGGTTATACATTTTGTTCCGCTCTGACTGGAACGGGCAAAATGTTCTGGTCCTGGCACAGGAACAAAACCGAATAAGGATACAAATTTTTGTTATATTTTAGCTAAATACAATATAAAACTGAATATGAATGATTTAGGGAAAACCACTCTTCGTGGCTCCGTCCCACGGGTCTGGGTCTTCACACAAAAAATGAGATGTGATAACAATCTCGTCATGTCCCCTTTTTATAATTTTAATATTTTTTAAACGTTGATAGTTTATGAATAATATTTATTTTAGGGAATGAAATAATTTTTAATATAAAAAAATATTTGATATTATTAACATGTATTTTTAATCGTTTAAATCTTATATTATGCATATATGAAAAATGTATCTATCATTAATTCAAACTTAATATTTATATCATTCATCTGATAAACGTGCATATCTTAATCTCATGGGACGACTCCGAGATGGGTTTACGGGACGGGTCTTTCGGGAAAGGGGTTAGAAGGGATGAAAAAAATCTCAAAATTCAGTATCCGGACCGGTTTGATTCCACTAGGACTGGAATGAGATATGACGGGGTTCTAAGATCGGGATATTTTATGACACTTTTGTGAGGCTTTGGTCTTGAAGAAAATAAAATATCAAAATCAAGTAGGAAGAATTGAAACAAATAATGATATTTTTATGTGGATTTGAGAAAGTAAAAGTTATTTTGAAAAATATGTAGATATGTTGTAAGATGGGTAAATGAATTAGGAAAGTAATTTAGTAAAGTAGATTTTTAAGGAAAAGTGGTAATGAAAGTAATGTAAGGTTGTTATTTAACCAGATTAAATAATTTTATTATGTCAAATGAGAATACTTGAAATAAGCGTGATAAAATGTTAGATAATAAGTTTATCATGGAAATAACCCAGGGTAAATTACGTATAAATGACAAGAAGTGCTCCTAAAAGTGGTGAAATTGGCTACAAATTTGGCTAAACTAAAACTATTTGTCGTCTAAATTTAATTAGATAAATACACTAAATTTGTATAATAATTAATTACGTAATGAAATAGGTTGATAACAAGAGGCGTTAGTGTTAGACAAGAAAGCCTGTGAACTATGAAGGGATGTCAAGCCGCCGTATGATCCAAAAATGGAAGAAGTGCAAGAAAGAAAGGGAGCTGCTTTATGAAATATAAATCCTCTTTTGGCCAACTTTGGAGATATGGGGCACCATTCTGAGCACGTGAAGCACCTCTATTTTCTGTTTGTTTCTTGGCATAATTCCCATCATCTCATTCTTGGATTTTTATTCCTTTTCCTTTTTCTTGCCTTCCTAATTCCTATACCACCCCCTTAGTTTTGGCCTACTTTAAGCCTCTAATAGCAGTCTCATAGCTCATAGATGGCACCCCATATCCGTTGAGTTTGATTGCCAAAGTAATTCTCTTTTATCTTTTTCGTTTTCTTTTTTACTCATAGAAGGTTTTATGTTTGAAGGTATTGAGTTGATTCGCCGAGTCAAGTAGCATGAGCTTCTTAAAAAAGTTTGGCATTATTGATTATGAAGAACTTGACTTAGGTGGTGGTGAGTGCTATCTGATTATTGTTTGGACCATTGCATTCTTTCAAATAAAAGATATTCATAGTGCCCTCTGAATATTTCAGTACATTTGAACTTTAGTTTACATGTGATATTTTAGTTCCCCATCTTACACTGCAGCAACAATGCTTTATTCTGAACACATTAAAACCATTAACATTGTAGAGCACATATAATAGTCATATGGTTCATTTCTAGTACAAATACTGACATGATGCAATAAAAGAATCGCATTTTAGGGCAAAACTCAACGAAGAGAACGAGAGAATATAAGATCTAAGTCACTAAGAGATAGAGGTTAATTCTCTCACGTTGCCTCTCATGTTGCTTCCAACTTGAGTGGATCCAACTTTGTCACTGGTGAGTGTCAATGGGCTTTCTTTTATGGATCTTTCAACCTTAAAATTCTTCCAAATGATCAACTATGTAAACTAGATCAAATAAATTATTTGGCGGCATGTGCTCCTCCGTTAATGATTTCAATACAATTGGATTGAAAGGTGATCAGAGGAATGTCTTTTACATGATTATAACAATTGATCTGCTAAGCATAGATTTTGTAATGAAAATAATATATTTTCTTTAATTTTTAAATTTATTTTTTTGAACTGATACAAGTAGAAGAGATCTACTTTATGAATTTAGATGCTTTACAAAAGAAGTGGTGTTCGTGTTTCTCATATATATATATATCATTGATTTTGATTCCAATTATTCAGGCCTACAAGCACGTCTTTCAGTACTTAAAAATATTAAGAAAATGGTATTATCATATTTTCTTGACCATTGAAAACATATCAACTAGCTCTAACTATCCCAAACAACACATCTCTCAAATCAGTGCTATATAGATATCACTCGGTGGTCTCTAGCAAAAAAGCAAAATACATTTCAAATGTAGAAAGATTGGATCGAAATGCGCATCATTGAAGAATGAATAGTCGAATTGAAATTTTCCAAAAAGTCAGATAGATAAGGCTCATATTGGCCATATCTCTGATTTTGTGAAGCAAATATATTAAAAAACTAAAATAAAAAATTCATTCTTATTTCTTACCTATTAAGAGGGTTGGCCTATGCAGCCTACACATCCAAACGTGCCTTACCATCAGCTCTTTCATCATTGCTATCATAGAATCAAAATAAAGTACCACAGCTCTCTATGCTGATCACCTTTTTAGTTAAATCCAATATTTTTCAATTTTTGTTATTTAATTTCCTTCACTTATCACGAAACATGTGTGTACAGGAAAAATTTTATATGACACGTGATAAGATGTAGACTGAAACCTCCATCGAGGAGAAGATAGAACGAGAACCGTAAGATCAACTAAGCGGTTATGAAGAATAGATCAATCAGATAAAAATACATAGATTACCGATGTTACAATCTAAAAAAAGTTAATCAAGACCATTAGATTGATCAGACGGACGAGATTTACTAAGTTGTTAATGTTGATAAGCTAGATCTCATGAAATATTCTATTGATCTTATTTTCAGATAAAATTAGATAAGTTGTATTACATTCTATGTAACCGATTGTGACCTATAAATAAAGATAAGATGCTCTAAACAGAAGACAACAACTCTCAATACCCTTAAGAATCAAGCTGACTATGCAGCTTGTAATAGCCTTATAAATCATTTCTCCATAATGAAATACTATCAAAATCTACTTGTGGTTTTTCTTCCCTTTAAGGGTATTCCACATAAATCATGGTGTTGTTATTCTCTCATTCTCTCTCTTAATTATTCTCTATATTTTCATATTATGATGTAGGGAATTCACGATCAATTCTCAAAGGCCGTGAATATTTCCTTTACATTTGGTGCTTTCATTCAAAGATGAGAAAAAACTCAAGAAATCTCTTCCTTAAATGCTCAAAACCAAATGAAACACGCTTCCAACAACAGAAGTAGAAGAATAAATGGATGCGGAAGTAGTAACGAAAATGACTACAAAACCAAAAACAGAGTGAAGAACGGTAAATTCACTCATTCATATTCGACTTGATTTTTCAATTTTGTACAATTATTAATTAAAAAATTATTATTAACACAATTCGTGGAATTGAATTATGCAAATTCAACAACCACCACGAGGGGCCGGTGAAACCCATGAACTGCTACCCGTGGACTACCAGACAATCAAAGCTCCGCCTATGACAGCTAGGCTAAGAGCAACCGAAGTAAAAAAAAAAGAGAGGAGATCAGAAAAGAAATCCATTCGAAAGAAGGATGAGTTAAAAAATCAGAGCGGATAAGAAAAGTTGAACTCATAAAGCTCAGACCAGAAGAGCTTAGAAAGCTAAGATCAGAAAAGCTCAGAAAGCTCAGATAAAAAAAGTTTAGAAAACTCATATCAGAAGAGCTCATAAAGCTCAGATCAGATAAGCTCATAGCTTAGAAAGTTCAAGCTCATAAATATCAGAGCAGAAGAGTTTAGAAAGTTTAGAAAGCTTAGAAAGCTCACACCAGAAAAGCTTCGAAAGCTCGGATTAGAAAGCTCATAAAGCTCAAAGCAGAAAGCACGTAAAGTTCATACCAGAAGAGCTCAGAAAGTTCAAAGTGCATATCAGAGGAGCTCAGAAAAGCTGAAGTCAGAGCTTTAGAATATAAAAGTTGAAGTTAGAGCTTCATAACAGGAAAGCTGAAGTCAAAGCTTCAGAACATAAAACTTGAAGTAAGAATTTCAGAACATAAAAAGTTAAACTCAGAGCTTTAGAATAGAAAAGTTGAAGTCAGAGTTTCAGAACAAGAAGTAAAAGTCAGAAATTCATAACAGAGAAGCTTTAACGCTTCAGAAAAGAAAAAGCTAGAACTTTAAGAATATTAGAATTTTAGAACAGAAATTTGAAAGAATTTCAAAATAGAAATTCATTAAAAAGGAAAAAAATTGTTAAGGAAATAATTTCAGAGAAAAGAAGTGCAAAGAAGAGCACGTTCACTTCAGTCAAGAAAGCTGTCACTTCAGAACGGGATAGCTGCCACTTCAGAACGAGAAAACTGTCACTTCATTACAGAACGGGAAATCCAAAAAGACAATCATTTAAATTTTTAGAACGGAAGACTACAACTTGATAGCCCTTCAAATGGATTTTATGAGGAAAATAAAAGATGTACAAATAACGAGAACGGAAACGTTCTGACAACGAGAACAAATATATTTTAACAACATAAACGACAATGGGAGCAGAAATGGAAACTGAAACAAAAAAAGTTGGAAGAAAAATTACATGATGAATCACATAATTATAAAGATATGAGAGTTTGCTTCATGGAGAATTTTATGGAATTCAAGTTGAGCTCTAGATAAAAAGTATAGTAGTCTTTGTACATGAAAGTAAACTTAATTATATCTTTCAAATTTAATTTTTTAAGAAGACTTAAATAGAATATAATATTTCATGAGAAAGATGTAGATGTCTACTATTTGAAGAATTTTGCAGAACTTGATTTAGAGCTCATGAGAAAAAGTTATGACGATTCTCATCGAAACTGCTCAGGAAAATTGATTATGCAGAACCTTAAATTCAGAAATTAAACTGCATTTATTGGGGGCCAACTACACAATAAATCTTATATCAACGGAAATATATAAAAATAAACTTGTGAAAATTTTTACGAAAATCAATTTGAAGCTCCCGATCAAAAGTTATGACAGCTCTCGTTGGTGCTATTCAGAAAAGTAAATATATGAATGCTTCTCAAATTTAATTTTTAAACTGTATTAATTTTTATATTATTACATAGAAAATAATATATAATTAGAAAACTATGGACAGCTACTTCTTGAAGAATTTTTCAGAACTCAATTTAGAGCTCTCGAGCAAGAGTTATGATAATTTTTATGAAGGTTGTTCGAGAAAGCAGAATATGCAGAAGAATAAATTTTGGAAATTATATTGTATTTGATGGAAGCCAACTATAAGGTGAGTCTTACATCATCGGAAAGATACAAAAGTCTACTTATTGAAGAATTTTACAGAATTCAATTTAGAGATTTCGATCAAAAGTCACGGAAAGCATATTACGCAGAACGGTCAAATTCATTAATTAAACTATAACGACTGGGAGCCAATTACATGATGAATTATATAACATCGAAAGCATATGAAAATCAACTTCTTGAAGAATTTCATGGAATTCAATTTGGAACTTTCGATCAAAACTTATGGCATGATAACATGCAGACTGCTTACAAGACAAATACTTGGCGTCAACTTTCTCTCTTCTTCAACAACAATGGAAATTAGGGCATGAGTCTTTGAGAGCAGGTAGTTCGTAAGTTATGTTCTCTAAAGGAACTAAGGGCATAAGTCCTTAGGAGGGGCAGTTCATAAGTCCTACTCTTAGAAGTAACTAAAGGCGTCAGTCCTTGGGAGGGGAAATTCATAAGTCCTACTCTCAGAAGGAACTAAGAGCGTCAGTCCTTGAGAGGGGCAATTCATAAGTTCTACTCTCAGAAGAAACTAAGGTCGTAAATCCTTGGGAGGGGCAATTCATAAGTCTTACTCTCAGAAGGAACTAAGGTTGTAAGTCATTGGGAGGAGCAGTTCATAAGTCCTACTCTTAGAAGGAAATAAAAATGGGGTCATGGTTCCACTGAAGGAGCCTGAGTCCTTGGGAGCGTCTACGTACGCCGTTCTCAAAAGGAAATCGAAATGGGGTTATGGTTCCACTGAAAGAGCCTAGGTCCTTGGGAGCGTCTACGTATACTGTTCTCAGAAGGAAATCAAAATGGGGCCATGGTTTCACTAAAGGAGCCTAAGTCCTTGGGAGCGTCTATGTACACCATTCTCAGAACGGGAAAGTCTGAAAAAATGGAAGAGCAAACATCCTCAGACTTTAGAACGAAAAAAGGAAATGTTCTCAGAACGGGAAAATATGAAGAACGAAAAAAATGTCTTCAGAACGGAAAAAAGAAATGTCTTCAGAACATGAAAGTCTTCAGAACAGAAAAAAAATGTCTTCAGAATAGAAAAGGAAATATCTTCAGAACGAGAAAGTCTAGAGAACAAAAAAAGAAATGTCTTCAGAACGGGAAAGTCTGGAGAACGGAAAAGGAAATGTCTTCAGAATGGAAAAGAAAATGTCTTAAGAACAGAAAAGTCTGGAGAACGGAAAAGGAAATGTCTTCAGAACGGAAAAAGGACATGTCTTAAGAACGGGAAAATTTTCTGAACAGAAAAAAAGTTGAGGAAAGAACTTCAAAAAAAGGAGTTGAGGAAAGAGCCTCAGAAAAGAAAATAAGTTGATGAAAGAATTTCAGAGCAGAAAAGAAAAGAAGTTGAGGAAAGAACTAATGAGCAGAAAAGAAGAGAAGTTGAGGAAAGAACTGAGGAGCAGAAAAGAAAAGAAGTTGAGAAAAGAACTTCAGGGCTGAGTAAATAAAAGTTGAGTAAAGAAAAGTGAAAAGAAAAACTGAGTAAAGAAAATATCAGTAAAGAAAATTCAAGTAAAGGAAGGTCGCGACTTCAACGTTTTTGAACGGGAAGACCATGAGTAAAGGAAAAATAAGCGAGAAAAGGAAAAAAAAGTTAAGAGTGGAAAAAGAAAATCGAAAAGGAGAAATGGAAAAATAGGAAATAAAAAAATGCAAAGCGGAGGAAAAGAAAGGAAATATGAAAAACTCTATCGGTGAACTGGTAGTAAATCAAAATGGGACCATGGTACCACGAAATGAGCCTAAGTCCTTGGGAATGTCTAGGGACGTTGTTCTCAGAAAGAAATAAAAATGAGACCATGATTCTTTATTTGAACCTAAGTCCTCCTCTCAAAGAAAATGACAGTTCGTAATTCATTTTCTCGTAATGAAGACGGAGCCATGGTTCTTTATTTGAACTTTAGTCCTTCAGGAAGCATGTATACCATAAGGAAATTAAAGTCTTGTCCTCAAGAATGGATTTCACAAAAGAACATAGTTATTCTCAAGAGAACTGTGGGCCAAAAGTTTCCTAAGTATTTAAGAACGGATTTCGTTGAAAGCTTGAAGTCGACACAATACCAGATTTTGATCCTTAAATTTTGCTAAGTCTTTGAATGAAGTACAAAAAGGGAGTTAAAGAGAAGAAAAATTGCGCAAACAGAGTAATTCATGTTGATCGAAGCAGAAGTACAAAGGAAAAATATGAAACGAGAGAAAGAAAGAGAAAATAAGGAAACAGTAGAAATTTTATCAACAAATGCGGAACATCAAACTCAAACTCATGCGATGCAATTATGAAACGGTAGACTCGCTCCTTACTCATCTCAATATATTATTATGTTATTATACAACATTCTTTTCACATATCTTAATATATGAGAGAGGGAAAATGAAAATGAAGAAACAGGAAAACACTATCAATGAGTCCGTAGTAAAAGTAACAAAAAAGACATAATAGCAAATGAAGAGCTAGCAATCATCATCGACATCAAACTGATAAAATAATTGCTCGACAATTGCAAAGAATTTGTGAACGAGAACAAAAAACGTAATGGCAGAAAGAAAAGGAGAAACCACCACTGACAACGGACAATCGAAAAGTTTCTTGGAAAACTACATTGCATGTTTCTAAGAAGCGTGTGAGAACTATACGGGCATACGTAACATAAGAATAAGAAAATATGATCATTGCACATCAATGAATAAAATTCCGTTAAGTGTAATGGGGGTCAATGTACAGGGAAAATTTCACATGACACGTGGCAAGATCTAGACCGAAGACTCCATCAAGGAGAAGATAGAGCGAGAACCGTAGGATCAACTAGGTGGTTATGAAGAATAAACCAATCAGATAAAAGTACATGGAATACCGACGCGACAATCCAAAGAAAAGTTAATCAAGATCATTGGATTGATCATATGGTCAAGATTTACTAAGTTGTGAATGTTGATAAGCTAGATCTAAGAAAATATTCTGTTGATCCTATTTTTAGATATAATTACATAAGCTATATCAGATTCTATGTAATCAATTGAAGGCCTATAAATAAAGGCAAATTGTAACTCTAAACAGAAAACAACAACTCTCAACACCCTTAAGAAACAAGCTGACTACACAGCTTGCATTAGCTTTGTAAACTCTTTCTCCATAATGAAATACTATCAAAATATCCTCGTGGTTTTTCTTCCATTTAAGGGTTTTCCATGTAAATCATGGTGTTGTTATTCTCTCATTCTCTCATTCTCTCTTAATTATTCTCTATATTTTCATATTATGATGTTGAGAATTCACGATCAATTCTCAAAGACCGTGAATTTTTTCTTTTACAACGTGGGAACTACATATATTGATCGATAGATCATCAGTGGATTAAATTAAAAAAGGATTACTAATTGGGAAATAATGAATTCACAAGGAAATAAATCCAAGTAATGAAGCTATAGAAGGTTGTCAAAAATTAGCACAAGGTTGTGGAACCTACTTGTTGCTTTGGTTAAATTCGTCAATATAATTGATGATGGATTGGGATAATTAGCATGCATTCATTTCCTACGTTTTGAGCAAAAATAAAGCTCTCTGTACTTTATGAAGCCATCATAGTAATATATATTTGGTATACATGCACCTAATAACCTTATTCAAAATATAATAATACTAACAATTCTATTAAAGTTGGATTACAGACCTGTAATTCGGTCAAAAGATGACCAGGGTCACTCTCCAATGCCGGGAAATTTTTTTCCCAGCATTGATATTAGGATTAATCTTGACCGTTAGATCTGGCTAGGATGATCTCAGTCGTTGATGGGTTAGGGGTTAAATTGCTTTGCAATTATAAGAGCAGGTAGCCATCCTTCTTTCACTTTCCCTATCACCTTTCCTCCTCTCTCCTGCGATTTTCCCTTTCCCATAACCAAAAAAACCCCTAAAACTCAGACGAAGCTCAGCCCCTTGTCCTTTCCTCCTCTCTCCTTTGACTTCCCATAACCAAAAATTAGGGCACGTGAACAACCCCTTGTCGAGCAAAGCCTCAACCTCTCTCTCTCTCAGACCTCGCGAGTTCGCCTTAGAGTTGCATCACCATGAAGGTCGTCGTTGCCTCGACCAAGCACCCAAAACCTAAATTTGGCTTCACCCCCTCTGATCTAAGGGTTTGCAGAGAGAATCAGATGGGAAATGCCATGAGTGAGAGGTGAAATCCTTTACTTTCTCTGAGAATGGCCGACTCGAAGTTTTTCTTAACGGTCCATGCCTGACCAAATTTGAGAACAGGGTGTTGTTTGAAGCGTTGTGAGGGCTAATCTTAGTTGTGGGAGTCTTACCGGATTAGAGGGTCTGTCTCAGGAATAGCATTTCCTATGGCTGCTTGTTAAAGACTTTATCGTTAATGACCCAAGTTCTGGGATCATATGGTTTGACATTGGGCTTGCTCCCAAGAATCTTTCCTTGTTTCTCTTTGAAGATCTGCAGAATTGTAAGCTTGAAGGTATTGATTTTTGGGTCTCTATTTTTCTTTTTCGATAATTGGCTTAATTTTTCTAGGTTTTTCTTAGCTTGTGTTTGAATTTCTGCAGCCATTTGTATGGTTTTGGATCTGTGATTATTTTGGGTCTTGTGCTATTTCTGAAATTTAATTGTTTTAATTTCTATCATGCACAGTTGATCATTCAGAAATCGTGACCCATTCCATTATTTTACTTTTATTTCCTCAATTATTGAAGAAAAATCCAGATTTCTTTTCTTCAAACTCTGCAATACTTGAGAAGAAAATATATTAAATTATCAAACTAAAGGCCAAAATAGAGAAAGAAAAATAAATTACTGTGGGTAAGCCAAATAAGGCATGCAATAGTCTTTTATTGTTTATTTACACTTTATTTTTCTAGACTTATTAATGTAATGTCGATTTCATGTTTGGCCTATTAAATTCTACAGGTGCTTTGAAAAACGACCATGTGAGGAAGGAGAAAGGGTTTGACTGTCTGAGGTAGGAGTTGCCAATGGCAGTATGCGAATTTCTTTTGTTTTTTTCATTATTTCTTATTATTTTACTTTTGTTTATTATTGAATTTTTTTGTTAAATCATGAGTCTTTTATTTTTTAGTCTTTAAAACTTCAAACCTATTGTGAAATATAATTATAGGCACACCATTTTCATACATGATGAAAATGAGGAGCAAAATAGTGGCTATTTTTACTGCAAATCTCAGATATGTGAGAAAATTAAGGTTTCTTATGATACTTTCAGTGATAAGGTTGTAACTCTCTACCCTCACTTCTTGAAGATTTCTCATCATCTCCCAAGTCACCCTTGTCACCTAAACAACCATGACAAACGAGGGAAACTAAACTCGAGTGTATGTATAGATGTGGTCTTTCTTATATGTTGTGATTTGTAGATTACCCATGTTTCTCTATTCCTACTAATCTATAACTTTTGATCTAGTCAACCGAGGGGATAAACATGGAATGTTCTCCATTGGTCAAACCCTGAGAATCCGTGTAGGTCCACTGAAAGGATACCTTTGTCCGGTCATAGCAATTCATTGTACAGATGTAATAGTGAAGCTCGATTCATAGCAGAAGGTTCTTACAGGTTCATTAAGGAACTATTCTTTGTTCAGTTGAATATTGCTCTATAGTAATTTCTTGGTTCAAAGCTGTTTCGGTTCTATATATTGTCTAGTTTTTGTTTATTTGTTTTGATATTAGCTCTCCCTATTTTTCTTTCTTTAACTTGATTCCTTCTGTTGCCTGACTGGAAAAAAAATTGCTTTGAACATTCTTGGTAACTCTTTATTAGCATGGATAGTAAAGTAACTCTTTATTAGCATCTTCAGTGTGTGTAGAAAATCTTTGATTATTTTTTATAGATTTGAGGCGCTTAATTGTTGGTCTAGCATTATAATTTTTCCTCATTTTTATGTAAGAGGTATATTACTTGCATATGTATCAGCTCAAAGTTCAGAATTTGCTTTAGTGGCTTTCATTTTGTAGGATACCTTTCATTCTCTCATTAAATCTTTTTTACTTTGTATGCCCCCATTTAAATTGGTTTAGGTAATTGGCAAGCCTATGGAATTAGGAACAATAAAAAATAAAATGAATTTATGATATAAACTATTATGAGTTACATAGAATATTGTTGAAATGTAGGTTTCTAATGAAAAGGACAAACCAAATGGCCAACCTTTTGGAGACATATTTGATTTGGATCATTTCATAAATAATGGCCAACATTTGGAGATATGCATATTCCTAAAACCATCACCATTTTTTTAAATGATAGTGAATTGAAGAAATGGAAGAACCTCTACAAAGAGGAGAGTACATATCCAACTTGGAATGAAACAATGCAGCTGAAGCAATTATTAAAAATTCTTTGTCATTGTATTTGTGTTATAACCAAAAAGTAAGTTAGAAGTTGTAGAGTTTAAAATAAAATGGATTTGTTATGAAAAAAATATGTATGTGTAGTGATATCAATGAATGATTTACTTTTTTTAAAGGAAAGTCTGAATTAATTTTTTATTCAGCAACGAGTTATTAGTTCATAAATATTTACAATGAGATTAGTATGTGAAAATGATCAAGTAAATAAAAATGGCTAAGAGTGTGAATATGATTAAGCATGTGAAGTCTTTGAAGAAAGCTTGAAGAAATGGAATAATAATGATCAAGTACATGTGAAAATAGGTGTATGGAAAATGACAAGTGTGTAAAAATGACTAAGCATGTGAAAATGGCTAACTGTGTGAAAATGGTTAAAAGAATGAAAATGACCAAGCGTGTGAAATGACTAAGTGTATAAAAATAGTTAAGTTCTTTGAAAAGGGCTACCTTGTGAAAATGATTAAGTACATGAAAATAGTTGAGTTCCATCAAAACACTTACATGAAAATGGCAAAGTAGAGAAAATTCATAAGTACATGAAAATATGACTAAGTGGCAAAACAAGTACATAAAAATAACAATGGGTGAGAAAATTATTAAGTGAATGAAAATTACGAAGTGTAAGTTAAAAATTGTAAAAATGACTAAGTGTATGTGAAAAATATTTTAGTGCATGAAAATATGGTTAAGAGTGTAAAAATGATCAAGTGTAGCAAAACAGTTGCATGAAAATGACAAGCTTATGAAAATGTGTGAAAATGATCAAGTGTGTGAATATATAATTTATCAACTATGATAAAGTATGTGAAAATATCTAAGTGTATGAAATGACCAAATGTGTGAAAATGACTAAGTATATGAAAATGACTAAGTGTATAAAAATGTTTAAGCGTGTGAAATTGGGTAAGTTGTAAAAATTGCTAAGTGTGTGAAAATGACACTTAGCAATTGGAGCCATTAAACTAGTATTTGGCAATAAAGAAAATGTCCAAGTGTGAATATAGCTAAGTGTGTATGAAAATTGTTAAGAGTCAAACGTTATAATAGGCACCTAAACGCCATCAGTACATGGCGATTCGCCTATCATGACTGATGTTTGAGGCCTGTTGGAGATGTTTAAGCCCCAAACGGCATGGTAACATGTTTTTAGCTTGTATCTCAGTGACATGGGCCAAACACCTGTGTGTCCGGCGTTTGGGCCCCAAAGTGCCATGGTAACAGGCTTGTCTCGTGCACTAGTGACACGGGCCAAACACCAGTGTGTCTGGCGTTTGGGGCCCAAACACCACCAACAGGTCCCAAACGCCAGCCATGACTAGTGATTCACCTACCATGGCTGATGTTTGGGGCCGGCTGGTGGCATTTGAGACCCAAACGCTAGATACACAGGCGTTTGGTCCCAATACTCCCTATTGGATCGTGGCGCGCATGTCAACTTTCGGATGATATAACTTTTGACTCGGGTGAAATCACGTGACCTATAAAATATCAAATCGAAGTTTATTCAGAGATCTACAAGCTCAACTAGTTTTGGGTCCAAACAAATTATTTTAAGTACTTTCAGAGGCCCAAAAACTGTTTAGGTCTTAATTTTAGACTTTTTCATAATTCTCATCTCTTTTAATTTTTTGGGGTTTTTATATGCTTTAAATTAAAAACGTAAATATGTTGTTTTCCAAATTTTATGGAGTTATAATTTATAAACTTAAAAGTTAAAATTTTAAATTTTAATATTCAATTTCAAACTTTTAGCGGATATGTTCGATTTATAGATAAAATCTGACCTTGAGGGTCAAACCGATAAATAGGATTTACCAACCATCATAACATCACGACATTTAATTATATATGATGAAAACTCGTCTCGCTCGATACTTGTCACAAAAGCACAACAACATTATCAATGACAACTTTTAACGAGTTTATGAATAAATGTTCAATTGTATCGAGAATCATTAATTAATCCAATCTAATTTCACATGATAAGTGAGTATCATGAATGTTTGCATTGAAATAATGAGTTTTTTTCTATTTTTATCGATGATTTTCCCGGTGTAATGTAAATAATTACAAAAATATCGATTTTAAGGAAAATCGTGAAGAATGGCGATTAGAACCATATAAATGGCGATTAGGAGCAAAGAAGTGGCGATTGAGAGGGAGACCGGTGATCACCTATTTGTAAATAGCATTTGAGGACTGAAATAGGTGATTTGAGGTATAAAACTAGCGCTTGACATTGACGATGCGATTAGCACCTTCATGATGGCATTTAGGGGCAAAAAATAGGTGATTCGCCTATTCGGTATGGCGATTATGTTGTACGTATTTGGTGAACCCCTCCAAGAAATATTATTTTGTACGTATTTGGTGAACCCCGCTACGTAATTTGTGAATCCCACTATGTAATTTTGAACCCACTACGTAATTGGTGAACCCCTCCATGAATTATTCTTTTATACATATTTGGTGAAATCCACTACGTAATTGGTGAACCCCACTACGTAATTGGTGAACCCCACTACGTAATTGGTGAACCCCTCCAAGAATTATTCATTTGTACGTATTTGGTGAACCTCACTACTTAATTGATGAATCCCACTACGTAATTGGTGAATCCCTCCAAGAATTATTTTTTTGTACATATTTGGTGAACCTCACTACGTAATTGGTGAACTCAAAAAAAAAATCTACTACCTGTTAGGCTTTACGTGACCCAGATTACTCCAAATACAATTTAAAGGCTAGAGAGCAAGACGAAGCAACATTTGTTTGTCAAAGGCAGAGAATGAATTACTCGGATTCAAACAAGAAACGGTGAGAAATAACTCAGTAGTCACCTCATTGAAACGTTGATTAAGTTCTTAAAGTTGCATATCAATGACAGTGCAAAACAACAAAACCCAAAAATAATGCATGTTCGTATACTCAGTCTGAGGGGCTTTACGTTGTGATCTTCCTATAACCACATACCATTCATTCATATTTGGCACTAAGATACCATTTTTGTCATAAAATGCCACAACTTCACTTAATAAAGACTCTCAGCCATCATCCCTCACCGTCTGCAATCGTTGTTTTGTCGCCTTAACTTGTGTCTCATGGCGTTTAAAATGTCTTGATCTTTTCTTTGCAAGGCTTGAGATAACTCATTTGTAAGACCTAATATTGTTTTCATAGTGTAAACATTGAATGCAAACTCAAAAGTCTAAATTACATCCATGGAAGTACGTGCATGAACTCTTTATTCTTGTTTTACTGTTTCTTCAGTCACAAACTTTAGCACATCAACTATAGAGGAAAACATTAAAATCACATTCATAAGTTAACGATAATGGGATCCCCAACGTGTATCTCTGGCTCGTTGAAAACTAGTTTTTTGGTTCAAGCCTCACCCATTTTGAAGTTCACCTTTTTCTAATACTTCCAAAATTTTAGAAGCTTGTTTCTCTTAAAGAACATCTCGACGCTTACAAGATGATCCAACCATGTTCACCAAATCAACTACATTAACAAAAAGATTAGAGACACTGATATGATTTTTTACAGTCGTCTCAAGTGCCAACTGAAGCTGATCCGTAAAGCAATGAATATAATGTGCAGATTCATTCTCATTCAAAATTAAAGATTTAAGACTGCTGATTTCACATCGCATATTACTAGCTCCATCATAACCTTGTCCATGTATTCTTGATAAACTCAACCCATGTGTAGAAAGTAAAGACTCAATGGCTACTTTTATTGGTAAATCAGTAGTTTTGGCTACATGGACAATACCAATAAACTTTTCAAGTATGCACCTCATTTATCCACATAACGTAAAACAATAGCCATTTGCTCTTTAACAGAGATGTCACGAGACTCATCAACCAAAATTGCAAACAAATCATCATTAATTTCATAAATGATAGCTTTGGTCGTTCTAAAACAGCTGCATTTATAATATATTTCTGAATCTCAGGAGCCAACATCTTCTGATTCTTTGGACTATTTCCAATACGACCTTTTTAATGTCTTTGTTGTTGTTAGTAAGAAGCTACACAAGTTCAAGAAAATTTCCTCCATTCAAAGAACTAAATGATTCATCATGGCCACAAAAGGGTTGTCATTGGCGAAGCATATGTCTTATACATTGATTTGACGCATCTACGGGAATGTGATAATCTCATTTTGCTTGATTCGTTTGTCTACAAATAACATTTCAATATGTTGTTCTTGTTTCATCAAATATTCACACCTCTTCAAAGCTTGATTATGAGCACTATTAGTGATTCCAACATTAATGTCCAACCTATCTTTTTTTTCCAAGTATAGAAACCATCATATGTAAAAGAATTCCCCTTGATTGCTTTCCATCGATTTTTCCAAATAGATAACAACATAAACAAAATGCTAAATCTTTCTTTATACTATATTCCAACCAATTGGAATATTGTTTAAATCATTCAGGGTTAAATCAATGATTACTTCCCCCCATTAACTTTTGAGGGAACTTATGGTTGAAAGGCTGGCAATGACCCTTTTGAATATGAGTCACTCTTACTTTATTTTGATCATTTAGATGATAATCAGTTATTCGAATCTGTAATCCAGAATCCGAAGGTAGATTATTCAAGTCAACATTACGATGACTTTGTCTAGAACTAGAAGATGGTTGTGAATGTGAATCCATCGGTTCCATTGATTTTCTTTTGAATTTTTTTTTTCATTTTAGCACAAAAAAATTCCTAATAAATAATGAGCCACAAAACTGCATCACATTCTTGATAATCACTTAACAAAATATATAGCAAGAATGCATAGCAACAACAATCTCAACAGCAATCAACGATTCAACAACAATCTCAAATCAAATTCGCATAGGACATTGAACAAAATCTCAACAACAATCAACGATTCAACTGCAATCTCAACATCAAAATAGACATCAGAAATCAGATGAGAGAGATAAGAAATACCTTATAACTTGATATCATCAAGTACAAAAAAGTTCTATATATAGAACTTACTAATGTCTCAATTAAGAAACTAATCAAGAGAATCTTGATTCGTTGCATTATAATGCATTACAGGAATAATTCATGTACACTCTCACAATTCACTTTCCTTGTTGTCAAAGAAAAAAATATTGAACAACGAATTCTAATAGAAAAAGAAAGTAGAACCATGGCTAAGCAATGATGACTGGGCAGGCCATGTGAAGACAGCTGAGGTGGAGATTGATAGACAAAGTTTTCATTTAGGCTTGGGGTGTGCAGCCGTCCTGAGAATTTCTTTCCATCCCGCAAAAGCGTTTTGAACCCAGCTAAACGAGACAAGTTTCTCACTCATCTCGAGACTGGATAGGACGGTATGGGATGGGACATGGGACAAGGTAAAGAAATGGCGTGCCTTGCCCCGTCCAGATACTTGATAGGTTGCCTAAATTTGTTTTTTTTTTACATTTGACCCTTAGTCTTTTAAGATTTAAGCTTTAATATTTTTAACTTTAAACTTTTTTAATTTTTAGCCTTAAGAATTTTGGCTCAATTTTTAGCTTTATGTTAGAAACACCAAAAAAGTCTACAAAGACCTAAAAAAGTATATAAGACTTAAACTATTTTTTGTCTCCTTGTCTCGTCCCATCTCATCCCTAACCATGAACCGCCTCGTCCCATCCCATTTGGGTTTTGTCTTTCCTGAGACGGGACGGGACCAAAAAAACTTCTCCTGTCCTATTTGGGACGAGATAAAAAATATAAAAAAATTCTCTCATCCAATTCTGTGCACATCCTTAATGCAAGCTATGCACGAAGTTAAGAAAATGCATTGTGATATCAGGTAGGCTATAATGGTTGCTCTTGTGTGCCTTTAATCCTAACCGCCCCCTCAAGCTCATGGGATTCCCCTTAAATGGAGCTGGATTCAAATATTGAGAATGACTGAATGAGATGGGTTTGATGAGGAGGTCAATTATCTGATCTTGTGATGGCACATATCTAATGTCAAAAGCTTTGGAGAAAACCTTATCTCTAACAAAATGAATGTCAACTTCTAATTGTTTTGTCTTGCATATGAGACATGATTTGAAGCAATGAGATTGCCTCCTCATTATTACACCAAATGAGAAGAATATGAGTACAACCAATGCAATTCTACCAAAAGAGATAGCACCAAGCTAATTTTCAGCAGCAACATGTGCCAAAGCTCTGTACTCACTCTTAATGATTGATGTAGCAATAACAAATTGCTTTTTTAGGACCATAAAACCAAGTTAGGGACAAGAAAGATTGCATACCCACAAGTGGATCCTGCCATCTAGAGAGCTAGCCCAATCAGGATCTGTGAAAGCAGTGAGTTGGAATGTGGGTGCTATGTGAAGGAGAAGACCCTCATGTTATGTACCTTTCAAGGACCTTCAGAGTATTTTTCATGCTTGTCGTTTCATGAATGTAGAACAGTGTATGAATTGACTTATTTTGTTCACAATGTGTCTATGACAGCCTTTGTGATAGTGAGGTGCTGCAAAGCTCCTATGAGGCTTATATATAATGTTAAGTCATATAAGGGGTCGCCAAAATCCTTGGAAAGCTTATTTGTGATTGTAGAAGGAGTGGGACAGGGTTTGACATCAAGCATATGAGATTGGCGCAGCAAATCAAAGATATATTATAGTTGACTGAAATACAAGCGAGTAGCTGCGCGAGTAAGTTGAACATCCAAGAAATGTTGCAAGGGCCCAAGATCTTTCAGTGAAAATAAATAGTGTAAATCATTTACAAGTTGAGAGATGTAATTAGTGTCAATCCCTGTAATGATAATGACATCAACATATACCAAGAAGCAAAGTGTTCTGGCAGCCCGATGCATAATGAACAAGGAGTTGTCTGAGGTAAAGTCCTTGAAGCCCTTATGAAAGATGGGTGACCTTAAGCATGTAATATAAAGCCTTGATGCTTTATGAAGCTTACAGACATCTCGAGGATTTGTAGGATCAATGAACCCCTTTGGTTGGGCCATGTAATTCTAAAATGGTGTCATTTAGAAAGGTATTATTGACATCAAGTTGTTTTAGTGACTAGTGCATTGTAAGGGCTATAGTAAGGATAATTCTCACTATTATAGGTTTGAACACTTGACTAAATAATTCTAAGAGTCTAAACCAGGTGTTTGAAATCCTTTTGCTACCAACCTTACTTTGAATCTGTGAGTGAGACCATCAGGATTAGGTTTTAGTTTGTACACTCGTTTGTTACCAATGTCATTCATACTTTGATCATAAAGAACTAGTTACCATAGTTTGTTATGAAGAAGAGGTTTGTACTCCTCTAACATGGCTTGATGCCACGTAAGATAGGTTAAGGCTTCTTTGGTGGAAGCCAATTTTACGATGTGTGAAGGTAAGGTGGACACAAGGATTTTGTTGTTTGAAAATACCTGCTTTGAAACCTGGTAATCATGGAATGGGTGTTGGGTGGATTTGGCGAGGATGTTGGACTGGAGGGGATAGGATTATGATTAAGAGCTTGAAGATCACTTAGAGTACCTGCGTGGTTAGGCGACAATATAGGCTGAAAAGGAACAAAAGGAGTAATAGAGGGAGATGAACCATTACCTATTGAGGAGTCTTTAAAAATGATTTTTGTTTGAGCTGATTGATCATGAGAAGAGAAATTTGTAACCTGACAAGGAACAAGTGGAATTGGTCATGTAGGTGATGTCATAACAGTGGAGGAGTGGCTGTGTTATCTGTCATGAAATTCTACTTGAAAGGCAAATGATGTTCATAAAAAACGACATTGATGGCGGTGTATTTTTTCAGAGGAATGCAAGCAGAGATATTATGCAAAAAAGAATACCCTAGAAAAACACATTGAGTGGACCTATGTGGAAGCTTGTGGTTATTGTAAGGCCTTAAATGTGGGAAGTAAGAACATAAAAAAACCTTGAGAAAATGATAATTAGGCGGGAAATTGAACAATCTTTGATAAGGAAGAATTGGAAAGGATAGAAGTGGTAACCTATTGATAAGATATGTTGTTGTTTGAAAAGCATACACCAATATTTAAAAGGTATGAGGCTTGGTAAAGAAGTGTAAGGCCTATCTCAAGCATATGCCCGTGTTCTCTCTGCTACCCCATTTTGGTGATATACGTGAGGCATGGATGCCTAAAGTGTGTACCACAAGATTAGAAAGATTTGATAAAAGAACTATATTCCCCATCCCAGTTTGATTGAACAATCTTAATGGTGTACCCTAATTGGTCTTCAATACCAGTTTTGAAGTATTAGGCTTCTGACTTAAGTTTGAGTGAATAAAGTCAAGTAAATCTGGTAAAATCATCAATAAATAGTATATAGTACATATAACCGCATGATGTAAGGTGTGGAGGTCCCTAGCTAGAGATTTCGCACAATTTGTAGTGGTTTTGTTGTCCTGGCTTGAGATACAAGATAAGCAGCAGAATAAGTATTAGTATTGTTCATAGAAAACTGATCTGCCATAATTCTCAATTGGACTTTAAACTCTCAGTGTCAGTATTTGGCCTATGGAAAGGAAGAGAAGTACAAGCAAGTGTGTTCTTGAAAGGAGAACTACTTCTATTAACATTAAACGGGAAGGATAAGTTGAGCTGATGTCATTATATATGCACGGAAAGATAACATACCATAGCTGATGCTTTTCTCTTCTCAGGAACAAAGAGTTTATAAAGTCCATCTTTAAGCCCCCTTTAAATAAAGTACTCCATGTGATTAGGACTTTCCAAGACAAAAATATGAGTATAATTAAATTATAATATGATTGTCTTAAGTAAGCTCGGAAACATAATGAGATTCTTTGTTTTTCTAGGTACTCTAAGGACATATTTTAAATTCAAAAGATATAAGCAAGTAGATAAAGTATTGGATCCGGTGTGTGTAATTCGAAGTTTTCTTACCATTTGTCACTATCATAGAGTCGTTTCCTGATTGTTAGTGTTGATGTTTAATTTGTTAAGGTCATTGGTAACATGATGGGTTGCTCCACTGTCAGCAAACCAAGGTCCTTCAGTCCTAAATTCTTATCTAGCACCAAAGGCATGTGGAGTGTAAGGATTAGCATACGAGCCACTAGTAGGTTGTTGTGAGCTTTGGCCAAAAACGAAATTGGCTTATGGTGTGTCATGTCCTCTTGACTCTTGACTATTAATCAAGAGGAACCGGATCCCCTCATGTCCGGGATCCAATGTGAGGGGATCTCTTTGCTAAATATAAACAGTCCACTCAGACTTTGATAACTCAAATAGCCTGTCTTTGTTTACAATAAAACTCATCTTAATTTTTCAGATCTATCCTGGTCAAGACATCTACTTGCTAATGTCCCCTTCCGCATTGTCATTGTAAAAACGATGAAATAACAGTTGCTATATGGTCCTGCCTAAGCAGGGTCCACGTCGGCTACATCCGTACAGTCCACCGACGTGGGGCCATCTTGATATGGGAAATGAGGTGGGCATGTGCGTGACCTCAAGATCTGGGGCGACGGGAGATCAGAACGGCTTAAACACGTTTGGCGTAATGCACCGGCGTTGCACAGTTGTACTACTGGGTCCAGTTGTTTCACATGACGAGCACCGGCGAAGAGAAATTTGCCACAATTTGTTTATCAGAATATGAAATAACGAAAACAACCCTCTTTGATTTTTCTTTTCAGCTTTTTTCATATGGTCACAGTCTACGTCATTTATGATAAAAATAGAAACCACCAAGGGCTTTTTAGTATTTTGAAAATAATACTTTGATTTGGATTCGATGCATAATAAGAGAATTAGCATGTAATTCTGACTCAATATCTCTAACATCTCTAACGTTTTCGATAAAAAGACTAAGTTACCTTGATTCAAAGAAATTTTTTTAAATTGATAGAGCTTAAACTCAGGATCTTTCACTTTCACTTAAGTCATACATCTTGTGATCGAACTCTCTACCACTCGGTCAACTCTACTTGAGTCATGAAATTCTTTTCGTGTTACAAGATAGTACTCAAAGAAGAATGATTTTTTTTCAATTACTTAAAGAAGAATGATTAATCGAACAAACTACCTTATAATAATGGCTTGAGATGGATGACACATTGTAAAAGATATTGTAGCTCTCCATTTGTTTTATTGTATTTTCAATCTTCTTCGTCTTCCAATTGTTTTTTTTTCAGTCTCTCTTCTTTGTTTTGGAAAAAAAATTAAGTTTCCGATCCGTTGAACCATATTTAAGAATTTTTTATGAAGAACAGAAACAAGTTTGTAAGTTTTTCAAGAAGTAGGAGTGCAGGCCCACACATCATAAATACGTGATGATATTTTTGCAATATGGTGTGTTCTTCAATTGTTCATACCCACTGACCTTGAGCAAACTAGAGAGCATGGTTTTCAAATCTCAAAATTAGCACTACCATACCTTCAAAAAAAGAAATTGGACAGTGACGAAAGGAAATATCTCCCAATCCCAATGTACAAACCGTTGATAGCCACATCAGATAGCCACATCTTTTCGTGCCTACCAAGTAAGGGTGCGTTTTCGATTGGAGTACCTTCTCTTTGCCTTTTGGTATTGGGCAATGGGCATAACCCAGAACATAAATTTGCATCCTTGTGATGAAACCTGTGACTAAAAATCAACCACAATTTTCAGAGAGAGAGAGAGAGAGAGAGAGAGAGAGAGAGAGAGAGAGAGAGAGAGAGAGAAGAGAGAGAGAGAGAGAGAGAGAGAGAGAGAGAGAGAGAGAGAGAGAGATTCTCCATCTAAGCAAAACATATTTAAACTAAGCTACATTGCTTAAATTTAAAACTTGATCAGCAGTAGCCATTTGCAGGGAAAAGGCTTCTTCTTTCACTAATTATTTGTTGAATGTTTAATTATCACTGATTTACTACAAGAAAGATGCGGAAATAATTGGACAAAATAAAGTTCGATCAAGACCGTCATAGGAATTTCATGGTAGATATATATGGGGGAGGCATTAGAGGAAAGTTAATCCATTAAAAGCATAATCTGGATTGATATTTAGACATACTAGTTATGGACGGGAAGTTCAAGTAATGTTCAAGAACATTCACTAATAAACTAGGGTCACACATGGTTGGTTACAAAGTTCTATTATAACACGCATTATTGATTACTTGACGTCTCATCTCAATCGAATCTCGAGTAAACAATTACAAGCTATATTTATGTCAAGTTAAACTGACCAATCAAATTGGCAAGAAATGAAAAGTTTAGTTCAATTAAGAGTCTAAGATCACCATCATATGACAGAAGTTACTACATAGACAGCGACAAAAACTAACCTTTTATTCCTTCTTCTAACGAAGCCTAGATATCAAATACGTCTTTACGTGTGCATACGCGCTCTTGGATTGGAGGAAAACTCCTACTCCATATTGGACTTCTTGCTTTCCATCTCCTTCTCTTGACTACTGATAGCAAATCAGCATATAAACTGTACGTACGTATGTACGTATGTATGTATATTTTTACGAAGAATATTAAAGTAAAACCAGCACAAGACAAAAGTAAATGAAAGGAAGCATGGGTATATTGCGATTGAGTTGTTTATTTATTAGCTTTTTTTACAACAGGGAAGGGGATTGGGCGGGGTTGAATCCCTGCATAATGAAAGAATTTTCATCTCACGACCACTCAGCCAAGTGGCCTTGTTTAGTCTTAAATGGTCTACCTTCAACTTCTGTGTATATTCTAGTAAACTAGGTAAATATATAAATACAAAACTTGTATTGACAACTACTTTCAATCTAAATAAACATATATTAAGATTCGCTACATTTAATATTATAGAAAGGCAACACATGTTTATAAGGGAAAACATATTTTTAGCTTAGAAGGATTAATCCAAATTAATTACCTTATAGCATATACGTTGGTATTAATTACTATTCTCTTAATGGAATGAAATTTACTTCATCCGATAAACACAAAGCTAAGGAACACCGTTTTCGCTATCAATCTAATTGACAAACTTTTTTTCTCTATATTCACGGAAAGACATTGGACAAAAAAATTATTCTGATAATGCAAATTTGTCACCATTCTCCTCTTCACTTTATATAAAGCCTAACCCACCCATCCGCCTCTCATATAAACTTAATACTCTCAACCAGCACCATTCAACCTCCCCAGTAACCCCCCTTCAAAGAACTATAGCATTTCAACTTAAAAGAGAGAGAGAGAGAGAGAGAGAGAGAGAGAGAGAGAGAGAGAGAGAGAGAGAGAGAGAGAGAGAGTTGCTTAACTAATTTATATGGAGATAATCATGATTTTTCTCTACATGTTTCTCTCTGCACTTTTACTATATAATGTATTCATTAAAAAGGATAACAAAAAATCCAAGCTTCCTCCTGGCTCTATGGGATGGCCATGTATAGGAGAGACTCTCAAACTCTATTCTCAAAATCCAAATATATTCTTCTCTACAAAACAAACAAGGTTCTCTTTTTCCTCTCAACAATCTTTACATATCACTCTCCATCTTTTGGTTCTTCTTCAATTTCTTAAGCTTTATTTTTCTTGTTCAGATATGGAGAAATATTCAAAACCCACATACTAGGTTGCCCATGCGTCATGCTTTCTAGTCCGGAAGCTGTGCGGTTTGTGATGGTGACTCATGCTAATTTGTTCAAGCCTACGTACCCAAAGAGCAAAGAGAAGATGATTGGACCTTCAGCTCTCTTTTTTCACCAAGGAGATTACCATTCTAACATGAGGAAACTGGTTCAAAATTCTTTATCTCCTGAAAGAATTCGTAATCTAATTCCACAAATTGAAGCCATTGCCATTTCAGCTTTGGAGTCATGGGCCTGTGGAGAGGTTATCAACACCTTCCAAGAACTGAAAAAGGTTCTTCTCCGCTCAACTATTAACTTACTTTCTCCTACATTAGGCTGATTCCAATTTTCTTTAAAAAAAAACAAAAAATATACTATACTATTTTGCCAGATACACTAATGTGGTAATATTGTTTACAATTTTTTATAAGAAAATGTGTTTACTTCTAAGATGTAAATTTATACACATGACAACGTTAAACCATATGGATAAAATTTGATTTTTCAATTCTCAATACTAAAAATTCTCTCATGATTTCTTAACGATAGGATGTTCTTTTTATCCTCTGCAGTACTCTTTCCACGTCGGCATTCTTTCTACATTTGGTCAGTTGGATGGTAAGTATAATGAAAGGCTAGAGGAAAACTACTCCATATTAGACAAAGGTTACAATTGTTTTCCAACAAATGTACCAGGAACCACATATTCCAAAGCACTTATGGTGAGCCCACATTCCATCTGTTCCGTACCCTATAAAGTTATAATGATTACCTGTGTCTTAAGATTAGATTGGCTCATTAACATAGTTAAAATCTTACATTTGAGCTATGTCAATGAGCCAATTCAGTCAATTCTGGAGTGCTTACTCCTGAATTACTGAGAATTTCTCTAGACACAGGATGCTCTACGTGACTTTTATTGGTTTTTTGTTTTCTGGTGAATTATCAAAAGGCAAGGAAGAGGCTTAGTCAGGTTCTGAATGAAATAATCTGTAAAAGGAAAGAGAAGAGACTGGTGGAGAATGATCTCTTGGGTCATCTTTTGAATTTTAAAAATGTCAAGGGACAAACTCTAACTAAGGATCAGATTGCTGATAACATCATTGGAGTACTTTTTGCTGCTCAGGACACAACAGCTAGTGTTCTAACATGGATTCTCAAATATCTCCATGATGATAACAAGCTTTTACAAGCTGTCCAGGTAAGAACTTCGCGTATCAAGATAGAAACGATACGTTCAAATTTAGAAAATATTTTATTTTTAACTAATCAAAAGTATTTCACAGGTTTAAGTCACGAGTCAAATTAGTAATCAACATAATTGATATTCGTGGGTTTGAATTTATCAATTTAAATATTTTATGAATTTCACAAGGTAAATAATATGATATAATATAATAAAATCACTTCTCAAAGCCTTATTTACCAAGGCAAATTATTTAATATGACTTTACACTTTGCACATTTTAGTTTTAAGCTGTACTGAGGACTTGTAATTTGTAGGCAGAGCAAAGGTCAATAAATGAAGCAAATGAGGGAGGCAAGAGGTCCTTGACATGGGCTCAGATAAAAAATATGACTTCAACATACAGGGTATGTGCTACCTGAATTCCTCCCACATTGTTCTATTAACATTAACGACAGAATAAGACTTCAGTAGGTTATGCATTTCATCTTTTTATTATTGACATATAGTAGTTGGATATATTTTTCACTTTCAGGTTATCCTAGAGAGCTTGAGGATGGCTAGCATCATATCTTTTACATTTAGGGAAGCGGTGGTCGATGTAGAATATAAAGGTAAGGTCTTCAAAAAGAATACCTGGTCCAAATGATAATAACCGAAGAAAAATTTATCTAAAATAATTATTTATTTTTTGACATATTTATAATGTTTTATGTGTAGGATACACCATTCCAAAGGGTTGGAAGGTGATGCCATTATTTCGGAACATTCATCATAACCCAGAATTTTTCTCTGACCCTCAGAACTTTGATCCTTCTAGGTTTGAGGTGCGTTCAAACCTTATAAAAAGATTTACAATTTAGTATTTGCATGTGTATACACAATAAGAATAACCTGTACTATGACTCAAATTCATACATCTACTACGAAGAAAGAATCTCTAATCATATTGGAAAAGTGAAATCTCTGGTATGAGTAAACTTCAACATTTATGTTTTCACCTCTCCAAAAGCTTTATTCTTATTTTGGGCCATGATTTTATCTAACTTGATGGCATTCTATCTTACTCTATCTTTTATGGCTGTGGTTGATGAAGGCTCCCCCAAAGCACAATACATTTATGCCATTTGGCAATGGAGTGCACGCTTGCCCAGGAAATGAGCTTGCCAAGCTGGAGATACTCATTTTACTTCACCATCTGGTAACCAAATTCAGGTACAATCCAAATTAATGCATTTTCCTAATATCTTAATGTCAGTGTCAGACTCTGACTTAATGGCACTATCACACGTACTATCATGGCATTATTCTTTTTCTTTTTCTTCTACCAGGGGTCATCTAGTGTCCTTTTTCATCCTTCCTTCTGCGAAAACCAGTGTCCTACACTGCTATATAATTTAACAAGTCATTTATTGTTGGGTTTTTTCTTTTTCTTTCTGAGCAGGTGGGAAGTCGTGGGGTCTCAAAGTGGGATTCAGTATGGCCCATTTCCAGTGCCTCAACATGGACTGCCAGCCAGATTCTGGAAAGAACCAGAAATCTCAAAAGAAAGAAACCGCAGTTGAGACCCTCTACTTTGCTAACCAAATCACAAACTTCTTATTCTCAGGATGGGGCAGCATCGCTCTCCCTCCCTCCCTCTCTCTCTCACATCAACCTGATGTTTTAGGAGGTTTAGATTAACTCTATGATTGTTATATTGTAATAAAGACTGTTAAAGGGAGTATGCCTTCTTTTGCCTCTTATATCTATGCGTCTATTTGCAAGTTCAAAACCATCTTAGTGAAAGAATAAGCTGTTTTTCACCTAAGAAGAGAAATTTCTGAGAAAACTAAATTACCTAAATTTGCTGTACAGAAAGACCATCGTTAACTGGATTTATTTACTGACGAAAAATCAGAAGAATAAATGTTAAGTGCAATTGTTTGCCCGGATAAAGTGGTTAGCAATTTCCACAATCCATGATCAGAGAATCGCCGAGTGCTGAAATTTTTTTTATATAAGCCAAGAGGTGAAATTTAACTGGTTAAGTTAGAAGAGAAAAAAGTACTTTTGTTTTAACGATGTCCTATCACAGTCCATTCGGTCATATGTTTGTTGATGTTTGATTGAAGAGGAACCAAGTACACAACTGAGCACACGTCCTGATTCCAAAGGCGACCCCCGTGAGAATGACCCAAAAATAGATGGCAACGTACTAGTAACAAGCTCCAAGTACAATAACATAACTCGAATGCTACGATGATTGTAAATGAGGAAGAGTAGGAAGGTAATAAAATTTTCACTTCATTCATGAGGCAAGCTGTATCCAAAGTCAGGTATTGCCCGACTTGGTTCTCTCAATTCAAACCTATTTAGCTCATATAGAATCATTGAATTAATCCCAATGATTGTCAAATACTTTTTACCTAATCATTTTAAATGAAATCATGACATGATCCTTCCATACGTTGAAAATTCATATAATAGCTTAGATTAGTTGAACTATAGTAATTGGAATTTGTATGATTTAACTTTTTTTATAAGAAACAAGATTTGTATTAAAAAAGAGATCATTACAAGGAGGGGCTCAGAGGATAAGAAATCCTAGCCGAACACAAAAAAAATACTAAAATTAGCCTATGTATGATTTAACTGAAGGAAAATGTTTTGACTCATTCGTCAATTTCTAACGGACATGCACTCCAAGATGATGATGCATGCACTCCAAGATGATGATACGTATTTCCCTAACTTTAAACAATGGAAAACTATTTTTGAAGAAGGGGAGATAGAGAATATGGCACGAGTCCTAAAGCATTTTGTGGCTCAAAAGGAAGAAGACAATTTGAAGATGATCCAAAAACTTGGAGAAGTTCAACATTAAACATTCTTTATAGGAAAGTTCAACACTAAACATTGACTAGGAAACAAAGAGAGAATGTCCTTGAACACATTATTAAAACTTGTATGCTTGGGTAGTTGTAGTTGACTACATGTAAAATTCTATTACTACAAACTAACCTTATCATCTCCCATCTCAAGTTTTTCCCTTAATCGAGTTCAACTAAATACCAATATGAGAAAGTAACCGAGCTACGGATATAAAAGCTAAAGAATATATTGTATACTAAATATGTGCCCATGAAGACTAGGTGCAACTTGCAAGTTTAATTTTATATTAAATTAAATAAAAATCATAGAACAATGTCTACCTCAAGCTAAAGAATACCAAACACAGAGACACAGAGTAACCAATAAATCACATGGCACCATCTACATCATGCCTTTTAAAGTCAAGAAGATTACCTAAACCTGACCCACGCATGTGAACATCCTTGCTGCTGACTCTTCTGCACTAGACAGCAACTATATATGATCAGTAACCATCCAATGGACATCGTAATATTCATCCAATTCAAATATAAAGGAGGAAGTAAAACAAACGCTTCGTCCAGTACCACAACCATAACATATATTAAGCACAGAGCGAATTTGAATGTTATTTGTACCTGCAACTTTTACGTTATTTCTACTTACTAGCTTAAAGATTTAATGGAATGACATCATAATTGGTCATTAGTTGGAAAAGACTAAATTACGCTTCGCAAGTAAACTCATCAATGAAGATGAAAGTGACCATTATATCTGCTCAGTGACTTTTGACAGTTTGATGAATTTGCCAGCTAAGTTTAAGCATCTAGAAAGCCTACAGCCACTCATTGAAGGGTAAGTTATTTCATTTTCAAGGAGTAACGACAAGCGTTACGGTCAAGCTAAGATACACAATATAGAAAACCATTATCAAGCTTTAGGAGGATACATCATCTTTCTAACACAGTAAGTCAGTCCATTTTCAAAGAGTGACAAGCACTTGAATTAATCTATATGCCTACATTTAAATCATTATCAACTTTAGAAGACAAGTGATCTTTCCCAATCATAGAAAAACAATTGATGGTTGACAGATAAAAATGACATCCATGAAGCTTCGAGCATCACGCTAAAATAGAAGTATCTGAGTGGTAAGACCATTTCTGTAGGAGAATCAGGCTTGTCATGAATCTCCACTGCCTCCTAGTGGTATTTTTAAAATCTCAAAATAAGGTATTAGTCCCTTTCAGAATTTTCATGAATTTTCTAGATAGCTTCCAAAAATAACCAAGGGTGAGACCACGAAGCTTCAGTTAGCAAAAAATAAACTGCATATATCTAAGTAACAATATTTTGTACCCCTATAACCATGCTTTCCTGAGAACCACATCCCGTCCTTCACAACATTATTTCATTTCTATCCAAACCCCATACACAACCTTATTCTTACTTTTTAATTCTAATAAGCTTGCTTTGCGCATTAATTTCTTTAGGTTCGCATGAAATTAATTCAACATCTCTTTTTTTTTTTTTGTGAAAAGACCTGATTTGTGACCATTTAGACATACAAATCACTGGCCTCTATAGTTTGTAATTAAATCATTACTTCTCTAAGCTCACCAAATTAGCGTAGTATTTCTAACAGAACTTAAAGGTTCTTAAATGTCAAATCTTTGACTCTTACAAGAAAACGTCAAATCTTGAACTTTTCTACCACTCACGCCCTGACATTGTTTTTCCTTTCTTCTTCAGCTTTCTTAAACTATAAACCTGAGAATAACCCTTTACATCCCACTTCATTGAGGAGCTAATTTTACATTTTCCATTGAAGTTCTGATAATACATGAGATATATTTTGATTGCAACAAAATAAGATTCTAACTGACGCATAAATGAACAACATTTGGTTCACTGTCGATATATTTGGATTATCTGAGAGTCAACACTTAATTCAACATCATATGTCAAATTGTCAAGTGGCCAATGCTCTGCAATACAGTTCCTCCTTAAAGATCATAATAGAGTTAAGTGTGGATTGATTTGTATACTTCGATCAACAATCTTGAGTCCAAATCAAATAATATGGAGATGACAATCAAAGCCTGTTGTTTTACTCTTACCTAAAAACAACTAGTATTACTTAGATTTTCAAAGTTTAAACTGCACATATAGACAATTCTCCTCACATAATTGAGAAAAAAGATGTATACATAATTGAAAGCTGAAACTCCCCCAAACAGATTCCCAAAAGAGTGCACAATAGAAGTCATGACATCATGTTCAACAGCTCTGAATCTTTCAAAATGCCAAATAAGAATACTCTAAACCTGTATCTACATGTAACTGGAGTTAAAAAAAAAAGCATTCATCTAGTAGAGGAAAACTTCCATCCTAGCAGTTCTGTTTACAATTCCAGTAGGTCATTACTTCCTAGGACCTTCCTGATTCTGCAGTTTTCTATCTTTTTTCTTACTGGTGTATCTGCAGTTCGTATTGATGCTTTTAGGATCTGATTGACACCTACGATTATTTAAAATTGAATTTTGTTGCTATAACAGCTGTAATAGCCATATAATGAGCAGAATTCAGTATAGTGAAGGATAATAAGCGTATAACTAGCACCAACAGAATAGATCATTTGTAAGATGAACAATTTATGATTATCAAATGCTGCAAATACAAACCTCAAGACCATTTCATCTCTTGAAGTTATATCTAATATGTACATGTATTAACAAAGAAAATTCTCTAAACAAAAAATATCTTTCCTTCCAACCAGACTCAAGTTATCGAACAAAATCCCAAGCTTTGCTAACTCCAACAAGCATGATGACCAAGTTGCATTGACCATAACTAGAACTTATCGACTTGCTATAGCTTCGGGTATCCAACAATTTGGGTGTTTTGTATTTATTCCCCTAACAGGTTTGACCCAATACCAATAACATAAAAAATGAAACAGGTTTGACACGAACTACATCACGCACACAGCTGCAGCACAACTACTTGGAAATCAGTTTTAAGAGCCGTGTTTCTCTTTATCTTCACTCTCCACATATTCACTCCACAATGCTTTTCCACGTTAAACAAATAATCCTCATTATGGCTCCTTAACCGCAACTCTTTACCAGGTTGTTTGACCAGTTTTGCTCCAAGAATGTATTGGCTTAGCAATATATTAATAAATGTTTGAAAGCTCCTATTAATATTACGAAAAAGAAAAAGAAAATCAGAGCCCTACTCAATCAAAATTATCTTTAAGACCATTGCCATCCCCTCGCGACCAAATTTCATTTATTTATTCCCTGAAACCAAAAACTTGTGATTACACCCAATCAGATATACAACTTTCATACCTTATAAACACTACTTCTTCGATCAGATTTACAACTTTGATACCAGTGAAGAGAATAAGAAGGGCTTAATGACGAATGCATTGATTCTACCTCTGAACCTAGCCCTCTTTTCATTTATCTTTCTTTACATTGTAAAAGTCACCGTTAAATTATTTATCCTCATTGGAGCTGTCAGACTTGTACATTTTCAGATTTCAGAAGCTCCACAGAAGCCAAACGACTATTTGGAGGCATACCTTGCCTCATTCTTCTTTATAATTCCAGCAAACATGAGTCGCTTGCCTCATTCTTCTTACCTCTATCGCGATCTTCCTCTTCGTGATTACTGCTTAGCCGCACACAGTCGCTGGCACGAACAAGAAGAAAAAGAAGTCGAATAGGCTCCAAATAATAATTGATGATAAATTATATTATGTGCATCAGATTGTGTATAAAGCTTACAGACTTCAGGATCGTACTTAACGACCATGCAAAAAGAGAGATGGCAGCGGCGGAGACGTGCAGACACGGTGGTCGGAGAAAATGGAAGTTCGCAACGGTACGTTCACACAAGTGTTGACTATTGACCGAGTTACTTCAAACGGCTTTTCACCGTTCACAAGTACTGTCACCGTTCACACGTATTTCGATTTATCGTATTCGAATTTACCGCGGGTGTTTTTAAATTAGGATAAATTATGAATTCTACCCACATAGTTTTCATAATTGACAAATCATACCCCCAAAGCCCAATGCGTTTTTTTAATTTGTATGCCCCAGTACTTTGAAAAACTACAAAAATTACACTTCTGTCGGTATTGAGTTAAAACTATTGGCAGTGATATATAACTATAAAAAAACACTCTCGCTCTATGGTATATCTCTCTTTTTCCCCAACTCCGAAGAGTTGAATATAGCTAGATGAAACTTTGCTGAGAAAACTACTTGAAACAGCTCAGTTTTTGAATTCACTCCTACAAATTTAAGTCATAAAAAAATTCACAAAATGGATCTTAAAACAGAATCCATATAGCCCTGTAAGTGTAATATGATAATGTGATAACAAAAAGAATACTGGGTTTGGGTAAGCATCGATGTTAAGTGTGCAAAATTGTTCATATTATAACACGTTTGGTACTTTTATGGTCATCTTTTCTTTTTCACTAAAAGGAAAAATTGTAGTCAACTGAAAAAATACATGTTTTCTCAGCAAGTACCGATAAGACTCGTTTAAATCTATAGGTTCACACGATGGTACTCAAAATATTTAAATGACACATTTCTTTTTAAAAAAATTGCAAGATTCATCATATTTATCATATTTAGAGACCTGTTTTAAAAAAAATGTCCCTAAAGTTTTTCTTTTGCAAATATAATCGGTATGCCCGGATTGGATGAAAGTACTTTGGATTCTTTTTTTAAATTTATTGTTTTGTCCCTTATTTTCATATTCAATTATTTTCTTTTTTTCTTTAATGAAACTTTTAGCCCACTCTTTCTCCCTCTAAGGTAATTTTCGACCATACATTCTCTCTCGTGAAAACCAAAGAATACAAAAACAGAAAGAAGACTCATGCTGCTCTACCAGAGTTTCAACATCTGAAAATCAATGAGAAAGGGAATTTGGAAGTTTCATGAGAGAAAGAATATCGATACTTTGTGTGGACGTCACATCTCTCTTTTTACGTTATTACATCGTAATTTCTCTCTCTTACCTCTATCGCGATCTTTCTCTTCGTGATTAGTGCTTGGATGTGAGGTTTTGCTTCATGCTGGGGTTTTGAGTTTTGCTTTATCGAGTTGTGGGATTCTTGCTTCGATCATGATTTTCAGTTGTTCTTTTTTGATCGTGATTTAGATTTTTAGCTTTTGATTTGAAGCTTCCTCACGCACTATTTGTTGATGTTGTACAGTTTTTTCATCTGTCTTTCTTCTATTTTATGAATTCGTGGTCTTTGTTTTACTCGATGGTCTTTCTGGTTTTTTCACTTTTTTCTTGATTGCTTTATGTGGGCATCTTTTTTCCCTGGATCTTGATCTACGTGAAGGTATTTGAATTAGATATCATACGTATTTAATGTATATACATTACGTATATCCAGTGTAAGAGTGTTCAATATTTCAGATTATTCTGGTGTTCATAAATAAAAATAAACCAATATTTAAATTAAATATCATATGTATCTAATTTATATACATTACACATAGCCAGTGTAAGGATGTTCAATATTTCAGATTATTCTGATGTTTATAAACAAAACATAAACGAGTATTTAAATTAGATATCACACGTATCTAATTTATATACATTACGCATAGCCACTTTTCTTCCCTTCCATTAATTAAACTCGTTGTTTCATTAAATTACAACTATAGTTACACATATTTTGGGTCGTTACACACGTAGTTGTAGTGTGCTTCTCTGCCATTTTCATCAAGGGCCTAATGAAAAATGGCTTCGCCATTTACCATTAACTACAAGCCGGCCGGCCATTTTTGTAATTAAAAAGTTGGGCGACCATCTGTGTTGTTCTCCATATTTCTTAAACATTTATCCATTTTAGCATATATAATTTCATTAAATTAAAGTTATAGTTAAGTATATTTTGAGTCGTTACACGCGTAACTGTAGCCGTCTTTCTCGGCCATTTTCATTAAGGGCTTGAATGATAAATGGCATTAACTACTAGGCTGCCCGGTCATTTTTGTAATTAAAAAGTTGGGCGACTATATGTGTAGTTTTTCATATTTTTAAACATTTATCCATTTTAGCATATATAAGAAAAGCTTACAAACAATCATTTTAAATGACACATGCTAGCTTTAAATAATATTATGCATCAAATTAAACTCATAGTCATTCTATCCAAATAATGAGAATTAGGGTATATAAATACAGAGATGTGAGTCATCCATGCAATGTTTAGGGTATTTGGGGGATGGAATAAAGGGTTTATATTTTTAAATGTAATCACAATTGAGTTTTACTGGGTACAAATAAAAATATCCTAAAAGTTTAAAAATGAAAAACAATTAAGTAGGTCATGTAACCCAGGAAGACCAATGAGGATCCGCCACTACATCCAACCCAGCTCGAAAGAGGCAAAGACAACACATTTTCTAACAATGTGCCTTCGCCCTTGACAAGCATATGTACGTTTATGTGGTATCCATGGTTAATGAAAATAAGTAAGAGGAGGGAAGGATCAAGGAATGATCTCCTATAGACTCTAGGGGGCATGTGCCCCGCCTGGCTCATCAATTTTAGTTTTTTTATGTTTTCGATAACAACGATTTATATTATATTTAGTATTAATTTATATGTGCCCGTTGTGGATAATGACATGGCATATTGATAATCATTTTTTTCTCTAAAAGTGAGATCTTGAATTCAAATCACACTATTTCCAATTTGATAATGCCTCAATCTTTTTACTATTATTTTATATTATGTTTCATGCCAGTTTTCGACATTGAATTTTTTTAATAATTTATTCTTGTGTTCAATCTTTGCTTTGAATTTTTTATGTGATTTATTTCATTAATTTTTTTTGTCTAATAGTACTTTAATTTTTCTCACGTCAATTTGATAAATTTTTATTGGTTATTTTTGTTACACTGTACAATTTAAAAAAAGCTGTTTCTTTTCTTAAATACACAAATTTCCGTTTTTCCATTTGAAATGTATTAATCAAAATTAGATAGTCATGTATTATTTATAGTACTCTAAAATGAAACACAGTTTGAATAAAAAACTAAGAACTTGGACATTATTTTTCAGTGTTAATATCCTAGAATGTCCTGCTTTTTGACCTGAAATTACTTTACCACCAAAAATTTTAACTTCTTCCTTACTGGCTCTTAAAATTTCTCTATCTATCACAAAACCCCACGACTATCAAATGTCTGTTAATTCGGCACATGCCTATTTTTTTCAATTTTACCCCTAACTTCTACTGGTCATCGCGACGCGTGCGCGGCGAAAGCGTGTGGCGCGTGCCCATTTAAAAATAAAAATTTTATTAAAAATTGAATCTTTTAATAAATAAAAATTGCACGACACCACGATTGCCAAAAAATCTTTTTATTGAAATCAGTCAAGATTCATTATATATTTATATATTAAATCTATAACATACAAGGTTAGGAATCATATACCTCATGTAGCCTTAATCAAGCGTCCTTGCAAAACTGATAGATCATTCGTCCCACAAAATCGTTCCAACGATCAGTAGACTCCGAGATTCACATCAAGATCTTCCAAGTCAATCATCAACGCGCTAGGACGTGTGTGGGCACATAAAATATTATAAGACACTTTTTATATCTCAACACGTGAGATCTAGAGATTTACCGAGAAGAATTTTTGTGAGACGATTCTCTAAATGAACGTGATAATTATTCTTTTAGAGATTTGATGAACTATCAATCATAGAAAAAAGTCACTCTGAGCAATTGTGTTCACAACTCAAATCTCTGATTAATCAATTGTGTTCACAACTCAATCGTAGAGAAAAATCACAGTCTTAAGATCGATTGATAAATCGAGTCTGATTATGACTGTTAGGTTGAACCAAATGATGCCAGTCTTGGGGCATGGGAGTGGGGACTCTAAGGGTTGACCTAGACATGTTGTGAAACATGTTGAATAGACCAATAATAAATTAGTTTGGAGTAAAACTATTTATCTAGCTCTAAATCTAATTGTTACACCTTAAGGGTATTTTCATAATTACCTTAATCTTGAGGTGAATACGAAACTTGACCTAGTTAGTTACGATCTTTGATACGTCAAAGGAGTAAGTTTGAATTTTCAAACAATACATCAACTGTTAGAATTGTGTTTCAACTATGTTGGAGTTGCGTGATTCATAGATATGAAAATTCATGGTTTGATTGCAAAATGCAACAATATCACCTTATACTTTATTTATGGGTGTTTGAATAAATTAACCTAGCCAGGTACTTGATGAAATGTATAATTGAATAAGACATGGAGGATTGTACAAGACAATTCACTATTATGTCTTTCTTATTCAGTCAATAAATGAGTTGAGAAAATAATAACAAATGGATAAAATGGTAATTATACATTTCATTCTTGTTACTGATATTCATGAAGGGTAATATGTTAAAATATTATGTGGACCTTGAAATAAAAGTGTTTATTTGCACCATAAAAAATATAGCGCGCGTGAATCGAGAGTTGATTCGATATCGAACCTATAGTGGTGCCATACGATGTCGGGATTAAATAGGTCAGGAATTGATAGAGATAAATAGCTCGGATTTTTGAATTATATAGCTTTATTCATGTGTATCCATTCAGTTTCAAGAGTAGCTCATGAGGACATAAATAGAAGAAACTGTTGGAGGTTATGCCCTCAAAGCATGTGTATTGATATTTTGATATGAAATTTAATGAGGATTGCATTTCTCTTATAATTTTTCTTTTAAATTATTGTTGAATAATTTATATAAATATCTAAAAAATTCACATTCATTAATATGACTATGATCTTGTATTAGTACGAGATGATTAAGATCATAGATAATGAATAAAATTGTCAGCAACATATTAAAGTATGAAATCTTTAATGAATGGTTGCTAGTACAGTTCACTAAGTATTATGAATGTGTGTGATCTAGACTTAGCTCATTGATATGGATAGATATCTTAATGAAGGTACTTTATATAATGATATTTAATATGACTGGACCAATGTGAATTAGTATCTTTATCAACGTGCCGTTTATAATAAAGATTTAATACAAATCAATTCGATGATCATATGTAGACCAGTTTGAATCATGAGTAGTCATGAACTCCTATACATGTCTACTGGAAATTTTGATTTACTCGTTAATGTTTGTTTGTAAAATAGGCTAGTGACTTTTATTTTGGAGATTCAGTGATATGATGGCTGAGAACATGATCTTACAAGATTTAGAATCCAAGTTTTCTCAACTGATCGTATATTGGTTCCCTTAAGTGTTAATTCTGAAAGTGAATAGTTATTGAGCTTAAATTTATAATAAGATTATAAATTAGTTATTCACTAGTAGATTAATAATAGTTAAAGAACAAGAGGTAATTATAAGGGTAAAATGATAATTTTGACCAGTTCTAATTTACGAACCAATAATTAAATGACAGAACTATATAAAATGATTATATCAATGGATTACATGAGAATACTCATATAAGTACAATATGTAATCTCTAAGAATGCAATTTTATATTTATAGTGGAGTAATAATATAATTAAAAATAAAATTATTTAATTAAAGAGTTTAACTGATAATCTGGTTTATTGGAGCTTAATATTATAGGTCCATGGTTCTCAAGTCACCTCTGTACTATGCAGTCTAGGATGTAAATATTTTAGGACATGAAAAAATGACTTACTTGCAAAATAATTTTTATTCTGGGGCAAGTACATAATTATGAGATAATTATGTGTGATTAATTAATAAAAAATAATTAATTGAATTTTATATATACATAAATTTTGGAATTAATATATAAAAATAATTATCAATTTTTTTTAATTATCGATAAACGAGACAAAATATCTAGTTTGTGAACTTAGATAATTAAATTATTATTAGCTAATAATTTAGATCAACTAAAAATGTTATTTGTGAAATAACAGATAATTTAGTTGATAGGGATAATCGGATATGTTAATTTTGAATTAACAAATATCTAGATATTTAGTTTGAATAAAATAAATATTTAACACGTAGTAATTGTCACGTGTCAATCACTGATTGAATATCAATGATTGACATAGACTACTGTAGTGCCATGTGTCACTACAGTAGTGAGTGTCTAACACTGTAGTGCCACATGGCACTACAGTGGTGCCCTGAGGAGCTGTTCTGTCTCACGGCACACTAAAGTGTCATGTGATGCTGCAATTGTACACAATAGATAGTGGGTCCCACTGTTATTGACAATTTTATAGTTAAATATTATTTCAATTATCCTAAAATATCTTATACGTCATTATCAAGAAAAATATACATATATTATTCAAATGGCCTAGGATAATGAAGGATTTTCAATCAGAATCAATCAATCAGCTGAATGAGATAATCAGTTCATCAATTAAGAATTGGGAGAAGAACACAATTCTCAAGGAGTGATTTTTCTATGATTAAGAGTTAATCAAATCTCTAAAAGATTCATCGTCACGTTCTTTTAGAGAATCGTTTCACAAAGTCATTCTCAGTAAAATCTCTAAATCTTATATGTTGAGTAGTGAGTAAATCTAGAGCCAGGAAAGTGTCTTTGTTATATTCTATTATCCACACACGTCTTAGTGCTTTGAGGATTAACTTGAAAAATCTTGGTGTAGATCTCGGAGTCTGCTGATCGTTGGAACGATTTTCGTGGGAACTGAGAATCGACTGGTTTTGCGAGGATGTTTAATTTAGACTACAAGAGGTATATGATTCTTCCCATTGTATGCTATTAATTTAATATATATAAATATATAACGGACTGAGTGTTTGAAAATAGTTTTCAATAAAATATTTGTTTTGGTTATCGTAGCATTGCACGATTTTATTTTATCAAAAGATTCGATTTTTATTAAAAAAATTTTAAAATGGCCACGTGCCACATGCTTCCGCCACGCACGCGCCGCGACAACCAATAAGTAATATCAGAGCGGTCTTATATATATAATATATGTTAAATGTCATGTGGGTTATCTTGCATTATTCATATAATATGAGATATGTATTAATGAATGGATTGTTATGTTTTTTGAATGTATGAAAATAATGGATCGTGAATTATATGGTGATTATTGAGTTAGGTTTTATTCTTTTAATTTTCCTTAGATTTTGTGTAAGTCATTTTGGAGCGTATAAATTTTTATATTTTTATTTTGAATATTTATTGTAACTATTCCGATCGCGAGAAATGAAGACAAATGATGGAGGATAAAGAAAAGAAATATGAATTCTCTTAGAATTCCAGTGCCGGCACCAGAAATTGGATTACCGGCAATGTCTCCAGAATTTACTGTTTTGGCAAAGTCGACGAAAAATCGACGGCCCGCGGCGGTAGAGGACGACTGGCGCAGTGATCGGCGGCGACTGTGGCTGGCCGGCGGTGATAGGTTGTGGTAGGAGAGTTCTATCGTTGGTGGCAACTGTTGTCACATTTGTGAAAGTTTCACAGAAACTCAGATATCAACCAACCCTATCACTATAGAATTTAATGATAACCCTATATCAATCTATTATCATTTTTTTAATTTTGAAATTAATGTAATTTTAAAATTAATTTTTTTAATTTTATAAAAATTAGAAATTAATATGTTGATTGGGTTTGACCTAAGTTTGACCAAATCAAATGAAATATTTATTTGACTAAGTCAAAGTCAACTAAATTAAAGAGATAATTATAGAAATTAATTTTAATTAAGAAAAATAGTTTTTTTAATTAAATAAAATTTTGTTTAAAGCTTGGAGATTATGAAGATGAACATCCGGAGAAGAAGGTAATATTTGAGAAATATGTATTCTTGAACTCCGCTTTGTAATTTTATTTTTTTAGTTCAAGAGTTGTAATTTAGAAATACTCAATAGTCACTCGGTCTATTATTATTTTATTTAATTGTTAAATAATTGTTTAATTATTATGTTTGATAACATGTCCATGCATTAGTCGATCGCATGTCATACATGAAAATCTCACACAGTTTTATTTGATCATACATCTCATAAGTTGAAACATGATTTATTAGGATTGTCCTAATATGTTTATGTGTATTGTTTTTTAAAATCAATAGCATGTAAACTGCTAGGTTTTAATTAATTAAAATTTGGTAAGCACACCACACTAAAGGCTATAGTAACATTTATGATAATTGACTTTAGTAAAAGAGTTTTATTAAAGTTTGATGAATATAATTAATTAGTTAATTTAAGTTCACCTAATTACGACTTAGACGCTTTAGAAGGTTGAATGAACTTAGACCGATAAGATTGATATAACCGATTACTAAATATCCATAGGGTTATTGTTTTAACTAATAATTAATTTAGAGTTAATTAATTAGTTAAAATGGAAACACATAATCCTAAAATAATGAGTAGAAAAATGTTGACATGTCAATATAACCTACGGTCTCCATTATTAGTACAACACTGTGAGGTACAGTAAGGGTCTCGAGATGGCTTTGTTTTCATCCCTCTCTCTAAGGAAGGTTTTGATCTGTACCAGTACCAAGGTTGGACTTCTTAAGAAGATATGAGGAAGTGATGTAATTTAGTTTTGACCAACCCTAAAGTGACATATTCTAAATGAAGTCATGTAATCTGAAATGATGGGTTACACTCACAAAGTTACAATTATGCTTTCATGTGGATAGTTATGACTTGACCGAACAAGCAATATCTTATTGTTAAAAGAGAAAATATGAGATATTTAAAATTTTAATTAATAAGGATGAGAATGTCTCATAGAGAGTCTGAGGTTAATCTAACTGACCTTAAGACTGCACATTAATCGTTGGGTTATTTTATCATGATTAGCAAATGTTTAATTTATGTGTTTATTATGTTGCATTTACGCATTACGTTTACTTTTTGAATTCTAGATATTTGTCAATTATATTGAATCTTGTATGTTTTAAATTTCAGTTATCATTATTATGTCTACCGTGGACAACCATGTTATTGCTTTACTCGCACTTGAGAAATTGAATGGTGATAATTTCGTATGTTGGAAATCAAATATGAATTAATGCTTATTTGTGAAAACCATAAATTCGTTCTTACTGAGGAATGCCCTAAGGTGCCCGCTGCTAACACCCCTAAGAATTTTAGAGACAAATATGATGCTTGGATCATATCAAACAGCAAGGCAAAATGCTACATGCTTGTGTCTATGAATGATGTTCTAAGAACCAATCATGAAGGCATGGAAACTGCCTATGAGAATATAGAATCTCTACAGCCTATGTTTGGGCAACAGTCTGATCAAAGTCGTCATGAGGGCACTAGGAGCTATATGACAACTAAGATGAGAAAGGGTACTTCTGTTCGAGAACATGTTTTGAACATGTTCAACATAATACATGAGACAGAAGTACATAAGGCGACCATTTATGAGCGAACTCAAGTTAGCATTATACTCAAGTCACTTACACTAGCTCTTTCTATGCTCACGGCCAACTATGTTATGAACAAGTTACAATTCAACATGACCCAATTATTGAATGAACTGCAGTCTTCCGAGTCACTCAACCTGAGAATGATCAAATAGGATGATGCAAATATTGTCGATCAAAAGCCTTTCTTTCACCGTTAAAAGTAACAAGAGGAAGAAGATCAATGGAAATGGCAAAAGTAAGAACAAGAAAGGGAAGAAAGTCAAGATATCGTCAAAAGTCAAGAAGAACAAGAATGACAACAAGGTCAAAGGAAAATGTTTTCACTGTGGGATTGAAGGTCATTGGAAGAGAAACTGTAACAAGTATCTCCCCGAGCCGAAAAAGAAAGGTAAACATGACTTACTTGTTCTTGAAGCTTGTTTAGTGGAATATGATTTGTCATCCTAGATACTAGATTCAAGAGTCATCAACTATATATGTTCTTCTTTCTAGATGCTTGATTCGTCAAGGGAGCTGGCTAATGGCGAGGTCATTTTGAGAGTTGGCAGTGGTCCGCTCGTGTCAACTAAAGTATTAGGGACAATTCGTTTACTTTTTGGATATAATTATTTATTTTCGAACGATATTTATTATATTCATGGATTTTCGAGAAATTTTGATTTCTCTTTCATTTTTGCAAGAACAATTATTCAAAATTTCTTTTATTAATAAAGAGTTTATTATTTCTAAGAATGGATTTGATATTTGTCATGCAAAAGTTATAAACGGATTGTAAATGCTTAAACCGATTGAACGTGCGTTAAATAATTCTTAATTATTTAAAATAGTAAAACCTAAAAGTAACAAACGACAAAGAGTTTCTCATGATAAGGATAACACATATCTTTGACATCTTAGGTTGGGACATATTAATCTAGATAGGTTAAACGGGTTAACAAAGTATGGTGTTTTGAGAGAACTAAAAGTCAGAACTCTTCATGTTTATAAATAATGTCTAGAGGGTAAAATGACCAAGAGACATTTCACTGGAAAGGGCCAAAGAGCAAATGAACCACTTGAGCTAGTGTATACTGATATCTGTGGACTGATCAATATATAAGCTAGAGGCGGGTATGGATATTTTATTACTCAAGATATCGTTATACTTACCTAATGCAAATAAAGTCTAAAACTTTCAAAAAGTTGAAAGACCTCAAAGTTGAAGCTGAAAAGTAATTAGGTAAATCATTAAAAACCTTGCAATCCGATAGAGGCGGTGAATACTTGTATTTAGAATTCAATGATTATTTTCTAGAGCGTGGAATCCTATCCCAATTCACAATACCTAGAACATCACAACAAAATGGTGTTGTAGAGAAGAGAAACTGAACCTTATTGGATATGGTTAGGTCAATGTTAAGTTACTCATCATTGTGACTTATATTTTGGGGATATGCACTATACACAGCAACTTACATTTTGAATGTACTGCACTCTAAGTCTATAAGAAATACGCATGTAGAGTTATGAAATGGATCTAAACCTAGTTTGCGTCATTTCCGTATATGAAGGTGTCTAACCCATGTTCTTAGACCCAAGATAAAAAAGTTAGACTCGAGGTCTGAGGTATGCATATTTGTAAGCCATGATCTAGAGACTAGAGGTGTGTACTTTTATAGTCACAAGGATCAAAAGGTATTTGTGTCGACAAATGCAATCTTCCTTGAACACGACTATATGGAAAACTATAAACCTCATAGCAAACTAGTTCTCGAGAATTTAGCGGCTGATAAGATCATACCACCTTCAAATTCTACGGATAAACGACAAACTAGAGAAACCATAGTTTCTGCAAAGGAAACTCTGGTGCAACGTCATAGTAGGAGGATTGTGAGACAACCAGTTTCCTATGAACTAGAGGCACATGTCTTAGTGTCAGACACTGATAAAGATGATCCATTATCTTATGAAGAAGCAATGGATGATCCTGAAAATGAGAAATGACAGGATGTCATAAACCAATAAATGGAATCTATATATTCCAATTCTGTGTGGGAACTTGTAGATCCACTTGAAGATGTCAGGCCTATTGCATGTAGATGGATCTTCAAGAAGAAAAGAGGTGCAGATGGGAAAGTAGAGACTTTCAAGGCATGGTTAGTAGCCAAGGGATATACACAAAGGAAGAGAGTCAACTATGAAGAGACATTCTCCCATGTGACCATACTAAAATTCATTCGTATCCTTTTGTCCATTGTCGCTCGTTTTGACCATGAGATATGGTAAATGAACGTCAAGATAGCTTTTCTGAATGTCTCTTTTGAAGGAAGAATTTATATGATGTAACCAGAAGAGTTCGTACAAAATGGGCAAGATCAGAAAGTATAGATTTTGCTTAAATCCATTTATGGATTAAAGCAAGCATCTAGAACTTGGAATCTTACCTTTGATGATATTATAAAGTCTTATGGCTTCCAGCAAAATGTTGATGAAGCTTGTGTTTATTAATACATCAAAGATAAGATAATATTTTTCTTAGTTCTTTATGTTGACGATATTCTATTCATTGGAAATGATGTGGTAACTTTGTCAAAGGTAAATAAGTGATTAACTGAAAATTTTCAAATAAAAGATTTCGGAGAGGTGAGCTATGTTCTAGGCATCCAAATCCTAAGAGATAGAAAGAACAAGCTCTTGACACTTTCTCAAGCATCTTATATTGATAAGGTGCTAGAGAGATTCTCTATGAAGAATTCCAAGAAAGGTCAATGACCAGACATGGAATTGTCCTCTCCAAAGAACAATGTCCTAAGACACCTCGAGAGGAAGAGGATATGAGAAAGGTTCCTTATGCTTCATCAATTGGAAGTCTCATGTACGAGACCGAACATCTGTTATGTAGTGGGAATTGTCAGGCGTTATCAATTGAATTCAGGTTTGGAACACTGGATTGCAATAAAGCACATTCTCAAGTATCTTAGGAGAACGAGATATTATATGCTTGTTTATTCAGGTGGAGACCTGAACCGCACTAGATATACTGATTAAAAACAAGATAAGGATGGTTGAAAGTCGACACCTGGGTCATACACCAAGGTGATCTAACTGTTATGAAGCTGACGTTGGATCAGAATCTGGCTCTGATAGTTATGTAGATAGCGTCTGAACAGAACCTGACTGATCTTTTTACAAAGACACTTCCTCCGAGGTCATTTGAGGATCACTTGCGTTACATGAGATTGAAAGAAATGTCACATTTATTTTAGGACAAGTGGGGGATAGTTGGTGGTTATGCTCTCAAAGCATGTGTATTGACATTTGAATATGAAATTTAATGATGATTACATTTTTCTTATAATTGTTCTTTTAAATTGTTGTTGAATAATTTATATAAATATCTGAAAATTTCATATTCATTAATGAGACTATGATCTTGTATTAGTACGAGAGAATTAAGATCATAGGTAATGAAGAAAATTGTTAGCAACATATTAGAGTATAGAATCTTTAATGAATTGTTGCTAGCATGGTTCACTAAGTATTATGAATGCGTGTAATATGAATCCGGATCATTGAAATGGATATACATTTTAGTGAAAGTACTTTATATAATAATATTATATATGACTGGATCAATATAAATTAATATATTTCTCAACGTGTTGTGTATAATAAAGATTTAATACACATCAATTCGATGATCATATGTGGATGTGTCTGAATTAGTAGTCATGAACTCTTATACATGCCTATTGGATCCTTTGATTCACTCGTTAAGGTTTGTTTGTAAAACAGGCTAGTGACTTTTGTTTGGGAGATTCAATGATATGGATGGCTGGAAACATGATCTTACAAGATTTGAAATCCAAGCTTTCCTAATGGATCGTATATTAGTTCTTGTAAGTGTTAATTTTGGAACTAAATGGTTATTGAGCTCAAATTTATAATAAGATTATAAATTAACCATTCACTAGTTGATTAATAATCCTCAAGGATCAATAGGTGATTAGAAGGGTAAAACGGTGATTTTGACTAGTTTTAACTTACGAACAAATAATTAGAGGATAAAACTACATAAAATGATTATATTAGTGGACTACATGGGAATACTCTATAAATACAATTTGTAATCTCTAAGAGTGCAATTCCATATTTATGGTGGAGTAATAATGAAATTAATAAATAAGATTATTTAATTAAATATTTTAGTTAATAATCTGGTTTATTGGAGCTTGAGATTATAGGTCCATGGTCCCCAAGTCACATCTATACTACGCATTCTAGGGTGTGAATATTTTCAGGACATGAGAAAAGAACTTACTTAAAAATGAATTTTTATTTTGGGAAAGTACATAATTATGGGATAATTATGTGATTAATTAATTGAATTATATATATATATATATATATAATTATTTTTTCTAATTATCAATAAGTGAGACAAAATATATAATTTGGATAAACTAAATCTTTTATCTGTGAAATAACAAATAATTTAGTTGATAGAGATGATCAGATATGTTAATTTTGAATTAACAAATATCTAGATATTTAATTTAATTAAAATAAATATTTAATACGCAGTAATTATCAATCACTAGTTGGGTATCAGAGATTGACATGGATTACTGTAGTACCAAGTGGCGCAATAGCAGTGAGTCCTAGGAATCTGACCAGGGCGGGTGGACCCTGGGGGTATGTCAAGGGCAGAAATCTATGTATAAACAAAGATATTAAAAATTAAGGGGGTAAACTGATTTTTGGTCAAAGTGTAGGGCATGGAAGGTTTTCAAGTTTAGGATTTTCAAATAAGAAGGAAGAAAAATAAAGAGGGCATGGAGGGTTTTCAGGTTTAGGGTTTTCAAAGAAAAGAGAGAGACCGTGACAGGCAAGAAAGAAAAATGAAGAATAAGGAAGAGAGAGATATCACGATGGGGTTCTGGCGCTTCTAATGGGGAAGGAAGTGGTGTGGGTTTTGTTGTGAGAGGAAGGGGAGAGGACTCTTCGAGAGGGTTACAATGGATATTTTTATCAATTAAATAATGTTTGGTCCGATATTTTTCGGGTTATGGGGTCTTGTGTTGGGTGGAGAAACTTTAGGTACCAATAAGTAAGAGGTTAATATTTAAGATGATAAATTTCCCATCTATGATAGTAACCCTTACATAAAACTAAATATCCCCATTGTGATTAAGTTATTTTTTTTGAACTGGAGATATCATTAAACTGATGAATCCAGAAAATAAACGTCCTCCATAACTCGGGGAGTCACATCCACCGAATAAGAAGAAAATTTCATGGCAATAACATATTTCGCTAGCTATCAGCCACCAAATTACAACGGCGAGAAATGTAATTAACACAAAAACTAGGGCGACACAGTAATGATTGCCTAATAGCAGTCAAGATGTCACCTTCTCAAGAAAAATCCATATCATTTGAGTCAACAACCCTATAAAGGTTCACATAATCAGACTCAACCACCGAGACTATAATCGAATGTTCTTGGGCAAATTTAAGACCTTTTAAGAGGGCCACACATTCTGCTGATAAATGGGGCAAGTTTAGCTTCCTAGAAAACGCTACAATACCTTCCCCGAATGACCCATAATAGCCATTCCAAACCTGACCCTACCAGTCACATCCACATTCATCTTCGAGCGCCCAACATTTGGAGCCCTCCAACGTTGCTCGCGGATTGAAATCTTACAGGGAGAATTTGGAGGAGGGTGGAACTTTAATCATTCCTAAATGAGTATATTAGCTCTACGGACCAGCTCCTCACTCGGGCACACCAAACCACTATGAACCCACTGGTTGCGCGAGGACCAAATATTTTTCTAACCTTGACATGTATTAGACGATAATGAAAAATATATTTTTACATAAATTTGTTATATGTACAAATTTTACAGCTGAAATATGAGAATAAAATAAATGAAATGATTTTATTATTATATTTGTTACACTTAAATTAAAGATCACTAACATGTAAGAAAAAATATATTTTATAATGAATCACAATTATTAAAAAACGCATTATGTTTATTGAAGAAATGAAGAGTCTGGATGAATCATTAATAATAATAGACGCATCGCATTCAAATACTTATTTATTTTTTAATTATTTGTTGTTTTACTTTTTATTTCACAATAAAATGTGCTTGAAATGATTAACTGTATAATAAAAATATTTATAAAACTTTTTATTCACGTGCTTCGCACTGTTTAGAAAAACTAATATATGAAAGTGGAGATGTTGAGAACAATTTATGTTGGCAAGTTATCTTCATTTTTTTGGATCAAAAGGTAAATATATTAACAAATAAAAGATTGCACTTCTATAGTATACAACATGCACTGTAGTGCTAAGCTTAAAATAGATCTAAATATGAAAACATACTGTATTGCACATACTAGGAATAGACAAAATTAAACAGTTACACCGCAACAAAGATACAACATGAAAATCACATCAAGGGGCTCGCACTGAGCGAACCAGATCAAGAAAATCTACATCTAACCAGAGCACTTAACTAACAATCTTACTATCATAACCTATACAATTCATCACTAACTTATAACATCAGCATGAAAACCAAGATGCACCACAATAAACAACACATCTAGCCTAAATTCACATAAAATAGATAACCAATAACCAAGAAACGAAAAGACCACCGATACCTCAGAACGACCAAGACAAGTGACCTCACCGAAAAACCTTCGGTAATGGTTGATTTATGGAGAGATTTTCAACCTCATCTGGTACAGCTCAGGCAACAGGTACATTGCACTCCTCAACTCTTGAAAAACTCTCTCGGCAACTTAGATAACCATACCAATGGTGGAGACGAGATAAACATCAACGAAAACCCCAATCACGAAAGTCCTCCATCTCGTGATCCTCACGTTTATTAAACCACTAAACTATCATTTAGTTGTAATTAAATGCTACCGTATAATGGAGTTATCTATTAAAATAATTGATGTACCGACTTTCTATATAATGGAGTTATGACAAGCTATGTTTGAAAATTTGATTTAATCTATTACAATTTATTTGATAACAAAGGTGCTGGGCATGCTCGGGATAACCAAGTAAATCCCATATGCCATAGACATTGGACATGCTCGAACTAATGACCTCTTTAAAGCAAAACTCAGCTTCTAACTAGTTGACTCACCACCTCATGGTTGAAAATTGAGAAATCGAAGACACAGATTCCATCTTGGTATAATGGGTTCAACTATCACTATATTACCTCAACAAAATGACTATTTTGTTAGCATACTTTAAGGTACAATGAATATGAAAATAGTTTGTGAGTTGTCTAAAATACTCGTATTTACAATATATTTTCAGATTTTATATTATTTAATTAATAAATTAAATAAAAATGATATCAATTATCCTATATTCGTAGGAATAGTTATAGAGGTTATGAATAATTTTTTTAATTTAATTATAAATTTTACCATTCATGTTTTTTCCCAACTTAGGTTTCATCTCCATCCCATCAAATTTTACCGTTCATAATTGTATGAAATAAATGTTAATATAATATTAGAAGTAGTTATAATCTTAAATAAACGTTAATACATGTTATATGATGTTAATACTCTATTAATTCAATATTAAATCATTCTAATAACAAAACATTCACTTAGTATGAAATTCATATTTAATTAAACAAATATTATCATAAACATCCGGATTTAAAGAAATTATCATATTTAAATTTAAAAAAATAATTAAAAAATATGAGATAAAAATATTATAGACAAATCTAAAAATTTAAAATTAAATTAAATAAAAAGAATCGTTTATCTACTTTAATTTTATTTTCATCATTATAACTTACGACTAGGACAGTGATTTATCTATCCTATTATCCCGAATAAAAACGTACACGATAACTTGGGCCTGTTTGTTTGGTACGCAATCCATATTCAGTTTTTGTGTGAACAGAACCCGATCCGTGAACACTACTCGTTCTACAAAACCCTAGTTCCCCTCACTTCGGCTTCTCCCTATTTAGTTTTGCTGTCGCAGCATTCAAGCTTTTCCTAGAGCGCTCGCTTTCACAGGTCTCCCTTCTCTTCTCCTTCCTTCATCATCTCGGAATTTCAACCAAAGCTTCTATATTTTATCTCAGTCGTACTTCTTATTTGATTCATATATTTTTTGCTTTTTACGGAAATTAACTTACAGCTTTTGAATTTTATTATTTTTAACATTGATTTTTGTTAATGTATATCTGTTTGCCATTTGTATTCAGATCTGAAATCAAAGCGACTCGTTTCTCCGGGAAGTGATGGCTCTAGTGAGTGTCTTGTTATATCTTACTCGTTATTTGCTTTTTACGTCATTCATTTTGTTTCTATTTTTCGATTGCAAATAGATCGTTTTGAGTAAGTAAGTGAATTTTGCATCTGACAGTACTCAATCTATTTCATTTATCGTTTAGACAAATTTGCAGAGAGATTCGGTAAGTAGTTGGTGTTCTCAAGGTTTTTTGTGATATTTGACGGTTTCTCCATGGAACTTAAATCCTTGTTGATTTTTATTTCTTTCTCATCTTTCTCAAGTATCATGATGCAATTTAGATCCTAGCGGATACTATTCCAAGTTTTGATAGGAAAATCTCCCGGGGGGGGGGGGTGAATGATAAAAGTTGGCTTCAAAAGTGTATTTGTTTTTAATTTTTCGATTTTCTTCTTAGTGAGTGTACTTAGCATTCTGAGTTTCAAGGAGTACCTTCTTGACGAAGACAGCACATCAAAAAAGTGTTTGCTGCATTGACTGCATCCATCTAAGAGTCTAGTTTGTTTGAGAAATGCTACTGTTTTTTATTTTTCAATGTGTTGTGTACAACCAATAGGAATGGGATAACCTCTGCATATTTTTCTTGGAAGAACATATTATGATAATTTACAGATTTTTGATATATAAGGAAGATGCTTTGATCAAATATTTTTCTAGTTGAGCATTTATGTCAAGTTGCTTTCTTGATTCATGATAGTGGTTACACGCACATTTCAGGTCTTGTATGCTGGGAAGACAAATAAAAATGCTTTCAAGACTCTCATTGCTGCAGAGTATGTTGGTGTCCAAGTTGAATTGGCCCAAAATTTTGAGATGGGTGTCACAAACAAAACTCCTGAATTTATCAAGATGAACCCTATTGGGAAGGTGAATTCTTTTGGTTAATTCATCAATGATCAATCCGTGACTTACAAAATTGTTCATTTTAGTTTTCTTTAAATCAAAATTTTCTTAAGTTTCTAAACGAAATGCTCTATATTTATAGGTCCCTGTGTTGGAAACTCCTGATGGACCTATATTCGAGAGCAATGCCATCGCACGTTATGGTATTCACTTTATTTGACGTATTCTTAGAATATTGGGAGCAGGAGACAGTTACTCATAGCTCTTATCTTGATTAATGCAGTTGCTCACTTGAAGACGGATCCTAATCTATTTGGTTCTTCTCCTATTGATTATGTAAGAGTTTCTTTTAATGTCATCCCCTTCTGTCGTGGTTAATATCTGAGGTGTTTAATCTTGCTTCTCTGTTCTGATTTCTTGCTTCCTTCTCGGTACTGAGGATGTTATGCTCCTATTAAGACTTCTTGCTACTCTTTTATGTTTCAGGGCCACGTCGAACAGTGGATTGATTTTGCATCATTAGAGATTGATGCTAATATTGTCTCTTGGATTCGACCACGAATGGGTTTTGCTGCATACCTTCCCCCAGTGAGTTATTCATCTCTCACTCTCTCTTGTGTCTGTATTTGTGTGTGAGACAGAGAGAAGTGTGTTGGATATCTGATCTTGGGATTTTGACACCTTTTCCTCCTTGCTTTAAATGTGAGCCCTCTATTTATTTAGTCTGATTTTCCTCTTTGAAGGCTGAGGAAGCTGCAATCTCTTCGTTGAAAAGAGCATTGGGTGCACTAAACACATACCTTTCTTCAACCACATTCCTTGTTGGGAATTCAGTCACACTGGCTGATATCATTATGACATGCAATTTATACGTTGGATTTTCTCGTCTCATGACTAAGAGCTTTACCTCTGAGTTTCCTCATGTTGAGAGATACTTCTGGACTTTGGTCAATCAACCGAACTTCAAAAAGATACTTGGTGAAGTGAAGCAGACCGAGTCTGTTCCACCAATTCAGTCGGCAAAGAAGCCTGCCCAGCCTAAAGAGCCTGCTAAGCCAAAGCCCAAGGAGGAGCCAAAGAAAGAAGCCAAGAAAGCTCAGGAGAAGCCAAAAGAAGCTGCTGAGGAAGAGGAGGAGGCACCAAAGCCTAAACCAAAAAATCCTCTTGATCTGCTTCCTCCAAGTAAGATGATATTGGATGATTGGAAGCGTCTCTACTCAAACACAAAGACCAACTTTCGTGAGGTTGCAATTAAAGGTATAACCTTACTTTAAACAAGTCTTATTTCTTGATGATTAACATGCTTGAAATGTAAGTATAATGCAACTCCTTGCTTTTAGTTATGAAATCTTCCTTCAAATTGAGTTGAGGCTGTTCTACTGGATTACGTATTAGTTCTGTCCACAACCCTTTTTTTATAAGAAACGAAATCATATTGATGACAACCTTTACATTTTCAATCCCCTTAAACTAAAATGTTATGTGTAGCCAATAAGTAATTGTTTTTAATCCATACCACTTGTATACAGGATTCTGGGATATGTATGATCCTGAGGGGTATTCTCTTTGGATATGTGATTACAAGTACAACAACGAGAACACTGTTTCCTTTGTGACACTCAACAAGGTTGGAGGATTTCTCCAGCGCATGGATCTTGCACGCAAGTATGCTTTTGGAAAGATGCTGGTGATTGGCTCAGAGCCACCATTTAAGGTGAAGGGTCTGTGGCTTTTCCGTGGACAAGAAATACCACAATTTGTCATTGATGAGTGCTATGACATGGAGCTATATGAGTGGACAAAGGTTGACATCTCTGATGAAGCTCAAAAGGAGCTGGTCAATCAGATGATTGAGGATCATGAGCCTTTTGAGGGACAGGCTCTTTTGGATGCCAAGTGCTTCAAGTGATTGAACCAATAATACCTAATTCCCTTGTTGGAAGGGAGTGTTTTTTGCTGTTTTCTTTTGGTAGATTTTGTTTCCAGTTTTCCAGTTCCAAAGTATACTGACTGAACCCTTGGCTTCTTAGCCATTTGGTATCTTGAGTGTCCTAGTATTTATTAGCCATCTCCTATTATTTTGATAATTGAGTATTATTTACTACGTGATAGAGTTCTCTTGATTAAATGTGTCCGTTCAATTTTTTGTTACAAGGAAATCGTGTCAGAGAACACTGCCTAATTTTAAAAAAAGGGTTCTGTAAGAGAAAATAATGTAATGTCTACAGATGCGGATAATGAAGAAAGGATATTCCCAAATACTTATTTCGGAAAGAAAGTTTCTTGAAGGATTCAATTAATTAAGTACTCTCACGTTGGTAATATCGTTTGGAGTCGGTCATACTTCTTTCACTTAAAGAGAATTTGATTTAGTGAATTTAGCAACTCTTTTAAAGAGCGTGAATGCAAATAAAAAACATCTCTCGAATGGCAAATATTTGGAGTGTGAATTAAACTCATGTTTAAGATTGATGTAAGTTGTTCTCACGAACAAGGTTGGCGTAACTGTTGTAATCCTCATAGAATTTGTAGTTGGCATGATTATACCATCACACTTATAATGGTTATATGCTTTCACTTATAATTTTGTTAGGAATTGTAATTTTTAATTTAGTCAAAAGATCTTGTTTAAAATCATGTGACTTTTAGAGTAATGACCATGTCAGATTTTGAGGTCTCACAATAGTCTAAATTTGTGGTTAACAGCTTTTGTGAATGTTCGTTAAATTTTTTGTAAAGTTGGGAAATAATTTGAGACATTTAATCTAATGTTAAATTTGAAACTTTTAATGTATATGGTCTACAATGAAAATTCCGCATAGTATCTGGGTCAAAAATTTATTTTTTGTTAATAATATATAAGTTTTAATTAACCAAACAACTTAACATCTTATTTACATTATTTATTTTATTTAATATTTAATAAGTAACTTCCACGTCTTAGGATGATTAATTTTTTTTAAACCTACACATGAGAGGTATTAAAAATTAATTTAAATATATAAGTTGGCCAACAACTCAAGCTTTTGAGTTAATTGGTAACTTACCAACTTCTTTATATGAAAAAGGTTAATAAGGAGTTTTTTTGTTAAATTAGACTCTTACACTAATCATTTTACATAAATAGACCCTTATATTAATTTTTACTTACTCTAGTCCCTGGTCCACTTTTCCTCCACTTTTCCTTCACTTTTCACTTTTTCCCCATTACCCTTCTTACAAGCTGTCCAATCAAATGTCATTGTCTACTTACTTGACACTCAAAATCTCCCTACCCATCCCATTTCTCCTTCGTTTTTCATTTTTTCGAATTCTTCTTCGCTTTCGTCTTTATTTTCTTCTTCGTCTTCTTCCTTCTTCCTACAATAGCAAAGGATTGCTAGTTCTTCTATATGGAACAAGTATAAGTTTTATTTTCTTCTTTCTGTAAATATTTACTTATCTTCTTCCTTCCCTTACGAGTTCTTCACTTTCATGAGTTTTTTGGGAATATTTATTTGTTTTTTTTTCTTTCTGGAACGTTGTTTGAAGTTTAATTATAGTACAAGATTACAACAAGATGATGGTGTAGTGTAAAACGAGGTCTACATGAGCCTCGTGTAGACTACACGCAGAGTACACGAGCCCCGTGTAGATCTCGTGTACACTACACGATCATCATGTAGTGCATCAGGAACTTATTCAGCAGTTCATGAGCATCGTGTGGCATTTATTACACTAATTGAGGACTACACGATCATAGTGTAGTATACAGGATGACCACATGATGATCGTGTACTCCTCGTGTACACTACACGATCCTCATGTACACCACACGATGGAACTACACGATCCTCATATAGTCATCGTGTACACTACACGATGGAACTACACGATCATTGTGTAGTCCTCGTGTACACGATTCCACTACACGATGCCCGTGAAGGCCTCGTATACACTACACGATGCCCGTGAAAGCCTCGTGTACACTACATTATGACCACACGATACTCGTGAAAATCTCGTGTACACTACATGATGGCTACACGATCATCGTGTAATATTCTATTTCATTATCTATTCTTATTGTACTGACTTCCTTTATTGATGTATACATACATGTATGAAATTCAAATTTTTGTAATCCATTATGGAGATTGGATGAAAAATGATACAACATGGTCTTTTGTTGGAGATAATACCAAATTATTAGATATATCTACTAACTGCATTTACCACAAGCTATTGGGTATATTGCAAAGAAGAACTCCAAATATACCCCTCAAAGTATAATATGTCCATCAAATTTCTTTATAGAAGCCATGTCTCATGCTCTCCTGCTGAAATTTTAAAGGATAAAGATTTACAGTTCTTTGTCAAGGAGAATGGATCAGAATCACTTAGAAGCCCACTATTTGTAAGTACCAAGCCTAATTGTTTTCCATCTCAAAGCTCGGTTCCTCAGACCAGAATATCACAACAACCTTGGGTTCCTGAAACTACATGGTTTTATCAAAGTTAGGTTCCTGAAACACAAATGTCACGACAACTTCTACATGAAAGCATTCCTCGCTTTGAGAGTTTTGATCATTTCGAAAGGAACTATCATGATGATGATGTTTTTGGTCATGACGATTACAATGTTTTTTAGGATGAGGATGTTGATGGAGATGGAGATGATGATGATGATTTTGATCAAGGGGCATATGATGATGCAAACCATGTTGATGACCATGATGAAACCATCAGTGGGGGAATCCATACAACAATTTCATACTTGAATACTGGTGGTGAACCCGAGACCACTTGACCGCCATCGCAACCTGATTTGAATGAACAACGTCTTGGGTCCAGTGAGCAACGGTATGATTTGAATCAGCTTATATCAGACACAATAATGTCTACACGATGGTTAGACGGACTTCGTGTAGTTTACATGATAGTTACATGGACCTCGTGTTGTCATCATGTAGTTTACGTGATGATTACACGAACCTCATGTAGTTCACACGATGATTACACGGACCTCGTGTAGTCATCGTGTAGTTTACACAATGGTTACACGGATCTCGTATAGTCATTGTGTAGTCTAAAACATAGTAACACGAACCTCGTGTAGTCATCTTGTACACTATGTACTCTGCCGATTTTAATATAGTATATTAAATATTTTTCAGGGACAACAACACACACAGAGACCGATGAGCAAGATCATTTTAACTATTTTTTTCATGGCTCTTGGACCCTCTGTTCATGGATTTTTCAGCTGTATACAGCCTGTCATTGCTGTTGACGCAACCACCTTAAAAGCCAAATACAAAAGGGGTATTATATGTTGCAACAACAAAGTAGGAACAACCAAGTATATCCCATTGCATTTGGAATTCTAGATTTAGAAAATAATGATTCATGGGAATTGTTCTTCCGTAAACTTCACGATATAATCGGTGAACATGATGACTTGGTGTTTATATCCGACATGCATATAAGTATACTAAATGCTGTACATGTTGTCTTTCCCAATGCGCTTTATGAAGCTTGCATCTTTCATATGGGCCAAAATATCAAATCAATTTATAAAAAGGAAGATGCGGTCGCATTGTTTTTTAAAGCAGCAAACATATACCATCAATCATAATTTGATCGGTTGATGACTCATTTTACATATCATAGAGTCTGTTGGGGCCACAAGTCTTCTTCTCATCCCGGGCTTCATCGAACTTTAGTCCGGTCATCAACGAGAACTCTTTCTTGGAGAAGCACAATGGTTCCTCATTGACAAGAGACCATATTTCCTCCTCAAATGGAGTGTCGTTGACATATTCAGCCTCTCTGGCCAGCACTTGGTGGCAGACAATTGCTGAAAACTTTAGGGCTGAGAGATCAAGGAGATGGCCAAAGTATTTCTTCCTAAATAGGGAGAGTTGAGAAGCTGTGAGCTTGGTTTTGATAACCCTTATGAAGTGGGTATTGCACTTTGAATTGACCCTTGCTTTTGGAATTATGTTAACGTCATGGACGTATCTTAGTTGCATCTTTGATGAAGTCATAACGTGCTGCAGAATATTAAATGCAAACATAAGATCAGAAAATGTACAAGATGCTCATGTAATCATTGTGTAGACTACACGAGGGGTACATGATCCTCTGTAGTCCTCGTGTAGACTACACGAGATATACATGATCCTCGTGTAGCCCTAGTGTAGACTACACCAGCTTTACATGATCCTCGTATAGTCCTCGTGTAGCTACACGAGGAGTACACGACCCTCATATAATTCTCATGTAGCCTACACGAGGCTTACACGACCCTCATGTAGTCCTCCTATATCCTACACGAGACTTACACGACCTTCGTGTAGCCTCTTCTTCTTCCTCCTCTTCTTCTCCTCCTTCTTCCTCCTCTTCTTCTCCTCCTTCTTCCTCCTCTTCTTCTCCTCATTCTTCTTCCTCTTCTTCTCTTCATTCTTCCTCCTCTTCTTCTCCTCATTCTTCCTCCTCTTCTTCTCCTCATTCTTCGTCATCTTCTTCTCCTCATTCTTCTTCCTCTCCTCCTCCTCCTTCTTCTTCCTCTTCTCCTCCTCCTTCTTACACGACCCTCATGTAGTCCTCCTATATCCTACATGAGACTTACACGACCCTCGTGTAGCCTCTCCTTCTTCCTCATCTTCTTCTCCTCCTTCTTCCTCCTCTTCTTCTCCTCCTTCTTCCTCCTCTTCTTCTCCTCCTTCTTCCTCCTCTTCTTCTCCTCATTCTTCGTCATCTTCTTCTCCTCATTCTTCTTCTTCCTCTTCTGCTCCTCATTCTTCTTCCTCTCCTCCTCCTCATTCTTCTTCCTCTCCTCCTCCTCCTTCTTCCTCTTCTCCTCCTCCTCCTTCCTCTTCTCCTCCTCCTTCTTCTTCTCCTCCTCCTCCTCCTTCTTCCTCTTCTCCTCCTCCTCCTCCTTCTTCTTATTCTCCTCCTCCTCCTCCTTCTTCTTATCCTCCTCCTCCTCCTCCTCCTTCTTCTTCTCCTCCTCCTCCTTCTTCTCCTCCTCCTCCTTCTTCCTCTGCTCCTCCTCCTTCTTCCTCTTCTCCTCCTCCTTCTTCTTCTCCTCCTCCTCCTTCTTATTCTTCTCTTCATCCTTCTTCTTCTCCTCCTCCTTCTTCTTCTTCTTCTCCTTCTCATTCTTCTTCTTCTTCTCCTCCTCCTCATCTTTCTTCTTCTCCTCCTCCTCCTCCTCCTTCTTCTGCTCCTCCTCCTCTTCTTCTTCTGCTCCTCCTCCTTCTTCTTCTCCTCCTCCTCCTCCTCCTTCTTCTTCTCCTCCTCCTCCTCCTCCTCATTCTTCTTCTCCTTCTCCTCCTCTTCTTCTTCTCTTCCTCCTCCTCCTTCTTCTCCTTCTTCTTCTTCTCCTCCTTCTTCTTCTTCTCCTCCTCCTTCTTCTTCTTCTTCTCCTCCTCCTTCTTCTTCTCCTCATCCTCCTTCTCCTCTTTCTTCTCCTCCTCCTTCTCCTCCTCCTTCTCCTCTTCTCCTTCTCCTTCTTCTCCTTCTCCTTCTTCTCCTTCTTCTCATCCTCCTTCTCCTCCTCCTTCTCCTCCTTCTTCTCCTCTTCTCTTTCTCCTTCTTCTCCTTCTTCTCCTCCTCCTCATCCTCCTCCTCCTTCTTCTTCTTCTGCAACGAGACAAACTTGGATTCTCATTCTCCTATTTTTTGAACCCTTCAAGTAATGATTTTGATTTTGGAAGTGAAAAAAAAAAACTACTTGAAAGGTTCAAGTAGTTGTATCTGACTATTTGAACCCTTCAAGTAGTGATTTTGATTTTGGAAGTTAAGACGTAACTACTTGAAGGGTTCAAGTGGTTGTATCAGACTACTTAACCATTCAAGTAAGTAATTATTTTAATTCTGGAAGTCAAACAAGTAACTACTTGAAGGGTTCTTCAAGTAGTTACTTACCATGACTTTCAGAATCAAAATCACTACTTGAAGAGTTCAAGTAGTCAGATGCGACAATAAATAATTTGACTACTTGAAGGGTTCAAGTAGTATTTTTTGACTACTTGGACCCTTCTAGTAGCCACATGCTTTCTGTATAAATCACTACATAAAATGAAATAACTACTTGAAAGGTTCAAGAAATTTTTTTTGTCAGTCAAAACTCATACACCCACTACTTGAAGGGTTCAATTTAAAAATATTTCTTCTTCTTCTTCTTCTTCTTCTTTATTTTTTAACAAAACTTTTTCTTCTACTTGAAGGGTTCAAGTAGTTTTTCATGACTACTTGAACCCTTCAAGTAATTATTTTTTTGGTCAGTCAATACTCATACACCAGGTGACTACTTGAAGGGTTCAAGTAATTTTGTATGACTACTTGAACCCTTTAAGTAGTGATTTTTATTCTGAAAGTCAAAACAAGTAATTACTTAGAATATGTATAAAAAACAATTACTTGTTTTTATTTAATATTAATCGAGAATGAAGTTTTCAATCTATTTTGTACATATATTATACATATTTAGTAATCCAATGTAAATTGCATATATTCTATGACTATTTGAAGGGTTCAAGTAATTATTTTCTATTACTTGAACCCTTCAAGTAGTTTTTTTTCTCTTGAAATCTATTGTCGAGTAAGCAAATCATTATTTGAGGGCTCAAATATTAATCTTTTACTACTTGAACCCTTCAAGTAGTTTTTTTTAATATGTTGTCCAATAAGCTCGCCACTACTTGGAGGGTTCAAGTTGTAATTTTTTACTACTTGAACCATTCAAATATTTCCTCATGAGAGAATGATTTTCTCATTAAAATATCAAAACTTTTTAAACAACCGAATAAGATGGATTCATACCGCTCTAAAAAAACTCTAAAATTAAAAAAGATGGAAATTACGAAAAAATCTAAAATTACGACTGAAACAACTTCTGGGCCTTTGAAAGTACTTAAAACAGTGTTTTTGGGATCCAAAAATGGGTTGCAACGGGTAAATCCCATTGCACATATAAACCTCTGAATAAATTTCAATTTGATATCTTATAAGTCACGTGGTTCCACCCGAATCAAAAGTTATGCCCTCTGGAAGTTGATATGCGCGTGCCACGATCCAATTGTTCCAGAAATTTTAAAGTTGCACCATCCGCATCACTACTTGAACCCTTCAAGTAGTGATGAGCTTACTGGACAATGGAATTCTAGAGAAAAAAATTAGTTGAAGGGTTCAAGTAGTAAAAAATGACTACTTGAACATTTTAAGTAATCATGTGCTCACTGAAAATTTGACTGTTGGAGACAAAAATGACTACTTGAAGGGTTGAAGTAGTCTTTTTTTACTATTTGAACTCTTCAAGTAGTTTTCTCTCTTGAAGTTTGTTGTCCAGTAAGCTCGTCACTATTTGAAGGGTAGTGAAAAATTACTACTTGAAATCTTCAAGTAGTTTTTTTCCTCATGAAGTTTATTGTCTAGTAAACTCGTCACTACTTGAAGGATTCGAGTAGTCATTTTATTTCATGTAGTGATTTATACAGAAAATATGTGACTATTTGAAGGGTTCAAGTAGTGTTTTATGACTACTTGAACCCTTTAGGTAGTCATTTTGTTTCGTACAATGATTTATACAGAGAACATGTGACTGCATGAAGGGTTCAAGTAGTAAAAAACACTACTGAACCTTTCAAATAATCATTTTTATCTCCTGTTACTAAGTAATCTAGATACAGAAAATGACACCATTCACACAGTAATAAATTCTTGAACCCATCATTGGTTTATAATTACTTAAATTTCAATCAAATATATCTAATCAACAAACTTATAATCCAAAGAAATGTAAAAGAATTCACAAAACCCAAACGAAAAAAAGTTTTCTCCGACCTCAAGTTTTCTCAAGAAATAGAAATGACTATGTCATGGTCAAAACCAGTGCTATTGAAAAGAAGAACTTCACAAAACAGGAAAGCATGAAGGAAACAAACGTTCATTGCTTCGTTGTATAGGAAATCATGGAGGACACAAACTAAAAAGCATTGAGGAAACAATTAGGGGTGTGCAGATTTTTGCTGAACCGACCGAACTGAACCAAACCGAATCGGTTCTTTTAATATAGCAATTGTAATCAGTTTCGGTTATTTTTAATAACCGCATTTTCTGTTCGATTATTTTTCTCAATAACTTTGTAATCGGTTCAAACTGATTACAACTGTTTTGTAATATATATTTTATATTATTAATTATTGTTATTGAGTTAAATACTTATATTTAGTAGTATTAAAAATGAATGGAGGTTAGTGTATGGAGTAATGAAAACTATATTTATTGATCTATTGATGTTTTCAATTTAAGTTTAAAATTCTTGTTGTTCTAAGAAATTTTACAAGTGTAGCCGAATCGGTTACAAGTAACCAAACTGAACCGATCACTTTGGTTATATTCAGTTTGATTCGGATGGTTACACCGGTTCGATTATATAGGTAACAAGTGAATTCAGTTCGATTACAAAAACACCTTACTAACTGACGAACCGAATCGTGCATACCCCTAGAAACAATGAGAGGAAGAAGAAGAGTGAGGGAGTGATTATTGATTTGATCTTTACATAGAGAAATGAAAAGAAATTATAATGAAAGAGAGAGTTAGAATTTTTTTATAGTGATTGTGGTAGGTCATAGGCATAAAATTCTAGATTTTGAGAAAAGAGAATAAAAATCTTTAACAAAAAAAAGTATAGATTTATAAATAACCCTTTGAAATTTATGAGAGGTTGTTTGGTAACTTTACAATCTAATTTTGAATTGAAAATAAACTAATTATCAGAATAAATAAAAATTAGTGTAACGATTGTTGTCTCAAAATAGTTAATGTAGGGTTGTACTAAAAAAATCCAATGAGATACAAACGATGGAGTAAGAAACGTAATTTATCCAAATAATTAATTAATAAATGGGAGAGAACCACGGGGTCACCAGTTGCGACTTGAAAAAAAAAAAGGAAATAAAGGAGAATTCAAGGAAATACAGCGAACTTCTTGCTTATTTTTATTTTTTATTTTTTCGAGAAAAGAGATTTCGTGGATTGCTCTAGCAGATAGATAGATAGAGAGATGAGTGATAATTCAAGATGCAGATCGCTGAGTTTGGTTGTGTTCTTGGCCTCGCTTTGTTTAAATTTCATTTCGGGTTTGCTTCTCTGATCTCTTTGTGCTGCCTATTCATTCAATCTCAACCTTTGTTTTTTGGCTTTTATTGTTCACTTTCTGTGTAGATTTAGCTTATATTGTTATGAATACTGAAGTATATTGCTAATTGCGATTATTTATTGAGTTTTTGCTGGGTTTGTTTTAATTACTGCCTGCTAGTTTGATGAAATTAGATTCGAGTGGAAAAAGGAAAAGAAAAACTTTGGTAGACAACTTAAGTTGGCTCTCTCCGGATCCTGAGAAAATTAGGGAAGGAAAAAGATAACAAAGTCAATATCTGGCGATCATGTTTTTGATTGACAACAATAAATCTACATTAAATCTACAATATTTAGCTGGAGATTAGTCTAAAGAGGTTCATTGGTTCCTTCTATTCTTTTCAATTTGGTGGCCAAATGATGAAGTTTCGTTTATCGTGTTTCAATCTGAATTTTTTTCTCATATTTTCCAAATTTACCGATTAAAGAAGTTTATAAATCTTATAATAGATTAGCACAAATTTTGGCCGTTATATCTTTTACAGATATCGTCCCTTGTTCAAGTTTAAGTTCAGAGTCTTTGGCTTCTCAAGGAATTCTGTTTATGGATCATCCCATAGCGTCTGACACGTGGAAACTTAGGTGCAATTGAGTGGAAATTCGACCAGTATATGGCTTGCTTATTCATACAATTTGAAAACTAGTGATGCGCTTTTATGTTGTTATTACTTATTCCTTATGTTATTTTAAAGTTGTGGTTTTTGATGATCTGGGGAGAATCCTCACTGAGGATATTTTGTAAACCTCTTTCTAAATGTACAAACTCTTTATACTAGAAAGAAACTGTTGGCCTACATAGCAGTTTTTCAGAAATCATCATGTTCCTATTTTTCTGGTGTTTCAGGCCTTTCTGATGATACAAATGGAACAAAGACAGAAACGCACACTACCACTGGTAGCAAGAAGGGTTCCGTAGTAGTAGTTGTATTACTCGTGCTTGTGGCAATTGTGATTTTTTCATTTTTCCTCTTCAAGTTATGGCAAAAGAAGAAAAGAGAGGAGCAATATGCTCGTCTTTTGAAATTGTTTGAAGAGGACGATGAGCTTGAGGTTGAACTAGGTCTTCGGGATTGAATTGTGTATCTGGAAAGATGAGTTTACTGCAGCTGAGGTCTGTCTCCTATCTTTATATTCTTTTCTCAATACTAATGATTTTTGTTTGTTCTTTTATGAGGGCTAAAAGTGTGGTTATGTATACGAGGGCTGGATGGTCTATACTTTGGAGACATATTTGTGACATATAATCTAATAATAATATGCCATATCCATATATCTTTGGGGTCTTATAACATCTGCACGTGTACTTCCTTTTTGCTACTTATGTGTCTGATATATGGGCATATATTTTGGTCATGTGGTACTTAGTCCTTGCGATTTACATCCTCACCTTGACCATATTTTTTTTAGTTCTCTACTTCTCAAAACTAGTTGGCCAAATAGTTTGTTTTAATACTTTTATTAGATAAAATTGTTTTTTTTTTCATATTTTAGTTAGTTAAGAATTTGCTTAGACTTTCAGTCGAGGAATCTAGTTAATTTTGAATTTGATTTAGGGACTTACTTTTCATTGAAGGTCTTTCAGTCTATATTTGAGTTTTTTTTAAGGATTCTTGTTTGATTATAAGTGGAGGCTTATGCTTCAATTTAGGTCAGAAATGAACTATAAAATGAGTATATGAACTTACATTTCTTCATATGCATCTTGCATAGTTGGACTGATTCCAGTCTGTTCTCTCATCTTCTTCTCATTTCCGTCTCTTTCTGGTTTTCCTACCAAATTCAGTTTCTGCTTTGTTTCTAAAGTTCCTCTGTTCCATCGTTGCCTTAAACCTGAGGTACGAGAGAATTCTGGATTTTATTTATACTGCTGCCTAGAGTCCTAGACCATCTGTCAAAATTAGACACCCGCCAAAATTTTAAGACTTGTTGATCTACGTGGTCCTGTCCTTCACCTCAGTTAGGATTGTGTAAATATTTTCCTTTTTTAAAATCTTTTTTGTGAATTGCTGTCTATTTATATGTCTCTGACAAAGTTCAGAATGATCAATTGAAATATAGAGTTATTTCCAACACTCCCTAAGAAGGGATTGTACAGGTTCAAGTTGTCAAAGTTAATTAGTATTATTAGTTACACCTTGTAGTCTGTTGTAAATATTTTTTTAGAGGAGTTGTAGGTCATTACTATGATGTATTAGGCTTATTAGTCTGCTGAAATATCAATGCACCTCATAATCACCCTACAAATCTCCAGAAGCTTGTTTAAAACCTAGGAAGTCGAAAGGTGCAAACTACTACTACTATAAATTTTCGGACACGGTAAGAAACATTTAGATTTAGAACATGATGGGTTCTCTTTCAAAATAAAATGAAGTTGGGGCTAAACTAAAATTAACAGAGCAAAGAAATAAAAGTTAGGGAACTAGATAAATGAAAAGAACCTGAATCCCTTTCTCTTCTCCCTGTCGAGTTCTAGCGTCGCCTCCATGATGACGACCTAGTCTTTTTGGCAACTATGGTGACCTCAGGAACTCTCTCTCTCTCATGTTTCTCGGATCCTGAATACTAGAAAGTTAGGGATTTTTGTTCTTTTATTTTGAGTTTCAGAATTAATGGCTTCTGCTTACTTGAAGTAGTAGTGAATCGAAGGTGTTTATACAGGCACGCACACGCACGTATCCCCAGTGTGTCCGTGCCATAATTTTCTGGAAAATCACATGTTTACGTGTCTGTATCCATGCATGTTAGACCTTCTGAATAACAAAGCTTTAATTTCATATTTGAACCTCAAAAACGTCAATCGTTAGATCATGAGGTTGTAGCTCGACTGATAAGGCCATGGGTTTGCACTTGCTCACTATCTTTTGACTATGTTAAACACATCAATAGATAGAAGAAAGTTTTGGGCACTCTTGATCAAGTGCCACATGTATGTATACATACTAGAGGTTGAGTGTATATACATCTAAAATCAACTCTGATAGGATTTGATATGTGGGTCAGTGGGTGTTTCTGTAGCCTTTGAAGGTAATGTCTCATAAGTACTTTGAAATTATCCAAAGGAGGAAATATGTTGCCTATTTTTTACTTATTGATGTAAATTTGTCCAAAACAGGCTAGACTTTGTGGATCATACTTGTCAAAATCACTAGTATTGTTTTCATTATGACGAGGAGCTTTCGATATTATGAAGTCATGTTTCTTATCTAACATAAAGAATTGCCTTCTTTTGATATAATTGCATGCTATTTCTATCTTTTCCTAACAAAATCGACTTAACCGATGATAAGACACTGATTGTTGTTTTCGTTTTTTTCCCCTGCTGTGTACCCATCTGTTTCTGCCGTTTTACCTAAATTATTTGTACTGGCTTTAATCTCAGGCTGAAGAAAAGGTTCCATTCCATTATATTCAAGTATTGCACACCTGTTAGCCAGGATCGTGACGTGTTGCTGTAAGGGCATATCTTTTAGTTTATATATTGATGTAATATTTGTAACAATTTGTTGAAATGAAAATATGGAGTAGGAGGAGTTCGTGTGTTGATAAGAGAGATAATATTAGTCTACCATTTTGCAAGAGCGTTTGGAGGATTTGATTTCAGAACCTTACCAAGGTGAAATTTAATGTTCAAATCACAAGCTCTATTACACATTGTTTCCCCCGCGGTAGTGTTTCTATCTCTTTATATATTACTATAACTTCTCATCCAACATATGGTTAGGGACGTTAATAGGTGGGGTATGGTAATGGATACCCACCCTCGTACGCATTAGCATTTTCTATCTCCATATTCATTAGCATTTTCCATCCCCATATCTACCTTCCTACTCACAGAAATTTCATGGATAGGGTGAGGAATACCCATTTGGATATGGGTATTTGGTGGATTTTTCTATCCACAATCTATGATTGATAGTAATATTTAAAACAATATCAAATTATTTTCATATATTCATAACAAAATATTACAATAATGTTTCAAATTACAAACTTAAAGTAAACATAATTTAAAATATAATTAGGTCTTGTAAATTACATATCTAAATTTATTCATGATCATCATATTTTATTTGATTTTTAAATTTAATAACCATGCAATATTTCATTTTTATTTGGTTTCTAAATTAATAACCATGCAATATTCCATGTGTGTCGGGTAAATAGGTAAATAAGGATGGATAGAACGAAGCTCGTACTCTACCCACACTCTTATGAGTACTTTTTTATATATCCGTACCTTATCCAAACTTATTTTAAAATTCATACACTATCCATTAGGATTGGGTATCTGTGGGTATCAAAACCCGTGGGTAATATTGACATCCTTGCATACAGTTGAACTGTCGTCTATCGTTAGACTGATCTGATATGGACAGTTCAAGTCATGTCAAACTATTAAGAGGTTTGATAAAAAAAAATTTATATATTTATTTATTTTTATACATCCGATTTGTGCTGTCCTGCTAGATTCAAGCTCCTTTTTATAGTTGTTAAGTAACTGCTAAGATTCAAATCTGATTATCATCTCAAATGAAAACACAATCTTGGAGTCCATTTCCACCAAAGGAAAAGTAGAAAAATGATAGTCATTTTCAAAATGCATTTGTTTTTCTTGAAAGCACTCTAATACACTAATCACTGATATATATTATTTAAGATCACATTTATTTGTCAACTATTGTTACTTAGAAGGAGATCAACAAGAAACACCAATATAAGTGTTTCTTTTAAATACAAATGTTTCTTAAAAATACTCAGGTACAAATAAATATATTTTATGTAAATTCAAGTGTTTCCCACAAAAAAAATAGATATGAAATAAGTAATCTCAAACACACTATAAATCATGCTTATTTATTTTTTAAAACTCAATTGTGTTCCATTTCCGTAGTATTTATCTCATTCCCAAAACTATATAATTCTCAATCGTAGAGGATAAGATGGCTAAAAATCATATACAAAATAGGAGTACGAATGTAAATAAAAGACTGCTACTTTCAATTATATTTCTTTTTAAAATATAATTTTGTTTTTTTCCGAATGTATAATTCAATTGTTCAATTCTTTCATCCCAAATCATAGCTCTTACACATTGGAGTAATTTGCTGGTTGTTTCAACACTTTCCCCCATGGCCGCCAGTAAAGCCGAGCATCTCCTTTTTAAGAGAATAACCCCATGGCCGCCCAGTAAAGCCGAGCCATCAACTATCAAACTTCCAACAGGTTCCATTACCCTTCAGTAGGTATGACTTTCCTTTCACTTGCAAAGTGATCTAAAAACCAATTCTTTAGGGGCATTGACATGTTCAAATCCGATTGCAAAGCATGTGATCAGCGAGCCAGCGCAGGCTTTGAATGCCAAGTATTCTATACTTCTTCATAATGACCTTATTCATTCTTTCACTCAGGATTTTGAGGCTAGTCATTTAAATGAACTATCAAAATATCTCATTATATAGTTATCGTCCTGTTCTGGTTAAAAATAAGTTGAGCATTGACAAAGGCCAATTTGGGGACTTCTCAAGCCACTTCTTTAGATAAAAGCTCTGTTTTCGTCATTTGCATATAGTAAATATTTATCCAAACATGGTGTAAATCAAACCCATGTTCGAATTGAAAAATCCGGGGTTTTTCAAGTTTTAGCATTAGGAGAAGGTATCTACACAAATCAAATGCGAAAAGAGGGCAATTAACAAATGGGTAAGTAAAGAAATTGAGCTTCAAACAATTATAATACATTGGGTGATCATGAAACTATGAGTTTTCATCAATACATTGGAAAAATAGTACATTTACTTAAAAAGCAAACTAATCATCAGCAAATGTAAGTTGGAAAATCAAAAAGTAATCTTGATTTATCATATAACTAATGAAATAATGCTTTGCGTTCAACATGTGAAAGAATAGAGACATACTTGACGTGACTTCTTCCATCGAACAATCAGGAAGATCATTAGCTAACCCAACATATCAAAAATCGACGCCAAGGCAAAGCTCGGGATTAACTTGTTGCTCATAAACATGGCCTCCGAAGAATTACTTGGTGGTCAAATCAATGATGCTTTGTCATAAGGCCTTCATCTGAGCAGATTCAAGTAAAAATATAAACGACGTCCCTTATAGATGTTATCGTCCCGTTTTGGCTCGTTTCATTCCTGTACTGTTGAAAGGTGACATGCTTGGGCTCATACTTGGACTCATACTTGGACTTTCTTCCCTTAGTGTGCCATTTAACATTGCTAGTTCCCTTAGTTGCTGCTTCTTGTAATGATCGGATGATTCATCCTGATGTGGGGTAGAGATGGTTTAAAAAATGTAAAGAGAACTGATACATGATATTGAAATTAGGAGTGCATTCTTTGTTCATACCACAGGCTTTAGAAGATCTTCAAGAATCGCCACTGCCCGATCCAACCGAGCATTTATTGTGTCCTCTGGGAATTCTGCCTCAACCAACACATGTAGAGGCTCATTAAGGTGCTCATACCCAGGTTTATCTTTTAGTTTCTCTTCCTGTATAGAAAATTGCAGATCCACCATTAAAATACAGAAGAGCAAACACTCGAGCAGATCCATCAGGATGCAAAGGATATAAATAGTCTACTTATTATACGGTCACGACAGATTTAAAAGATCGTATTAATATAAAAACTAACATTACTTTCTCCTTCGAATAGTTAAGATTAAATTCAACAACAGCACGTCATGCAAAATTGAATTGGTACAAAAAACATTGCAATTCAAATTATCAACTACTTTTTCTCTGACAAGTATTAATGATATTCTAAATTTTGTAGGCCTTGATTTGAAGATAAAAAGAGAAGGCAGAAGAGCTATGATAAAAAGATGGACCAAATCCATCTAATGAAAATCATGAACCAGAAAAAGAAAACAAGTATCGTTCAATACAAACTGCAACCTGAGTGACTAAAAAGTAAAAACATAAAACATCAAAGCCAACAAATAAACACTACCCTTCGCATTCTGGCATCAATAGTTTTTTAGCATTCTTTGTGCCTTCAAGCTATAACTCTAGTAATGAGAAGCGAAGTCTGCAAATCGTGTCCATTTGGAAAAAATTAAGATCTATGAATAACCGACATGTCATCCAAGGCAGAGTGTCGGGATTTTTTTAAGTTTTTGGGCACGTCCTGACACGTCTGGACATGTGCCCTACACGTTTGAGAGTTGGACTTTCAGAAAGAAAAAGTAAGAAAATAAATTATACAAAATTCTATTGCTTGCGGGAAAAGTTTGGCTGAAAGATGGGGGAGATGAGTGCTCGTGCTAGGTTCATAGCTTTAAGATTAATTTACCCTCTTGTCCCTTTTAGGCTTGACAATTGATATGGAAGGTCCCACATCAGAGCCCACATCAGCAGCTGACGCAGGATTTTTTAACGGAAATTTAAATGGAGTTACCTTCAGGGACCTTATAGACACTATTTTAAAAGTGCAGGGGAAAAAATGTTTGGCTTAACAGTACATGGACCATTTAGGATTCTATGGCAGAACTGAGGGACCAAATGTGTAATTTCCCAACAAAAAATATGCAGTAGGTGTGTATGCATTTTAGCCTTTCAAAATAACTTACATGAGGTAGCAGTCCTAAACCAGATTTTGGGGGCATCACTTACTATATCTAGCAAATCCTTTTTCGAAAGGTTTTTAGCCTGTGATAAAACTGAAAACCAATAAATCATACAAGGGAGAGATGCTAACAGATCAACCTATAGAATAATGCAAATCACATTACTGGAATGAAAACGTAGTTGCAAAATGAATTTCGTGTCACAATAAGTACTGTTTACAACTTTGGTTTGATCTATCCCACTTAATAAGAAGTATAATGACCAATTCATGATACCTTTACAGCATCTTTAACAGAGCCCTGTCCTCGTATATAGACCCTGCATCCTGTCAAGGCTTCAACTCTTTTCAGAGAGTTTCCACGTGGTCCCAAAATCCGGCCAACAAAATTATACTGCCAAGCTTTGAATTAGAGACCATAGTAGTTAAGAGAGAACCAATCAATATTAGCTCACTTTCAACAGAAATATTTTAACTTACATTTGGATACTTATCTACAGGTACATCAAGTCTAATAACTCTCTTTACAATAGGTGTGGCCGTTATTCCCTGCATCCCAGGCCAACCCATAGAAGGAACTTGAAAGGGAGCCATTCTCGGAATATATCCATTTTCCTGCAAGAAGAAACATACTGCAGAAGTCACATGACTGAACTATTAAGAGAATGATAAATCACAAGCCATCTCTTTTTTATGGTAAGAATACTTGGTTGTGGAGTTAACTCTTGGGACTTGGATGCGGGAAGCCGTGAGAAATAAGAAAATCGTAAGAGATAGTTGGGGGAAAAAGAGGAAAGGAAACTTTTTGAATCCACTATAGGACCCAGGGAATCCACCAAGGGGTTTTGAAGTGTTTGAATGTTTGATTACAGCTTTATTTATAGTCAGACACAATCTCTAATTAGGAAACAGAAACCCTACTTTACTTGAAGCAAAATAAACTAATTTAGGAAACTAAAATACAAGAATCAAAACATAATTAGGAAATATAAATATTTAAGAAACTTTAATTAGGGCTTTTTCTTCTTATTGTCATTTCCTTGACTATCCCAACTTGGATGCAACTTAGCACTGTAGGTGCGATCCATGTAATATAGATAGAAACTCTGCCAAAATATTAGTATGATGTGAAAAGGTTTATCTTTTAATATAAAAACAAGTCACAGAAACTCAAAACACCACTAAAACTATAAAAAATCATGAGAAAAGGCATGTTCCCCTCTTTAGGATCTTCTCCAACCAAACAATACAAGATGGTTATGATTTATTTGTAATGTAGTCAATCAATACAAGTTAGATAACCAATGATATAGAAGAAACCGAACAATCTTAACCAAAACAAATTGTGAAATACCCATCAACTAATTGTCAAAATTCAATTCTATAATTAAGGTTATTTAAATGTATAAGCCTTAAACTTTAAACTATTAAGGCTAATTTTGAAGAAAAATACATAAATGAGGTAATTTAAAAGTCTAAATTTGGCAGCTAAAAAATGTAAGGGAAAATGACAAATTCGAAGTTTCTCCCCACAAGCCTTTTCATATATATTATAGATTGTAGATAGATTATAGATGAAAAAGGACTATAAACCAAAATGATCAAATAAAAAGGGAGAGAACTACATCAAGAATAGTCGTAGAGTGGAGGTGGCAACTATTTCTGCAAAGCATAATAACTTAGGCCAAAGTCCAGACATTCATGATTTATATACATAAAATTTACCTCCATATGAGGCCACCCCTCCAAGTCCATTGGTCTTCCACTTGGAAGCTGACCCATTGACCTATAGGGACTCTCATGCTCATGTCTTTCATGATCCATAAAGCTTTGATTGAAACTTGATACACGTCTGATTTCTGCAATTGCATAAAGCAGATTAATGACACCGACTAACTCTTGACTATAAACAGCACACCATTCAGTCAGCTTCCAATATACAACCAGAAGAATAATATGAACAAATCTTACTATCAAATATTCATCAATAAGACATCTTGTATCATGAACTCAACTGTCTATCACTGACACTGACTGTGGAGCATTTATTGGCAGTACCACTAGCTTGTTATTGATGTGCAGAACACTTGTTAAAGCTCTTATGATAACATTTTGCAGATTCATGTCACCAACATATCAGGAGTAGCATCCTAGGAACACTAGGATGCAAGACCAAATAAACACCGAATTTCAGAAAGCTAAAATATGGTTAAAATTTATCAACTCACAGTGCCTAAGAAACTTGTACAAATCTGTAGAATATATAGTTTGGAGAACAATTTCTCTGATATATTTCTCATAAAGGTACCACTAATTCTAGTGGAAGAGTAATAAACATACAAGGAAAAAATAATATTCTAGACTAAAATCATACCTAGTTTTACATCAAAGGAAAGATAACGTACAAGGAAAACATTATATATATATATATATATATATATATAAAAGAAAAATATTTTAAGACTAAAAATAGAATGATATGTTGTCATTCCATATGGTTGAATATGTGTTTCATCCACAATTTGCTAGTCATAATCTTGAATGTCTTAGTGGCAAGTCCTTTTGTCAGATCACAAGCCAGTTGTTCTACCAGTTGAAAAGTCCAGTCCGATCACTTCTTAAAACCTACGTGTTAAGGAGAGGGGTACTAGAACTTTATAACTAGCATAGAATGGGCAAGTCTAGGCGACGTGGGACAATATTCCAACACACCCTCATGGACCATAACATGGTAGCCGAGCTAAGCAACATACCAAACAATCCATAATAAGCGGACAAAGAACCGAACTAAAGAGGCACAAACAAAGGCCCAACCAAGCTCTGATACTAAGTTGAAAAGCCCAGCCTGATCACTCCTTAAAACCTAGGTGTTAAGAAGAGGGGTACTAGAACTTTATAACTAGCACAGAATGGGCAAGTCTAGGCGATGCAGGACAACATTCCAACGCTACCGTAGAAATGTGGGGAGTACAGAAAGTCCACTTCCCAACTTCTTTTAATGAAGTGTTGATCCACCTCTACATGTTTAGTACGATCATTTTGGACGGTATTGAGGGCTATGTTCATAGCTGACCTGATATCACGATAAAGCTTCATTGTGTTGGAATGTTGTCCCACATGTTTAGACTTGCCCATTTTGTGCTAGTTATAAGACTCTAGTACCACTCTTCTTAACACCTAGGTTTTAAGGAGTGATCGGACTGAGCTTTTCAACTTAGTATCAGAGCTTGGTTGGGCCTTTGTTTATACCGCTTTAGTTCGATTTTTTGTCTGCTTAGTTCGGATTGTTTGGTATGCTGCTTAGTTCGGCTACCGTGTTGTGGTCCAGGAAGGTGTGTTGGAATGTTGTCCCGCATCGCCTAGATTTGCCCATTCTGTGCTAGTTATAAGGTTATAGTACCCCTCTCCTTGACACCTAGGTTTTAAGGAGTAATCGGGTTGAGATTTTCAACTCAGTGGTCCTTCCCAATTGATTCTAAGATTTGTAAGAATTAACTTTATCTAGAGGAGTTCACATATCCCGTGTGCCACAGCTCTGGATTTTGCTTTTGCAATAGATCTTCCTACCACTAATCACTTCTCGCTTTTCCAAGCGACAAGATTCCCTCCTAAGATGGGAGTACAGTTAAGTCCACTTTCCAACTTCTCCTTAATGAAGTGTCGATCCACCTTTACATGTTTAGTAAGATCACGTTAAACAGGATTATGGGTTATGTTGATAGTTGACTTGTTATCACAATAATGCTTCATTGGTCCATCACAATTGATTCTAAGATATGTGAGAATTATCTGTCAAAACTCCAAATTCTGCCTAGGGCACTACATCTTTGCTACCACTGGTTGCTTCTTGAATTTCAAGTGACAAGATTCCCTCCTATGAAAATGAGAGCATCAAGTTTACAACCCACTATCCAGAAAAAGCTGTTAAGGCACCGTCAACTACTTTTATCGTTTGGCTACCAGGAAGTGAGTTATAGGTAATGAAAAAGGTGAGAGTTTCCCATATAAATCAGTAAGCTGGTACAACACTTACTGCTTGGAGACCATTGAGCTTGTCTATTTCCTCCTTAGTAAACTCCATATTCTAGCTCATTATATCAGCTGGACCATTATGTTTCTCCTTCACGTTGGAAAAGTATGGTGGAACCATGACTTTTCTCACATTCTGACAGTTCTTGGTCCAGAGGAGTTCTCAGCTAATCATGATGGCTTACCAAGCAATTTCTAGCATGTCTCGGTTGTGTATTTCGGTTTGTGACAGTAACTGCACAACTGGGAGTCCTAATCCTTGTCAATTGTTCATTTTCCATCAAATCTTCCAGAAATTCCCGGTCTCGCTCCTGTTACAAGAGTAGAGCCTTCATGGACATTGCTAGTTTTGAGACTTTCTCCTCCCCTTAAAATTGCAAACACGTCACTTAAGGAAGGTAAGGATTGCTTCCCTAATATATGCACCTGAACCTGGTCTAAGTCATAATTAAGACCTGCAAGAAATTCAAAAATTCCTTTCTCTTTCCACAAACTTTTGTAAGTCGGCATCCATAGTACACTCGATTTTTATATTCTGATGGTGATCTAACTTCAACCACAACCCTTTCATGGTATTGAAATACCATTTCACAAAAGTGTTACCGTGCTTAGTCCTATGAGTTTTGCACTTGATTTCAAATATTTGAGCTATCATCCCCACCTTGGGGAACATGACATTTCTTCTCAGATTTCCCAACTTTTGTTAAGAAACACGTATTATTCTACAAATTTCAGGTCGCATGGACTTCCATAACCGTGATCTTCAACATCCCTTCCTTTTGTGAGGGTTTTGAGTACTTGTGACCACACTGCCATTTGAAAAGGATTGGCAGGATTTGACTGTCTCGTGATGACTTATACATTGTAGTAGGGATCTCTGTTGACGTTTTTGTAATAGAGTTCCACTTGAGATTTCAGACATGGAATTTCAAATTTTTTGGTAACACATTTGGTTTTTCAGTGAATTCAGCAGGGATTTAGAAGCTGTCTGGTGTTTGCAGGAAAAGGGTTCACAATCAAACAGTGAATTCGGCAAAGTTTTTGAAGTGCAGAGGCAATGCAGAATGACTCTTTAGATCAATTTCTTATTACTCTTTAGAACAATTCTATATGAGAAAGTTGGTCCGGCAATAAAGGCCGGCAGCAGCAGATAGTGAATCTGGCAATGAAGGCTGGCAGCAGCGGAAAATATTATGGTTAACAGAATCACAATCTGCTCTCATCCCATGAGAAAAGATAGTTTGAAGAATAATTTCTCCGATAAATTTCTCAAAACAGGTCGAGGTATTTATAGGGAAAGAGTAACAAAGACGTACGCGGAAAATTAATATTATAGCGAAAATCTGTGCATACCCAGATTTACATCAAAAGAGAAATACAAGCAAGGAAAACATCAAGTATAATATATATCAAAGGAAAAACTAAAAAGTATTTACAGATGAAAAATATAATGATATGCTGTCTTTCCATATTTCAACAAAATGTTAGGATCCTAAATTCACAGTGAACAAAATCATTCATGACAAAATAGCAGGCATCATTGACAAATTTACATCAAGGAAATAAATTGAATAGATTTATACCCATAATCTACCACAAGTGAAGATAAATGTGGATAAATACTGAAACAACACACCCACAGAACAATGTTAGAAAGAATAATAGATACTTCACCAACCTTGATTCAGAAGCCTGCTACATTGCGGTAGAACTTGCAAAAATGGGGCCAGCTTTTGCTTCTCTGCCAGTAGTTCTGCTATATATCTGCTATTACCATACCATACAAGTCATGTATTACTATCACATGTCAAAGGCAGAGTGTAACCTCAAGCAGAAAATGATATTCTTAGTGTCTAAAGAGAAGTAAAATGTTGATGAATGACAAAATTAAAAGTCTGGCTAGATTTTGTATTGCTTTTCCTTCAAAATTTGAGTACAATAATGGCTCCTATCACTAACACATGAGGGAGAATTTATGTGGACCACAACAGCATCTAAAGCATTTGAAGAGGTAATGAGAGTCGAAACTAATTTGTCAAGTGGAAACGACATTCATTCTCTGATGATACATGGATCACTGATGAAGAACTCCAAACATCATGATTTCTATGAAAAGTTTAACGCCATTCACTTTTGGTGGTTGGGTTTTTTAATAGCAACAACTTTTAAAAGTTTATATACAACGTGAAACATGTGGCAAAAAGCCTTATGCCTTAATTTAATGACAGATTTTGGGATCAAATTGGAAGTTTTCAAGAACTAATTTTGAAGAGTCTTAATTATTTATTGGTTATATACTTATATTTAAGCTGCTGCACTAAGTTTTGTATTTATTCCTTGAGTCTAATTTATACAATCCCAGAACACTGATTCTGGGATTGTATTTCTGGACCATTAATTACTGTTAATAAGAGCTTGGTTTTAAGGGGTACTGAGCTTTATTTAAGGGTTCAAGGAGTGTAGCCATGTTGGAAAAGTTAGTGCAGCAGCTCAAAATTATTAAGAATTTGATTTCCAAGTTGATTTGGAGTCTTAGTCATATTAGAATAAGGCTTCCAGTTGTCTCTTCAATAACTATTCTTCTAATCTTTTATTTTGATGAAATCTTGAATGACAAACCAGCAATTTCAAGAAGTTAAGCTATTATTGAATACATTTCTGCAGAAAGCATCAAACCACTTGGCTAAAAATTAACACCCATCCAGATCCATTGACCACATCGATTCTTTATATTTATCTTGGCAATATGGGTAAGACATGTCCGTATCAGTATAAGCATATATAAATAAAATCACATTAAAAAGAATCAAGAAGTAAACGACTAGCCCATATATCATAGATTCTAATCGTCCTACATACCTTTCTCGATCTGAAGGTATAGAAGGAGACCTGTGTGGAGAAGCATGGACTGCAGGAGGAGGATATTGCAAGTAACTCCCAGGTGGGATTCTCTCTCCCATCACACAGAAACTACTTTCTGTGCCAAAATCAACAAAGAAAGCTTATCAAGAGAACCAAAATGATATAAAAAATGGAAAAGAAACTCAATTGCACCAAAACATAACGACATCCATTTGTCCACGCAGACAATGAGAGGTAGAGCTAACCGGGTGGAAGCAGTCAGGAGGAGGTATTGATAGTAAGATGGGGGCAGGAAGATTCAAGTCTTATTCTGTTCTTAGTCAGTGCTGGCAGTGAGAGTGTGAAAGAAAGAGTGAATAGGCAAAGCCCTACTGAAAAAGAAGAGTCGTCGGGGGTGATTCTTCGCTGTGATGTATTTATACTCCATCAAAATCAAACAGTTGGGATCATTTCTCTCAAGTTCTTAACCCCAGATTATTAAATTTTGATTTTTAATGGTAAATGTACTTTGTTTATTTTGAAGAATGAATGGTGGTGGGTTGTCATGGTTGAATTTATAGGGCTGGTCATTTTCTGCTAGCATTTTCAGATGATGTTGCCATCATAAATATCCTAACCATAAATAAATACGCCAATCAGCAAACCTTCTTTTTCACCCCATAACTTATTGTTTATTACGGTCACTATTTTAGGTTTAGAAGGGTGGTATCATTTTAGGTTTGAGTAGGGGTATTCACGGTTTGATTCGATTGGTATTTTGACGAAAAGTGAATCAAACCAAAACCTAGGTCCGACAATAATATCGAATTGAACCGTTCATAATAAAAGAACATGTTCGGCGTTATTAATAAAAAAACTAATTTTTTAAAACATTTTAAAATAATATTATTGATAAATATAATATAAAATTAAAGTTTTGTTTCGATTTGATATGAAATTATATATAATAAAAAATTAATAGGAATTTAAAGTTTCATTTCGGTTCAAAAACCACCAAAAATTCAGTTCTTTAATTTCTTTGAACCAAACCGAACTGAATATATAAAGAACTGATCGAACCGATTATTTCAATTTGGCAAGTTCGACACAATACTTTTCACTCCTAGATTTGAGGGGTGCTACTACGTCGTGCGTCATAGTTAATGAAGTCGGGACAATAAAAATATATGAATTATTATTCGACAATTATAATATTGGCAAACAACTCTCAAATATTAACTCATGACAATAATAGAATATGAAGCATTATTCAACAATTATTATGTGGTTAAACAATGGTCAAATATTTATTCAATGTGTATTTTTTCTTTAAATTTTTGACATAAAATACAACTACATAATTTATGAATATATATTAAGCATTATTCAACAATTATTATGCGGTTAAACAATGGTCAAATATTTATTCAATGTGTATTTTTTCATTTAAATTTTTGACATAAAATACAACAACATAATTTATGAATATATATTAATATAACAATAAAATATCATTCTAGAAGTACCTTAACAAAGCATTCCATCTTCAACATTCAATCCATAATTCATGATACATGTTCTAAAAATAGCACAAAGTACTTTAAAACCAAAACAGATAAACCCAAGATCCTTAAAAATCATTCTAAGTGATCCGACCCTTGCCATGATCGGGTTCAAGGGACTCATGAAAATGGGATGACTACAAGTATAAATCATGAGGATTAGGATTGTTGTCATCTATATGATGTAATTAACTCATTTTATCAATAAGGGCCTTCTTATGAACTTTGCTAGCACTTAGGGATTGTAAAAGTTCAACGAGCCTTTTCAAGAAGCTTGGTGACTTGCTATTAGAGATTGGGAAACATAAGCGTGATAACCACTTGGGGATCATATAGGTCCAATCGGTCATCCTAGTCAAGAGAGGAACTAGACAATAGAGATAGTCACTTGGAGGCACAAAACACTTGGTGATATACAGATAAATGTTGGGAGACATCCCATAGAAAGGTATCGTTAGTGGATCAACTGTACCCAACAAGTCATCTTAGTTAAGAAGAAAACTGAATGATAATTGTTGATGTGAAAAATATGCCTGCATCGACTGTCGAGAAGTCCATCACGCGTCGCTCGGTGTTTCATCTAGGGGTCTATAAAAATTAAAAAAGATCGTGAAAGTAGTAAGCAGGGCACTGGGGGGTGCCCCACCTAATACACTTCGACGATCAAATCAGTATAGTTTTTAAAATAATAATAATATGAAGAATTGCTTATTGTTTAATGATGATCATCATATATTTATAATGATTTTTTGTATCGGTCAAACGTCCAGGTTCAGTGTATCTTCTTCCTTATTCTGATAGGAATGGAGATATTCATGGAGAATATTCTCTGATCAGGATATTTTGGTCATCATCTTATCCTATTTAACAACCATTGAGATTGTTTGATAGATTTGATGCGTGCCTATCATTTCTCTTTATGACTGATTATTATATTTTATTGTGACATGAAAATGATATTGGCTATCTCGAGTAGCCACGGTTCTAGATATGAGATTACCTCGTCATCCGTGTAACCTCGATAGTGTAAGTAGAGGTGAGGTCGTGTCCATCGATCTGGTTGGAAGGGTGTCTCATGGTGACTTCAATCACTAAGGAGTCCTCGCTTTGGACTTAATATGGGTCCTACCCAAGAAATGAGAGTATTGAGCCTTATTCGGAAATATTATTGAGTGAGCTTTAGCCTGGTGTTTTTTCTCCCCTACAGTTTGCCCTCACTTCTTGAGTCTGGAGCATAACGGTAAAGTCAGAAAGTATTTTATGGAGGGAGCCATGAGCTTTTACCCAAGACTATGTCTTTGTACTTAATCGAGTGTTAAACATATGTTGGAGTTAAGATCATCAAATAGTAGAGTTTGTGTTCGAATATCCGAGTATTTGTTGCTGGATCATGATGACATCTTAGAACATCTTGTGACTGAGGCGAGCTTTCTTCATATTTGTCAATTGACTCTTGGTAAAAATGTTGTCACCTTGATTAATGCAGGACTTCTTCATGTAATGATGTGCGTGATCGTGTTGGGATCTGAAGCTCTGTGGTTCAGGTTTGTGTGAGTTCTTCCGAGTAATTAACAAGATCGAGTTTCTATGATTTTCATCTGGCAGCAGGCGGCTTGAGTTGGATCGGTGGTCATAACAATAAAACTTTTACACATTCGTCTAAGCATATGATGAAGACTTGGTGTTAAGATTGAATTCCTTTGATATAATGTAGGCGATAAGACGACCAGGCCGTTGGAATTGCTTTACTTTGAGGCCGACTTGGCGTTGTGACATTATTGGGTCTTCTTAAGGGTATGATTTTTTCTGAAATCTTGCATTATATTCTCGTGTTTATCTATACTTGACCATGTATCCGATACATTACTTTGGCATCTCATGTCTCATGGTATATGATGGAGTTATTACACTCAATGACGTGCTGCTCGAGGGTTTTTCTTGTCATCTAGAGTTATATTTTCAGAAACTAAGCCGCGGCTGGGAACCGAAGGTTTTGATGCTTTTGTTGTTGACTCTTTCTCGTAACCTAATGCCTGAGTTTATTGTTTTGTCCAAGTCACGTAGTGATTCGACTATCTAAGTCGCCCATTGCTTTATCTAGAATTTATAGTGATTTTATAGCGTAGCTTGGCACAACGAGTGTCTTTGAGCTAGCCTTAAAGAAAATCGAAAGACTTTTCTTTTGGAGAACATTTGGCTTTTGAGTATCTGTGAAGTGATGCACCCATCATTGTGCCTTGAGTTTGACAATATTCTTGAGTTATTGAAGGTCCTTAGCTTTAATGCCCCAAGAATATCGACCAATGTATCCCATCAAGCGGTGGGTTATATTTGGCCTTGTTGACGTTCTTCATTTGAAGTGAATTGCTTGTTTTTCTAAGCTTGTCGTTGCATCTCTATGTGCTTATGTGTTTGTTCATGTAATCCATCAATGCTTTTGCTTTCTAGGGAAAGGTTTTGGAGCCATCTTTGCCTCGTTTGCTCAAATCGTGTTTGAAGAATCATTGATGGTGAGGTCCTTTGGAGTCATCATCAGTAGAGTACCAAGATCCTTTGTGATTTGTAAGATTTTGGCTAATCTCGATACCATAGTCATCAGTGTGACTTGTGTGTCATTTTCATAATTATGATTCTAGGTACCATAGTTTTCTAGGTAACTTCGGGTATCTTAATCATCTATGTAACATAGAGTAATATAGTCATCTGGGTGACTTAGGGTACTCAGTCATCTGTGTGACTAGGGGTATTAGCCATCTGTGTGACTTGGAGTCCCATAGTCATCTGGGTGATGTTGGGTGTTATAATCATCTGCGTGTCTTTGTATCCAATAAAGTCATTTGGGTGACTTTGTGTACCTCAATCATCTGTGTGACGTGGAGTATCATAGTCATTTATATGACTTCGAGTATATAGTCATCTATGTGACCGTCGTAGTCATCTGGTGACTCCAGGTACCATGGAATATTATAGTGTCATTTTACCTTATGTAAGGTTTTTTCTCCTATTCGCCTTAGGTAAGTTATGAGGTCTTAGCTACTATAACCATTATCAAAGTACTTCGTCCCAACATCTCATGTACTTATGTGCCACAAAATATTACCGCTTTTGCCTTAGGTAGGTTATTGTTCCAATCATCTCATGTGATAAGGATTCCTCGTTAGGCCATCGCCTTGGATGAGGTCTTTTTTCCCTTTGTAGGGTCTTTTTCCAGATCATCTTATGTGATAAGGATGCCTCGTTAGGCCGTCACCCTGGGTGAGGTTTTTCATCTGAGGGTTCTTTGACCTTGGGTGCCATGAGATACTTCAGTGGTCCTTTCTCCAGATCATCCTTAGTAATCAGGAGGCCTCGTTAGGCCGTCACCTTGGTTGAGGTCTTTCGTCTGATCATCTCGTGTGCTCGGTGCCACGAGATACTTTCCCGGTCCTTTTGCCCTATGTAGGGTCTTTCTCGGGATCATCCTTAGTGATCAAGAGGCCTCGTTAGGTCGTCGCCTTGGTTGAGGTCTTTCATCCAAACATCTTTGTGTGCTCGGGTGCCACGAGATATTTTCGTGGTCCTTTTGCCCTATGTAGGTTCTTTTCTTCTAGTCATCTCTGGTGAGTAGGAGGCCTCGACGGTCATGACCTTTATTGAGATCTTTCGTCCAAGCATCTCGTGTGCTCGGGATAGCTGCTCTACGAAGCACTCTTTGAATCTTTCCTTCAATTTTAGAACTTTGCTATGATTTGCCCCATCCCTGTGGCTAGCTTGAAAATCTTTGTTGACATGTAAGTACAGCTTCATATTCGGCTTTTTTGTTTGATGTCCTGAATGTGAAGTGCATCACCCTTTCAGTTATGGTCTTCTCTGATGTTTTGAGTATCAGTCTGGCTTTGCTTCCGCATGTGTTTGCAGAGTCATCCATGTTGAGCGCCGCCTCCATGTCTGAATGTTCTTTCTCCGTGCCTCTATCCATCGTGTCATCTTGGGTGACATATTCTGTACGACTCGAGTCCTCTTTTTCTTAGGGGTGGGGTCATCTCTACCACAAAGTCAGTGAGTTCTTGACCCTTGATTTTGGTCTGAGGTCCATATCTTATGTCGAACTCTCTGAGCGCTTCCATCTTCTTTCGCATGTACTCTTGGAACATTTTGTAGACTAAGCATGGATAAACGGTTCATATGTTCTTTAGCCCAAGCGACATGACTTTGTAGCAATAAGTCTTCCCCTCAATCACAAAGGTCGTCTTATTTTGGTCTGATGGATGCATGAGTATCTGATTGTACCCAGAGAAGGCATCCATGAGACTGAGCATATCGTGCTCCGTTGTAGCGTCCATCAATTGATTAATTTTTATGGAAGTTGTCCTTTGGGCATGCGTTATTCGGGTCATTGAACCTTATACAAGACTTCCACTTTCCATTCTTTATCTTTTCCTTTACCGTGTTGGCTGGGTAGTGGACCTCTCAGGTTTCGATAATTATGCTTACTCTCTCGTGGGAGTGATTGCATAATCTATGACCTCTCGAGTCTTGCTTGATGTCTCACATGAGCATTTGCATAATTTGTGACCTCTCGGGTCTTGATAATTATGTTTGATCCCTCGTGGAAGCATTTGTGTAAACTGAGGCCTCTCGGGTCTTTGATAATTAAGATTGCTCTTTCGTGGGAGCATCTGTGTAATCTGTGACCTCTTGGGTCTTGGTGATTATGCTTGCTCACTCGAGGGAGTGTTTGCGTAATCTGTGACCTCTTGGGTCTTTGATAATCATGCTTGCTCTCTCGTGGGAGCATTTACATAATCCGTGACCTTTCGGTTCTTGACAATCATATTTGCTCTCTCATGGAGCATTTGCATAATTTGTGGCCTCTCGGGTCTTTTGCAGTGATATTTGCTCTCTCATGGAAGCCTTTTTCTAGTTTTAACTGCACTTATATATTCCTAGGAGATTTGCATCATACTTTTATTTCTAGTTTATTATCATTTCAAAAGCGGGCCCAAGCGACTTATAAACCTCGTGTTGAGGTATCATGGTGATATAATTAAGAGATTATGAGACTTTATATTATGTCCTAGGATATCATTGCTCATAATGGCTTCATACTTGAAATCATACTAAATTAAAGTGCTTTAAAAATTATTCTTGAAAAGAATAGTAAATTTGAGAATAATAAATAACGTACCTAAAAAATTTAATGTAGAACATCGATGTGACTCTTGATTTTGAGAGAATAAAAATCTAAAATAATGCAGATCCGAGTTTTATGGTCTGCGTCCGAATCTTGAAACTTGCTCTTGTCCAAGATGCTAAATAGTATTTATTGTATTATTTTCCTCAAAATTTTAACAAAGATCATCTATGTGATCCTTGGTTTTGGGGGAATAAAATTTTTGAAATAATTCTAAACAAAGTTGTTGGTGGTGGTCGCGGCGCGTGTAGGGCGGAAGCGTGGAGACACGTGACCTTTTTAAAAAATTAAACTTTTAATAAAAATCAATTTTTTTAATAAAACAAAACTTGCGGAACATCACGATAACCAAATAAAAACTTTTATTGAAAACTTTTTTTCAATCAGTTAGGATCCATTGTATATTTATAAGCTAAATCTACAACATACAAGGTTATGAATCATATACCTCTTGTGATCTATATCAAGCGTACTTGCAAAAACCGATCGATTCTCCGTTCTCGTGAAATCATTCTAACGATCAGTAGATTTTGAGATCCATAACAAGATCTTTTAAGTCAATCCTCAACGCACTAGGCCGTGTGTGAGTACGTAGAATATTACAAGACATTTTTTTGTCTTTAGATGTTCTCAGCACATAAGATCTAGAGATTTACTAATAAAGACTCTAGTGAGACGATTCTCTAAAAGAACGTGATGATTATTATTTTAGAGATGTGATTAACGTTTAATCACAGAAGAAAATGTCTCTGATATCAATCATGTTCTCAATTCAACTCTTGATTGATGAACTGATGATCTGATCAACTGATTCTCTCTTCTTCTTTCAACCACCAAAATCGTTAGAATAATATCTGTATATATTCTAGATAATGGCGTATCAGATTTTTAGGGATAAACATAAATAATATTTACTTGTAAATTTCTGATATCCTATTAGTGATTGACACGTGACAATTAGTGTGAATTAAATATTTATTTTAATCAGATAATCTAGATATCAGTTATTAAAATTAACATATCTGATTATCTCTATAAACTATCTTATATGTTATTTCACAAATAAAAGTTTAGTTGATTTAAATTATTATCTAATAAAAATTTAATTACTAAAATCACAAATTAGATATTCTCTCTCACTTAACGATAATAAAAATCGATAATTATATATATATATATATATATATATATAATTTTCGAAAATTATATTTAAATATATAATAATTTAATTAATTAATCACACATAATTATCTCGGAATTATGTACTTGCTCCAAAATAAAAATTTCTTTTGCAAGTCAATCATTTTCTCATGTCCTGAAATATTCACACCCTACACAACGTGGTATAGAAGTAACTTGGAGATCATGAGTCTATAATTCTAAGCTCCAATAAACTAGATTATTAATTAAATTTTTCAATTAAATAATCTTATTTATTAATTCCATTATTACTCCACTATAAATATGAAATTGCGCTATTAGAGATTATAAAATGTATTTACAGAGTATTCTCATGTAGTCCACTGACATAATCATTTCATGTAATTTTTTCCTCCAATTATTGGTTCGTAAATTAGAACTGCTCAAAATTATCATTTTACCTTTCTAATTACCTCTTGATCCTTAAGTACTATTAATTTACTAGTGAATGACAAATTTATAATCTTATTATAAATTTGAGCTCAATAACTATTCAGTTCTAGAATTAACACTTAAGGAAACCAATATACGATCCGTTAGAAAATCTTAGATCCCAAATCTTGTAAGATCATGTCCTCAGTCATTCACATCACTGAATCTTCAAAATAAAAGTCACTAGTCTGATTAACAAACAGACCTTAACGAGTGAGTCAAAAGATTTAGTAGACATGCATAGCAGTTCATGACTACTCAAAATTCAGACCAGTTTACATACGATCATCGAATTAATTTGTATTAAATCTTTATTATAAACGGCGCGTTGATAAAAATATTAATTCACATTGATCCAGTCATATATAATCTCATTATATAAAGTACTTTCACTAAAATGTCTATCCATTTCAATGATCTGGATCCAGATCACACGCATTCATAATGCTTAGTGAACCGTACTAGCAACCATTCATTAAAGATTTCATACTTTAATATGTTGCTGACAATTTTATTCATTACCTATAATTTTAATTTTCTTGTACTAATACAAGATCATAGTCTCATTAATGAATTTGAAATTTTTAGATATTTATATAAATTATTCAATAATAATTTAAAAGAACAATTATAAGAAAAATGTAATCCTCATTAATTTCATATCAAAATGTTAACACACATGCTTTGAGAGCATAACCCCCAACACTAGGATCCTTAAGGAACTATTAAATTCATCTGATCCCAAGAGCCAAGAATGGACACGTAGATGCGCTGTGAAATTTGAGGTCATCTTTGTAATTCATTTACCAAAGGAACGTGCCAATGGAATTTCTCGAAAAACCAAGTGTCTTACTCCCATTGAACAATGTTGCCGAAATATAGGTTGAAAGGGAGCCCAGCTGGCAAGACGATATAATTCGCTACCTTGAAAAGGAAGTACTCCTAAAAGATAAACTCCTCGTGAAAAAAGTATAACAACAAAGCGCTAGGTGCACATCGATAAATGGATTATTATATAACAAGTCATTTTTAGGTTTGTACTTGAAATGCTTGAAGGCGAAAGAGGCCTAGTATGTTCTAGCTGACTCATGAATGGATATGTGAAAACCACACCTGGGGGAGATCGTTAGCTCACAAAGTCTTAAACGAGGGATATTATTGACCCTCAAATGACTTCGCAAGAAGTGTCTTTGTAAAAGGATTAACCAGTTCTATTCCGATGTTATAACAGTCACATCCCCTTGATGCACGATCTCTCTTACAAGATGATATTTTCTCTTTATATGTGTGCCCCTCTTGTGACTCCTCAGTCCCTTGAAATTTGCTATTGCCCCACTGTTATCACAGTATAAGATCAGTGGCTTGTCTATATCTGGAATTAGTTCCAGATCAAAATAGAACTTTCTGAGCCACACTGCTTCTTTTCACAGCTTCACAAGCTGCTATATATTCGGCTTCCATAGAGAAATCTCCAATGTTGGATTGTTTAATACTTTTTCATACTACAACATGGCATACATGAGACTTCCAACTGCTGAATCATAGGGAACCTTTCTCATATCCTCTTCCTCCTGAGGTGTCTTAGGAAATTGTTCATTGGAGAGGATAATTCCATGTGTGATCGGTTGTTGGCCTTTCTTGAAATTCTCCATTGAGAATCTCTTCAGCACCTTAATAAATATAAGATGCCTGACAAAGTGCCAAAAACTTATTCTTTCTATCCCTTAGGATTTGGATGCCTAGAACATAGTTCGTTTCTCCCAAATCTTTCATTTGAAATTTTTCATCTAACCACTTATTTACCTTTGACAAAGTTTATACATCATTCCCAATGAGTAGAATATCATCAACATTAAGAAATAAGAAAATCACTATCTTATCTTTGATATATTTATGAACATAGGATTCGTTAACATTTTGCTTGAATCCATAAGACTTTATAATCTCATCAAAGGTTAGATTCCAAGATCTAGATTCTTGCTTTAATCCATAAATGGATTTAAGCAACTTGCATATTTTTTATCTTACCCCTTTTGTACAAACCCTTCTGGTTGCATCATATAAATGCTTTTTTCAAGAGAGTCATCCAGAAAAGTTATATTGACGTCCATTTGTCATATCTCATAGTCAAAACTAGCGGCTATGGATAAAAAGATTTGAATGGATTTTAGCATTGGGACATGAGAGAATGCCTATTCATAATCAACTCTCTTCCTTTGTGTATATCACATGGCTACTAACCGTGCCTTGAAAGCCCCTACTCTCCCATCTTCACCTCATTTCTTCTTGAAGACCCATTTACATTCAATGTATCTGACATCTTCAGGTGGATCTACAAGTTCCCAGACGGAGTTGAAATACATATATTCAATTTCCTGATTCACACCATCTTGTCATTCTCATTTTCAGGATCATCCATTGCTTCTTCATACTATAATATATCGTCTTTATTAGTGTCTAACACTAGGACATGTGCCTCTAGTTCGTAGAGAACTGGTTGTCTCACAACCTTCCCACTATGACGTTGCACCAGGGTTTCCTTTGCAGGAATTGTGGTTTTTCTGGTTTGCCGTTAATCAGTAGAAATTGAAGGTGATCTGATCTCATCAGTCGCTAATTTCTCGAGAACTACTTTGCTATGAGGTTTATAGTTTTGCATATAGTAATGCTCAATGAAGGTTGCATTTGTCAACACAAACACCCTTTAATCATTGTGACTATAAAAGTACCTACCTCTAGTCTCTAGAGAATAGCCAACGAATATGCATACCTTAGACCTTGAGTCTAATTTTATGGTCTTAGGTCTAAGAACGTGAGCTGAACACCCCCATATACGAAAATGACACAAACTAGGTTTGGAGTCATTCCATAACTCTAAAGACGTCTTGCTTGCAGACTTAGAGGGCACTACATTCAAAATGTAAGTTGCCGTGTGCAGTGCATATCCCTAAAATATAAGTGACAATGATGAGTAGCTTAACATCGATCTAACCATATCCAATAAGATTTGATTTCTCCTCTCTGCAACACCATTTTGCTGTGGTGTTCCAGATGCTGTGAGTTGGGATAAGATTCCACTATCCAGCAAATAATCCTTGGAATTCTAAATCCAAGTATTCACCACCTCGATCGGATTGAAAGGTTTTCAATGATTTACGTAATTGTTTTTCAGCTTCAGCCTTGAAGTCTTTAAACTTTCCAAAATTTTCAAACTTTCGATGTATTAGGTAATTATAACCATATATTGAGTAGTCGTCACTGAAAGTGACAAAATACTCATACCCACATCTAGCTTGTACATTGATCGGGCCACAAACATCATTATTTACTAACTCAAGTGGTTCCTTGGCTCTTTGACCTTTTCTTGTGCAAGGTCTCTTGGTCATTTTACCCTCTAGATAAGATTCACAAACAGAAAGAGTTCCAACTTTTAGCTCTCTCAAAGCACCATTCTTTGTTAACCTTTTTAACCTATCTAGATTAATATGTCACAACTTAAGATGCCATAAATATGAATTATCATCATGAGAAACTCTTTGTCGTTTGTTAATTTTAGGTTTTGCTACTTTAAATAATTCAGAATTATTTAACGCGCGTTCAGTCGGTTTAAGCATATACAGTCTGTTTATAATTTTAGCATGACAGATATCGAATCCATTCTTAGAATTAATAAACTCTTTATTAATGAAAGAAATTTTGAATAACCGTTCTTGCAAAAATGAAAGAGAAATCAAATTCTTCGAAAAACTAAAAATATAATTAACATCATTCAAAACTAAGTGATTATATTTAAAAAAGTGAATGGACTGTCCTTAATACTTTAGTTAACATGAGCGCATCATTGTCAACTCTCAAAACGACATCGCCCTCAGCCAGCTCGCTTGATGAATCAAGCATCTGCAAAGAAGAACTACATGGTTAATGGCTCCTGAATCAAGTATCCATGATGACAAATCATATTCCACTAAACAATCTTCAAGTACAAGTAAATCATATTTACCTTTTTCTAGCTTAGATAGATGCTTGTTACAGTTTTTCTTCCAATGACCTTCAACCCCACAGTGGAAACACTTTCCTTCGGACTTGCTGTTTTTCTTGTTCTTCTTGACTTTTGGAGATGTCTTGGAATTCTTTGCTCTTTTGCTCTTACTCTTGTGCTTACCATTGTTCTTCTTCCCTTTCTTGTTCTTAACAATATTGGAAGAAGACTTTTGCTCGACAACATTTGCCTCACCCTCTTTGGTCTTTCTAAGGTTGAATGACTCAAAAGTCTGTAGTTCATTCAATAATTGAATCTGTTGAATTGCAACTTGTTCGTAACATAGTTGGTCGTGAACGTAGAAAAAGTTGGTGTGAGTGACTATAGTATGATGCTAACTTAAGTCCGCTCATCAATGGTCGCCCCATATACTTCTACCTGGTGGATTATGTTGATCATGTTCAAAACATGTTCTCAGATAGAACTACTCTTCCTCATCTTAGTTGTCATACAACTCCTAGTGGTTTCATCATGACTTTGATCGGACTACTGCCCAAACATTGCCTACAAAGATTTCATAATCTCATAGGCAATCTCCATGCTTTCATGTTTAGTTCTTAGAACACCATTCATGCCCACAAGCATATAACACTTCACCTTGTTGTTTGATATGATCTATGCATCATATTTGTCCCTAACATTCTTAAGGGAGTTAGTAGCGGGCTTCTCGGGACATTACTCAATAAGAACGAACTTATGATTCTCACAAATCAGCATTAAGTTGATATTTGATTTTCAACGTACGAATTATCACCATTCAATTTCTCGAGAGCGAGTAAAGCAGTAACATGGTTGCCATGGCAGACATAATATTGATAATTGAAATTTAAAATATACATAATTCAATATAATTGATAAAATATCTAGAATTCAAAAAGTAAATGTGAAGCATGAATGCATCATAATAAACACATAAATTTAGCATTTATTAATCATGATAAAATAACCCAACGATTAAGGTGCCGCTTTAGGGTCGATCAGATTAGCCTCAGACTGTATATGAGATATTCTCATCCTTATTAATTAAAATTTAAAATATCTCAAATTTTTTCTTTTAACAATAAGGCATCGCTTGATCAGTCAACTGACAACTATCCATGTGAAAACTTAATTGTGACTCTGTGAGTGTAACTCTTTATTTCAGATTTTATGACTTCATTTAGAATATGTCGCCTTAGGGTCGGTCAAAACTAAGCTACATCACTTCCTCCTATCTTCTTAAGAAGTCCAACCTTAGTATTGGTACAGCTCAAAACCTTCCTTGGAGGGATGAAAAGAGAGCCATCTCGAGGCCTTTACCGCACCTCACAATGTTGTACTAATGATGAAGACCATATGTTACATTGACATGTCAACCTACTCACACCCACTATTTTAGGATAACGTGTTTCTATTTTAATTAATCAATTAATTTCAAATTAATTACTAGTTAAAATAATAAGCCTATAAATATTTAATTATCAGTTAATCAAATCTCATTGGTTTAAGTTCATTTAAACTTTCTGAAGCGCCTAAGTCATAATCAGGTGAACTTTGATTAACTAGTTAATTATATTCATCAAACTTTAATAAAAACTTTTTTACTAAAGTCGATTAACCTAAAGGTTACTATAGCCTTTAGTGTGGTGTGATTACCAAGTTTTAACTAGTTAAAACCTAGCAAATTACATGTAATTGATTTCATAAAGTAATAGATATAAACATATTAGGACAATCTTAATAAATCATATTTCTACATGGATGAGATGCATGGTTAAAAAACTGTGTGAAATTTTCATGTATGGCATGTGATCGACTAATACATGTACATGTTATCAAACATAACAATTAAACAGTTATTTAACAATTAAATAAAATAATAATGGACCAGGTGACTATTTAGTATTTCTAAATTACAACCCTTGAAATAAAAAAATAAAATTACAAAGTGGAATTCAAGAATACATATTTCCCAATATATTGTCATCTTCTCTTGATGTCCATCTTCATCATCTTGAAGCTTTGAACAAAACCATTTTTAACTAGAAAAACTATTTTTCTTAATTAAAACAATTTCTATAATTATCCCTTTTAATATAGTTGACTCTGACTTAGTCAAATAAATACTTTATTTGATTTGGTCAAATATGGGTCAAACCCAATTAATTTATTAATTTTTAATTTTCATAAAATAAAAAATTAATAATTAATTTTAAAATTACATTAATTTCAAAATTTAAATGGATAATTAAAAGAGTTTGAGTTTTAACGAAACACTTAGTTAATAGAGTTGGTTGCATGGTTTGTTGAAAATTTTCCATAAACGTGACAACAATTGTCACCGCCGATAGGGCTCTCCGATCGCCACCCGTCACCCCCGCTGTCCGTCTCACTGCCGACAGTCACCTGCCATGTCGGACAGCCACTATTCACTATCGGTACAGTACCGTCGGCACCGTTCACCTTCGCCGGAACAATAAATTTCTGGCGTGAACAATGTTTTCCTGGATGAATAGTGTTTTCACGTGAACAGTAATTTTCTGCAATTCGTCTCGTGCGTTCTTCATTTTCTCGCGTTCAGAATAATTATAATAATATTTAAAATCAAATTATAAATTATTAAAACAAAGCCTGATCCAATAATCACCATACAATTAACGATAAATTATTTTTCATACATTCAAAGAACATAAAAATCCATCATCATACATATATCATATTATATGAATAATACAAGAAAAATCACACATCATTTAACATATAAATATATAAGACCACTCTGATACCATTTGTTGGTGGCCGCGGCTTGTGGCCTTTTTAAAAAATTAAAATTTTAATACAAATCGAATCTTTTAATAAAACAAAACTTGTGCAACGCCACGATAACCAAACAAAAACTTTTATTGAAAACTCATTTTCAATCAATCATGATCCATTATATATTTATAAAGTAAATCTACAACATACAATGTATGAATCATATATCTCTTTTAACATATATCAAATGTTCTTACAAAAATCGATCGATTCTCCGTTTTCACGAAATCGTTCCAACGATCAGTAGGCTCTGAGATCCACATCAAAATCTTTCAAGTCAATCCTCAACGCACTAGGACATGTGTGGGCACATAGAATATTACAAGACATTTTGTTGTCTCTATATGTTTTCAACACATGAGATCTAGAGATTTACTGAGAAGGACTTTAGTGAGACGATTCTCTAAAAGAATGTGATGATATTCTTTTAGAGATTTGATTAACGTTTAATCATAGAAGAAAATATCTCCAACACCAATCGTGTTCTTAATTTAACTTTTGATCGACGAATTGATGATCTGATCAATTGACTATCTCTTCTTCTTTCAACCACCAAGGCCATTAAAATAATATTTGTATATATTCTAGATAATGACGTATCAGATTTTTAGGAATAAACTAAAATAATATTTAATTATAAAATTATCAATTGCAGTGGGACCCACTGTAATTGTGTACAACTGCAGTGCCACATGAGACTGTAGTGTGCTGTGAGCTAGCACAGTGTCTCACGACACCACTATAGTGTCATGTGGTACTACAGTGTTGTGCGCTCACTACTATAGTGCCATGTGACACGACAGTAGTCCATGTCAATTTCTGGTACCCTATCAGTGATTGATACGCGATAATTACTGTGAATTAAAAATTTATTTTAATCAAACAATTACTGTGAATTCAAAATTAATATATTTGATTATTTCTATCAACTAACTTATATGTTATTTAACAAATAATAGATTTAGTTGATTTAAATTATTATCTAATAATAATTTAATTATTTAATTTTACAAATTAGATATTCTGTCTCTCTTTAATTAAATAATCTTATTTATTACATTCATTATTACTTTACTATAAATATAGAATTGGACTCTTCGTGATTATAGAATGTATTTATAGAGTATTTTCATGTAGTCCATTGACATAACATTTCATGTAGTTCTATCCTCTAATTATTGGTTCGTAAATTATAGCTTGTCAAAATTACCATTTGACTCCTCTAAATACCTATTGATTTTTAAGTACCATTAATCCACTAGTGAATGACTAACTTATAATCTTATTATAAATTTGAGTTAAAAAAATATTCAGTTCCAGAATTAACACTTAAGGAAACTAATATACGATCCGTTAGGAATGCTTAGATTCCAAATCTTGTAAGATCATGTCTCCAGCCATCCACATCACCGAATCTCCAAAATAAAGTCACTGGCCTGATTAACAAACAGACCTTAATGAGTGAATCAAAATATCCAGTATACATGCATCGGAGTTCATAACTATTCAGGATTCAGACTGATCTACATATGATAATCGAATTGATGTTTATTAAATCTTTATGATAAATTGCATGTTAATAAAGATATTAAAATATATAATCTTAATATATAATCTTATTCTATAAAGTACTTTTACTAAGATGTCTATTCACATCAATGATCCGGGTTTAGATTACACGTGTTCATAATGCTTAGTGAGTTGTACTAGCAACCATTCATTAAAGATTTTATACTTTAATATGTTGCTGACAATTTTATTCATTACCTATGATTTTAATACTCTCGTACTAATACAAGATCATAGTCGTTAATGGATATGAAATTTTCAGATATTTATATAAATTATTCAACAATAATTTAAAAGAACGATTATAAAAAATATATAAATTTTCTTTAAATTTCATATCAAAATGTCAATACATATGATTTGAGGACATAACTCCCAACAACTATGTGGTCCACGTCCCGATCGTGAAGCTCGCTCATGCCCAATATATTAAACAATTGTATTATTCTCTTGACATTAAGAACACATATAATAGTGTAAATTAACTAAAAAAAATTTGACAATTTAATCACATTAAATAAAATATAAATTATAGGCAAATAAATTGCCTAATAGTAAAAATAAAATAAATAATAATAATAACAACGCAAATAAATCTTCCTCAAGTGTTGTACTTATTGCGTATTTACTTTAGCATTTTTGTTCATTCAGAAATTGAAAAATATTTGCTTTGAGAAGCTGATGTCGGCCTTCTGGAAAAGGCACAAGTGTGGGCCTGTGAAGGGGCATTTGAAGCATTGAGTCCTGTGTAGAGGAAAGACTTGGGCCAATATAGGGACTAAGGCCTGCACAGATCTTGGGACTCGTGGGTTCACGTGTGGGTCGAATCCGGGTCGGTCACATGGGTGGACGCTGGCTGGACGCCTCGTGGGCTCCCGCCATGGGCCTGGCATTGGCTCTTCGTGAGCCCTCACTTGGGCCACTAAAGCAGCCCCTCACTTGGGTGTAGGCTGTAGATCAATTGGGGCTCCGTGAGGACCAGCGGGTTGATCAACCCATGAAACTGAAAGCGGGTAGAGGATGAGCCGCCACCGCCGGTGAAGGTGCGTGTGGTGAGAGAAGACGATTCCGGTCGGGGATGGCTTGAAAATATCAAAATTCATCATCTGAATGCTTTGACAAGTGCCTTGGAGTCCGGAATGGCATCTATTATAGTAGATCTAAGCTTCGAGGTTTGGTAATGGTGCAGTTCACTGGCGCCAGTGCGTGCGGCGCGTGAGACAAATTCTGGAGACCGTTGTCTGCTGGTGATGGCTTAAATCGCAGTGAATTTCCGTCTGATTGTTACCGTGGGGGTCTTGGAGTCTGAAATTTTTCATTCGATGTAGATCTGAGATTTAAAGTTCGGCAATGGAGGAGGATCCACCTCGGCTTTCACTGCAGTTGTTGGCTTGGACAAGGACTGACGCGGCAACACCGCGAGTTTGTTCGAGTGTCGACCGCGTGGCCGCGGTGCGGGCAATGGATGTTTCGTGGCGGTTCAAGACCTTTTGGTGAGATTTTTTGACGATGGTGACAGCTTCGCGGTTCGAGACTTCAGGCGACAACATCACTTCTCAACGACAACGATGATGTTCGACGATGGGCTGTCAACGTGCGACGATGAAGTCAACAACGGTTCTTCGGGGCAGTAACGATGATACGATTGATCCCAATATTCATCTCCTTCATGATTCTTTAACCCGTTTCGGATCGTTTCACTATTATTCAGACGATCGCGGTGACGGATTAGTTTTTGTATGATTGATTTGGAAAGGAAGAACTACGTTTACATAGACAGACAGACGTCAAGCTGTTGATGCAAAAACTATAAATGTATTGACTGTCGAGGAGTCTGTCAAACGTTGCTCGGTGATTTATTCAGGGGTCTGTAAAATTTAAGAAAGATCGTGAAAACAGTAGACAAGACACTGAGGGGAGGGAGTGCCCCACCTAATGCACCCCGACAATCAAATCAGTATTGTGTTTAAAATAATAATAGCAATATAGAGAATTGCTCGCTCCTTAATATGAATCATCATATATTTATAATAAATTTTTGTATCCGTCAAACGTTCAGGTTCAGTGCATTTTCTTCCCTATTCTGATAAGAAATGGAGATATTCATAGAAAATATTATCTGATCAGGATATTTTGGTCATCATCTTATCCTCTTTAACAACTATTGAAATTGTTTGATAAATTTGATGTGTGCCTATCCTTTCTCTCTATGACTAATTATTATATTTTATTGTAACAGAAAAATGATATCGGCTATCTCGAGTAGCCACGATCCTAGATATGAGATGACCTCATTATCCATGTGACTTCAGTAGTGTAAGTATAGGTGGGACTATGCTCATCGATCTGATCGTGGAGGGTGTCTTGGTCATCATGGCGACTTCGGTCACGGGGGAATTTTCGGTTTGCACTTAATGTGGGCACTACCCAAGAAATGAGAGTATTGTGCATTGTTTGAAAATATTATTAAGTAAATTTTAGCCTGAATGTTTTTTCTCCCCTGCGATAAATAAGCTTAACTTGGAGGTAGAAGCATGGTGACGATTAGTTTATCATTCAAGCAATGGTGCTACAACGAATTATTTAATCATAGTAGCTCGTCCACGAGTGAGCTATTAAGCTGGGGTAGTTTAATGCTGTAGTGAGAACACAGCGTTATCCGACTCCTTAACATTGGATAACACACGAGTTATTCGGTTCATAGACAAATGAATAGAAAATATAGAAGTCATATTAGAAACATATTTAATGATGGGTAGCTTTGAGTGAGTTGTTTGCTCAAAGCAGTCAACATTAATGGTGCGAATGGAATCCTTGTTATCTGTTGTAGGATACGATAGAAAACATTACAAGATGGTAACATCTAAATGTCTAAGCTTGCCAAGGGTTTTAGAATACGACTCTCTCAGATTCCTAAAGATAGTGAAAATGGGTTTTGTATCTATTATCATTGTTGGCTCTTCCAAATGAAAGAACCAAGGAAGAGGGTCAGATGTTGACACCCCATGTCGTTTGGGTCATTTCCAGACTTGCTTCAAGATTTGAAAATCCCTGAAAACGATGTAAGACTCATCTTGGGCCTTTAGATGTCAAAATAGACTTCCCAAAGGCCCGTTTTAGTATTTTGGGCTTAGTAGATGAAAATAGTTTTTTTCGTCGAAATAGTCCATGCAGACAAAACTTTCAAAGAATGACGTGGGAGTGGGACACATCAGCGCGCTTCTAGAAATGTTGTATTCATCCGAATAGAGTCTATTGCATCTGAAGAAACATGAAACGTCAGCGTACCAAAGTTGGGTGGATTTTTTCCAATCCGATTTCCATCCATTGTTCCTGTAAAAAATAAATTCATCCATTACTGTTCGAACAAATCATGCGTTACTTCTGAAGAAACATGAAAGGTCAACGTAATGAAGTTGGATATATTTTCTCCTATCCAATTTTCATCCATTGTTGTTTGAACAAATCAAGTCATGAGACCATTGGTTAAGTGCAAGCAAGAACCATTTTAGTTCACGTTTTGTTCTAACAAGACCATCATTTTCAACCTATAAATAGACTCTTTCATTTCCATTTTAAGGGGATGATGAGAGGAGAGTTCCTAAAGGCCTCCCACGCGATTTCCCCGCAAGTAAAGTAGAGAGAAAAGAAAGGAAATGAAAGAAAATAAAAGAACTGGAGGGGGAGGGGGAGGNGAGGGGGAGGGGGAGGGAGACTTCTGCAGGGGGAGGGAGAGACTTCTCTAAGAAGAATGGGAATAACAGTGGAGAATAGAAACATAAAATAAAGTCTACCATCATGTTATCAAAATTGTCGGATGACATGACGACTAATAATAGAAAATCTAGAAGCATGTTTATGAATAACATGGAAGAAACAAAAACTGAGATACCCAAATAAGAATAGCATTAATCCAACGCAGAGGGAGCGAGGGGAGAGAGAGAGACTTCTCTAAGAAGAATGAGAAGAACTGGTAGAGAATAGAAGCATAAAACAAGTCTACCATTATGCTATCAAAATTGTCGGATGACAGGAAGACTAATAATAGAAAATCTAGAAGTATGTTTATAAATAATATGGAAGAAACAAAATCTAAGATACCCAAATTGAAATAGCATTAATCCAACACTGAGAAGTAACAGCGAATATCAGCATGGATAGGATAAAAAATGGCAGACAGATTTAATTCTCCATTGAATGCATTGACCAACTCTAGAGAATCTGAAAATTTTTGCACCTTATCATGTTCCGGAATGCTGCAATTCTCAAGACCCCACCGAGCCGCCATGGCTTCTGCAATAGGTACACTACCCACATTTTGGATCGTCTTACAACCCATGCTATGAACACTCCCATCAGGTTGAAAGAGGACCCATCCAAGACCACCAACATTCCCATTCCAAGCAGCATCTGAGAGAAATTTCCAGCAACCCGGATACAGCTCCTCACTAATCTGGCTGCACGACATCTTTAACAAATTTGAATGGTTAAGCCGCCTGCTACCTCTGCAGTACTCATCTATATGATTCATAGTAATAGAAAAGGCTTCCATTGGACATTGTTTCAGATTTTGGAAACACAATCTATTACGGCATTTCCAAATCCTCCACACACCAAAGGCAAGCCATCTCAAATTCTCTATAAAATCACCAGAACTAACAAGAGAACTGCATAAATTGTGCCAAATATAAAAAAAAGACCCACAATGTTTTCAACCCGCAGTCCTGAAGGACTACCAAACCAAGAGACATGAGCAAAAGGGCAACTGAAAAACAAATGGCCACCATCTTCATTCTCGACACCACACATAGAGCAACATGAATTGATATTCATCCCACTATGCCTCAAATTAGATTTAACCGCCAAAAAATTATTTGAGCATTTCCAAATAAAATCCTTAATATTTAGGGGAGCATCAAGCTTTCAAATCAACTTCCAATACTCAATGGCTGGATTGCGAGTACTAGATTCACCTACACACCCACAGCCAAGCTGCCCATTACACAACAAATTCCACGCCACCTTATAACTAGATTTAACTACATACTCTCTCCATCCTTAGAAAAGTGCCAAATGAGCTTATCTTCTTCATCGTATCTACTAGTAGGAATATTGCAGATTTCTTGAATGTCCTTGCAAAAGAATTGCTGTAACAGGCTTCGGGAATAATTCTAATTCATTCGATGATCAGTATGATAAAACTGGGTTTAGTTTTAACACTTATTTGAGCATGACTAAAATCAATCGTCATTTAGTAACATGATTAGGGTTTTGCCATAATTCATCAATAAACATGATAAATGACAATCATCATATAACAACATGACTAAGTTAGTCATCCTTCATTTCTAAGTATTATTAGACTTGATCACCACAAGGAGCATGATTAGGTTAATCATATCTTGTAAGCGTGTTTAGAATTATTAAAGAGCACAATCAGTTCTCAATAGCCTAGGTGCGTAATTAAGGATTAATCAAGTCGTCTAGATGTTAATCATAGAGATAGGGTTAAACTACATTCAAGTTAATGCATAGTACTCATAGGGTTAAGTTAAGTGGATCCCTTGGCACCCAGAGACGAGGAAGGACATGGTAAGCGGCGAAATACTTTGAAGAGTTGGAAAATAAGCTTAGATTCCTAAATATGTCAACCTTTCAAATTGCTGTTGAATCCATGAGACAAAAGTTCACAATAAATCTTAGAGCTAACCACCATTTATGTCAAAAACTCATCTAGAAAACCTAAAGTTAGGTTAAAAATAAATCACAATCGATCCTAATTGTTAGGATGGAGCTTTAATCATTAAATGAAGATTAACTTTTAGTGCCAGTAACATTAGGGATATGGTTATGTATGGTGCTTAACACTTCCCCATTAAAATCAAACTAAATGCTCACTCTTATTGGGATGGTGTCCCGTCGCTCGACGAAATAGGTGCTCAATCATGTCTAAACTCTATGGTTGGATGTCTATTTTAAAATATTTTCTTAATCCAAAATCTTTCAAAACATTCACGAAGTATCTTGATGGGGCATAGTGTTTCAATTCTTGTTTGTAAGTTAAATAGAGAAGGTTTCAAATTAAAATGATTTTCTAAAAGTGTGAGCCAAAAGGAAACTCGTCGAGGGTTGCACATTGACAGTATCACAATCAAATTATTCAACCAAGAGACGATTTTATTTTTTGTCAAAAGGAGAAATTCCATTGAAGAAGAACAGAGCCACCAACAAATAGAACAAAAGGCCAAAGAAAACCATAGGCAACAAAATCTAAACAGGCCTAAAGAACAAATCGAGAAGAAATAAAAGAAGGGAAATACCCAATGAAAACTGATTTATCCTTGGAACGTAGATCCTGTTTAGCACAAAAATCAGCCAAGATACCACTCCCATTTTCCTCTCGAGGTATATGGCTAAGATTGAATAGCTCCAAGCTCTGCAAGAAAAAGTATATCAGCGACAACAGCCGAGATACTACTCCCATTCTGCTTAAAGTTTCTGATCTCCTCAACAAACACAGCCGAATCAGAGTGGATCTGTAATCTCTCAGAGCAAATGGATCTAGCTTCTTCAAGAGCCCACCTTAGAGCAAGGGCCTCACCTAGCAGAAATCCTCGACATTGCAACAATCCGTAAAATCGACTCCAAAAACTGTTCCATCTGGGTCCCAAAGAACCCAGCCAAGACCAGCCAGCTTCTCTCTATCCATCCATGCTACATCCATGTTCAGAACCCAACAGCCTTCATTATTCCTTTGGAATCTTAAATTGGCACATGAATCAGACTTGGAGTTGGAATCGCTGCTGCAAAATTCTCTCAAATGCTGCTCTGTATGTTGAATAGCAATGGCGTGATTAGAATCAATGCCTTAAAACACATTTTATTTCTACATTTCCAAATTCTCTACAAACCAAAAATAAGCCAAGACAACATGGTTTCTTTGTGCTCAACAGATCCGCCAGCTCCCTTAATTTTATTTAAAATACCCTTCCATAGCTTGGAGTGTAGCATAAGGGGGCTAAGGAACCAAAATGCATCCGCAAAATTACATTTAAATAACAGATGCATTGGTTCTTCTTCACCCTTGTTGCACAGCGGACAGCCATTATCGATTCGCATACCCTTCCTAACTAAATTGGACTTACAAGCAATATAATTACTTAAACATCTCCTAATAAAGTCCTTCAACTTAGAGGGTATTTTTAGTCTCCAAAAGTCAGACCAGCCCTCACCATTACAGTCTCCTCTACTTCCATCTCGCGCAATCTTCTTACAAAATAGCCCATTCCTCAGAAGATTAGTAGCAAGATCATAGCCAGATTTTACTTGGTAAAGGCCATTCTTGCTATAGTGCCAACCCACCCGGTCTATACCCCCATATTTACTGAAATGAAAACCTCTAATTGCCTCTATATCAGCTGGTAGAAAATATATAGTAAGTTTAGATAAATCCCAGCCCAAGCCATCATCAGAAAAGAGCTCCCTTACATAACATATATCATCCACTTTAGGAGAAATAGTTCTAAACTTCTAAGGACGGGGAATCCAAGCATCCTCCCAAATATTTATCGAACTACCATTACTAACAAACCACCTAAACCCATAAGAAAGGAGTTTTCTCCCTTCTAAAAGACTTCTCCATCTCCAAGACGGCCGAGATTTGATAACGGCTTCCATAAACTCACCATCCCTAAAATACTCGCTCTTTAGCAATTTAAGTAGTAAAGTATTAGGATTAGAGTAAAGGTACCAGCTCTGTTCACAAGAAGAGCTAGGTTAAAGGCATATAAGTCCTTAAACCCTAACCCCCTTCCGATTTACTTCTAGTAAGCTTCTCCCACGACGCCCTATGTATGCCCGATTTAAATAGTGAAGCATTCCACCAATAACTCGCTAAATAAGAACAAAGTTTTTTACAAGTAGATATGGGCATCTTGAAACAATACATGGCATAATTAGGGATAGAAAGGGCTACCGCTTTAAGCAAAATTTCTCGACCCGCTGGCGAAAGCATCTTTTCAGCACATCCCGTGATTTTTTGTAAGATCCTCTCCATGAGCTGATTAAATACGGCCTTCTTTGAACTTCCAAAATCAAGATCAACCCCCAGATATTTCTTTAGGTAGGTAGACAAAATCGAACCAAATCTGTCCGTGAGAGCCTCTTGCAAATCTAATGGCACATTTGAACTAAAGATCATCAAACTCTTCTGCCTATTCACGGTTTGGCCAGAAGCATCACCATAAACCTTCAAAATGTCAAATACAGTTCTAAGCTCAGAATCCTTGGCTTTACAGAAAAATAATGAGTCGTCAGCAGAAAACAAGCGTGAAATAGATGGACCATCCTTGGAGCATCTGAAACACGAAATGCTTTTATCATCAACAACCTTATAGATTAAACGTGAAAGCACTTCAGCACAAATCAAAAAAAGAAAAGGCGACAGAGGGTCGCCTTGTCTTAATCCTCGGCTTGACTCAGAAGCCTTATTGCACACCCCATTTACAATAATACTAAAGGATACAGAAGAGACACTTAAAAATTCAGCTACACCATTTGGCCGAGAACAATCATTGGATCAAGTTTTAAAATTTGAGGAAATATTAATGAACTATGAACGGTTCGTGAGTAGAAAATATTTTTTTTTCACATCGATCATTTAATCATATTAAATATTAAAATCATACTTACGATTATATATACTTAGTTAAAACTTAAAACTACTCAATAGAGGTAGAAACGATTTATAACTTATGTTGTATCGAAGAATTTCTGACTTGGTGGAATCCTATTGATTGTCTTTGTGTTCTTCGTTCTTCGCAGAACTCAAATTAACCTTCACACCAACAACCACTCATATGATTCAGAAGTATATCTCAATCGAACGTTGATCACAAATTGAGTCTGGGCTCTCAAAACGACTAGAGAAGAAAAATTAGATTTTTCCTTCTCTTCTGTGTATTTAATGGTAACTAGGGGGAGAGAGAAACTGTGTTTACTCTGCTCTGTGTAATCAAACACTGTGTTAGCATTAGTGATGCAACCCTGTTGCCATCCCTTATATAATAATTACGGAATTTACACATATATCCATATATGTTAAATTACTAAAAATTCACCTCCTAATATTTGCTATTGCCGAAATTGCATATATCTCTAGAGTCAATATTGTGTCCAAATTAATCAATCTAAATTGATAAATTAAATTAATCTCCATTAATTAATTAATTAATTTCTTTTATTTACTAATTATCCAATAATTAGAAAATAACCAATTAATTAATTTGAACATTAATTACTTGCTCTTCACTAATTAAGTGATAACACCCATCATATATAAGTTCAAAAAATATACCTCGGTCCAAAACATGTTTTTGATCCAACTGGTGTTATTTTTTTATTCTTGTCCTTAAGAGCTACTCTTGAGATCGAATGGATCTACATGAATAAAGCTATAGGATTCAAATACTCGACGAATTTAACTCCATAAATTTCTGACCTATTTAATCATGACATCGTACAACTCCACTATAGGTCCAATGTCGAATCAACTTTCGATTCATGCGCGTTACATTTTCTATTGGTGCAAATAAACTCTTCTATTTCACGGTCCACAAAATATTTTAACATATTATCCTTCGTGAATATCATTATCAAGAGTGAGATATAAAATTATCGTTTACCCCTCTAGTTATTATTTTCTAAACTCCTTTATTGACCGTGAATAAAAAAGATATAACAGTGAATTGTCTCGTATAGTTCACCATATCTTATTCATTGATTCATTTCATCGAATACTTGATTAAGTTAATTTATTCACACACCCATCAAAGCATAATGTGATATTGTTGCATTTGTAATCTCACCATGAATTTTCATATCTATGAATCACGCAACTCCAACATAGTTGAATCACAATCCCAACAACCGAGGTATTGTCCGGCAATTCAAATCACTCCATTGGCATATCAATGATTGTAACTAACTAAGTCAAGTTTCTTATTCACCTCAAGATTAATTAATTACAAAAATACCCTTATAGGTGTAACAATTAGATTTAGAGCTAGATAAACAGCTTTGCTCTAAACTAATTAGTTCCTGGTCTATTTAACATGTTCCACAACATGTCTAGATCAACCGCTAGAGTCTCCACTCCCATCCCACAAGACCGGCATCCTTTGGTTCAACCTAACAATCGTAATCGAACTCGATTGTCCATTGATCCTAAGACTGCGAATAACATTCTAAACTGTTTCAGAAGAGTTTGTCTAGAAGACCCCTCTGTCTTTACTCTTCTTACGTTGACAATAGTTACATGACTTGAGTAAATTATAAACACGCTTTAATTATAAAAAAAACTTTTATTCATTCATTAAATTCAGTAATACAAAATGTCAGAGAAATAACTAAATAATCATAAATAGTTATTACACCCTACTTTATGAACATAATTTCAACAATCTCTAACTTGAACTAAAGTAGGCGTGTACAATCTCGTATCCCCATGCCTTCCAAATGACCATCAAAGACTTTACTACTTAAAGTCTTCGTGAATGCATCTGCCAGGTTGTTGACCGTCGATATGTGTGTTAGTAAAATATCTTCATACTGAACAATTTCTCTAATCAAGTGATACTTACGCTCTATGTATTTGGATCTTTTATGGCTCCTTGATTTTCAGAGTCTTCAAGAACTTTTTTAAGTCATACAGTCTCCTTTATAGCTTCATAAGCTGGCACATACTCAGCTTTCATGCTAGAATCAACAATGTAAGATTGCTTGATACTTCTCCGTACAATTGCTCCACCATTTAAGATGAACATCGATCCTGACATGGACTTTCTAGAATCTTTATCTGCTTGGAAATCAGAATTAATATACCCTCTCATATTCAGGTCAGTACCTGAATACACAATTATATAGTTCCTTGTTCTCCTAAGATACTTAAGGATATGTTTGACGGTATTCCAATGCTCGAGTCCAGGATTAGACTGGAAATGATTCACCACGCTCACCATGTAGCAAATGTCTGGTCTAGTGCAAAGCATCACATACATAAGACTTCCTACGACTGAGGCATAAAGAGTATTTCTCATGTTTTCCTCTTCTTGAGGAGTCTTGGGAGACTGCTAATTGGAGAGGCTGACTCTATGTATGAAAGGAAGATATCCCTTCTTGGAGTCTTACATATTGAAGCGATCTATCACCTTATCAATATAAGATGTTTGAGACAGTGCCAATTGTCTGTTCTTCCAATCCCGAAAGATCTGAATACCTAGGACAAAGGCAGCTTTTCCAAGTTCCTTCATATTAAATTGCTTTGCAAGCCAAATCTTGACATCAAATAATTTTCCTACATCATTCCCAATGATGTATCGACTTATACACACAAGGTTCATCCATTAACTGCTCAAAACTAAAGTTCTTGGTATTTTTGTCGAATCTAATATTTCATGATCGGGACGCTTGCTTAAGTCCATAAATAGACTTCAATAGTTCGTAAACCTTACCCTCTCTGACCTTTTCCCATGAACTCGTCTGGTTGAGCCATGTAAATGCGCTCTTCAAGATTTTCATTTAGAAAAGGAGTCTTGACATCTATCTACTAGATTTCATAATCGAGGACAACATCAATGGACAAGAGGGTTCAAATGGATTTAAACATGGCCTTGGGCGAGAAGGTATCATCATCGTCAATACCTTCCTTTTGGGTATAGCCCTTGGCGACTAGCCTAGCTTTGTATGTCTTCACATTCTCATCCGGACCTCTCTTTTTCTTATAAATCCATTTACACCCTATCGGTTTTATCCTTTCAGGAGGATCTACAAATTTTTAGACTCTATTCGAGTACATTGATTGTATCTCAACATTCATGGCCTCTTACCGTAGATTTGCTTCAAGACCAGCCATGGCAAGTGAGTAGGAGACAGGTTCATCATGATCCTTATCTGAGACTGCTACGAAGCCTGTTACATGTACCTGTCAGGTTGTCTCACAAGCCTCCGACTATGTCAAGACTCTATAGGCTCTGGCTCCTGCTAATGTCCATTATTGAATCAGAAATAATTCATAATTGGAGAATCGGTGTCCTCCCACTCAATAATTCTTCTAGCACAAGAGTGCTTCTCGGCTTTACACTTCTTATATAGTCTTCTTCAAGAAGATGTGCATTCGTGCTAATGAATGTTTTCTTGTCAGTCCGACTATAAAAGACATACCCATTCATTCATTTGGGATATCTTACAAACATACATAATTCTGATCGCCTAGCCAACTCGAATGTCTTCGGTTTTAGAACATGTGCTGGGCATCCCCATATTCTAAGGTGGTTTCGGATGACTTTCATCCATTCCATCTTTCATATGACGTATCAGGCGCCGTCTTTGATGGAACTTGGTTCACCATGTATGTTGTTGTTTCGGAGGCATATCCCTAGAATGAATCTAGGAGGGATGAGTAATTCATCATGGATCTAACCATATCCAACAGAGTTAGATTCCTTCTCTTCAACACACCATTCTATTCTAGAGTGCCAGATGCTGTAAGATGAGAAAGAATACATTCTTTCTTAAGAAAATATTCAAACTCTCCTAGCAAGTACTCTCCATCACGATTAGATCATAGCGTTTTGATTTTTTTCTCTAATTGCTTTTCGACTATAGTGTTGTACTCTTTGAACTTTTCAAAGGTTTCAGACTTTTGGTGAATTAGATAAACATGCCCAAAATGTGAGAAATCATCAATGGAAGTTACAAAGTATTCATAACCTCCTCTTGCTTAGATATTCAATGGCCTACATAAATCACTACGTACGAGTTTGAGGCATTGCGTGACTTTTTCACCCTTCGCTGAAAAGGGCCTCTTGGTCAATACATGATTCACATGTGGGTAGTGATCTCACACTTAAAGTTTACAATTGACTATCTTTTGAAAGTCTTTTAATCTTGTCCAGGCTGATGTGGCCAAGATGTAAGTTCCACAAATAAGTTAGATTGGTTGAGTCAGACTTCAACCTTTTACTATCCCCTTGTAAATAAATATTTAATTCAGTGTCACATATTATTGAAATTATTGGTTTTACGTAAAATATTTGATTTATTAAACGTGCAGTAGTAATTAAGCAATCGTTTCTAAAAATACTAATATTTTATCAATGAAATTCAAGCTGAATCCTTGCTCAATTAAACAAGCTACTGAAATAAGTTTCTTCCCAAAAACTAGGATATAATAAACATCACGTAAAATCATAAAACTGTTATCAAATGACAATTTAGTAGCTCCAACAGATACGACCGATACTAGTGCTCCATTCCCCCAACGGAAGTTGAACTCACCCTCATCAAGCCTTCCAATTTCCCTGAACCCCTACAGAGAATACCATATATGGTTAATGGCTGTAGAGTCTACAATCCATATAAAAGTAGAGTCAACCAATAACATGCCCTAATGACAAGTACTATACTTTTAGATCTCAACTCCTTGAGATAGTCTGGGCAGTTGCATTTCCAATGGCCAACGGCTCCACAATTATGACACTTGTCTTCTGACTTGTCCACTTTTGCAGTGCCTTTATCTTTTGCAGCTTTCGAGTTCTGCTTCTTAGCTTTCTTCAGACCTCTCTTGTGTTTCTTATTGGCGTAAGAGGTGGAAGGTTTGATTTCAGTAAAGTTTGTCTCTCCAGTCTCCCTCTTACCCTTCATAAACATGGTCTCAACAGCTTGTAGTTCCTTCATCAGCTCAGAAAGTGAGTACCTTAACTTATTCATCGAATAATTAAGTTTGAAGTTCTCAAAAGTGTCAGGCAGAATCTTAAGGATCATATCAACTTGTGTCTCGCCATCTACCTTAGCACCCATGATCTCCATCTCATTCAGATAACTAATGATCAACATCATATGTTCTCTGCTAGGAGTTCTAGGTTTCATCCTATAGTTCATTAAGTTTCACACAGCAACCTATTTGGCTTGACGACCCTGATCTGTGAACATTTTTGTGATGTTCAACATCACATAAGCTGAAGAAGAAGACGACAATGTGTTGTTGCAACACATTGCTAACAGAAGCCAAGATGTAACACCTGACGATCTCATTAGAACACAACCAAGAAACATATACATTCTTTTCCTCTTGAGTTGATTCAGCAATATGCTTAAGAGGAAAAGGGGTGATGAGCACGAACTTGTGTTTTTCTACCGTTAGCACGATATCAAGATTATGTTTCCAATCCACGTAATTTTCACCACTAAGTTTTTTTTTTGCGTTTAAGGTAGTTGAGAGTGAGGATAACAACATGATTACTGAAAAGAATAAATAAAGCGGTGTAAATAAATGCTCAATCATATAGGAAAGTATGATGCATGATGCAAATACTTAAATATTTAAAAATCCAATAAAAAATATTTCTTCCGCGATGTTACGATAAAGAATGATAGCTTGTCTCATCTAAGGACAACGTCCAAGCTACCTCTTATCGCATGAAGACTCTTCTTGTTTGGTTAACGCTTCTCAAGATGTCACTACATCTAGCTTAACCAATCATTAATGGTTTTGGTCGACTTAGCCCCATTGACTAGCCCCTATGAGGGATTCCAATGTGCTTCGGTCTAAGTATTTAACCAACGTTTCGGCTTTAAAGGTTGCCTTGAACTAACATTCCGTCTAGGAACAATCCCGCCTCACCAATTCCATGACAAGCTTTAGCTTCTTAAGCAACTCAATAACTTGAAGCGACATGATTCCCCAGTTTCTCCCATTGAGGATATGACTGCTAGGGGGGTTCTAAACTATTCCTCGTGCCACGATCAAGTTTGCATTGGGGACCTTGGGAGCGTTTCAACGTAAACGTCCCCACACTTAGTTTTTGGAAAAATAGATTTTTCCTTGTTTTTAAAAACTTACAACTCTTTATAAATTTGGAAAAAATAAGTTTCGAAAATTATAAATTTTTGTAAAATTTAAATCCCAATTTAAAATTTATAACTTTTATAAAATTCACATTGTATTTAAATTATAACCCATTACAAATTTAAACTACAATGATGCATGAACATGATACATGTCATTTTGATATTGGCATATCCATATTTCTATATGGCATGTTATATGATGATGCGAGATTAATAGTAAATTATCTATTCAAAGTTAACCTCTCTATTGACTCGTTTCTAATTACAACCCATAAAAAAATAATAAATAAATTATAATAATTTGAATACTAGTCTTCATAGCGGCTGTAATTGTCTCCTTGTCCTTCAAGAAGTCCCATAATTTTTGTAACTCTTTACAACAGTGCAGTCACATTTTCAAACTTTGATCAAAACTCTTTAATTAAGAAAAACTATTTTTCTAATTAAATAATTCCATTAAATATCTTTTTTATAATTAAAAGATAAATTGATAATTATCTTTTAAATTTTAATTATATTTTATCCGTTTAAGATTTAAAATTCAAAATTTAAAAGATAAAATATAGGATAAAGCTTTCGCGAAATATCAGAGAGTTTCCCAAAGCCTAATCGTTATCGCCTAGTGTTTCATAAACTCTAGTCACCATGCAGGGTCACATTTTGGATCTATTAACTTATCGCCGAAATTGCATCTTGATGGAATTCTTCATGTGCCTAAATTCCGTGTTAATTTGATATATGTGAGCAAATTGACTAGAGCTTTGAGATGTATAGTGATATTTACCCAGATTTTTACGTTGTGCAGGACGTGGATACGAGGAGGACGACTGGCATGGGCAAGCATTTTAATGGTCTTTACTATCTTACACCAACCCAAAATCCTCACCTCGTCAACCACATGTCTGCACTTCTGACCTTTGGCACCAACGACTTGGACATCCATTTGCTGCCCCTCTTCACCACCTACCCAAATTTTTTCCAGAAATTGTTTTTAATTCTCAGCATGTTTGTGAGATTTGTCCCCTAACAAAATAAACTCGTTTATCTTTCAATTCAAGTTCAGTAAAAACGGTTGCACCATTTGATCTAATTCATTATGATATTTGGGGACCACAAAATTCATACAAACTCCGACGCTTGTTATTTCTTAACCATTGTTGACGATTTTACATGCTTTACCTGGGTACATCTTATAAGTTTTAAATCCAACCCTCAAAAATTGGTAAAAGCATTTTTCTCTTAGGTCAAAACACAATTTAATCGAGACATTAAGATTCTACGTTCCTGTAATGGAGGTGAATTCAGATCAATGCGTTCTTTCCTTGATGAATATAGTACCGTTTTTCAACAAACATGTGCTTATACTCCACAACAAAATGGGGGTAGTCGAGTGCAAACATCGTCATCTTTTAAATGCAGTCGTGCTCTTCGATTTCAAGCCAATTTACCACTACGATTTTGGGGGGAAAGCATCCAAACAACATGCTATCTTATCAACGGCCTACTCACATCTCTACTCTCACACAAATTTCCATGTGACAACTCCCCTCCAATCAACCCATCTCCTTCCATTATTTCTCATCCAACTCAACTCCAAGTGTATTCTCGCCACACCAAAACCAGCGACGCCTCCACGTCGTCAGTAATACCTCTTGCAGCAGCCAACCATATAAACGATACCTCCAATCTCAACACTTCCACGACTGGTCTTGACGAACCTTACCAAAGGTCCTCAAACCTCATCGTTCCACTCGCACCCACCGACCTCCACCACATCTCTAAGATCTCCTGGGCCCTGACATCTCCTCTTCCTCCTTGTCTGACACTTGCTGTCCATTACAACAGTATGTCTCTTACTCTGGGCTATCTAGTCAATATCGTTCATTTGTGCGTTATATATTTAAACTGGTTAAGCCAGACAATTACGAACATGATCAGCATGATGCTCAGTGGGTTGAAGCTATGAATGCAGAGATTAAGGCCCTTAAGGATAATAACACCTGTCAATAGTTCCCTTACCTCCTGGCCAACGACCCATCGGTTGAAAATGGATCTTTAAGATCAAGTACAATGCTGACAGTGGCATCGAGTTTTACAAAGTTGGACTTGTTGCTAAGGGATTTACTCAACTCGAAGGTATGTGGGGATTCTCTCACCATTATATTACTTTGCATCGATGGTATGGTTGTTACTGGGAATGATGAGAAGGCCATTAATGACCTCAAGACGTTTCTCAACAATTGCTTCAAAATTAAATATCTTGGGTCGCTGAAATACTTCATTGGGATCGAGGTAGCACGATCCAAAGCAGGAATGACAGTATGCCAACAAAAATATACGTTATATATATTAGGTTACTCAGAGTGAAGCCAGCTAGTGTTCCCATGGAGCCTGACTTAGTGTAACAGATACAGGGAGTGTACCACTCAAAGACCCCACTAGATATCGACCAGAAATTGGCCATTAGTTGGAAAATTGATCTACCTCACAATTAGTAGACCAAAAATCACCTACTTAGTGAATACACTTAGTTAATTCATGCAGGAACCCAAATAACATCATCTTAAGACTGCTCATCGACTCCTTCAGTACTTGAAGACAACTCTGGGACAAGGTTTGTTGTTCCCTTCAAATAGCTCGCTTCACCTGATCGATGTGATACAGACTGGGCAAGGTGTCCAATTATACGATAATTTGTCACATGTTATTGTACTTTTATTGGTAAATCACTTGTGTCATGGAAAAGTAAAATGTAGGCCGTGATGTCAAGATCATCGGCAGAAGTGGAATACCGCTCCATGGCTGTAGCTACTTGTGAGCTTACTTGGTTGAGATATTTATTGAAAGATTTGAGGTACCACATACTGGACCAGCAAAATTATTTTGTGACAATCAGGCGGCCTTGCATATTGCTGCAAATCCAATCTATCATGTATGAACGAAGCACATCGAACTAGATTGTCATAGATTCGAGAGAAAATTCAAAAAGGAGAAGTAAAAAATAGCTTATGTTCAAACTGGAAGCCAGATTGCATACTTATTCATGAAGCCATTAAGATCGTGAATGAACGAAGCACATCGAACTAGATTATCATAGATTCGAGAGAGAATTCAAAATGGAGAAGTAAAAAACAACCTATGTTCAAACTGGAAGCTAGATTGTAAACTTATTCAAGAAGCCATTAAGATTGTGAACGAACGAAGTACATCAAACTTGATTGTCATATAATTGAGAGAGAATTCAAAAGGGAGAAGTAGAAAACAACTTATGTTCAAACTGGAAGCCAAATCGCAAACTTATTAACGAAGCCATTAAGATTGCCAGTGTTTCATACACATCTCAGAAAGTAGGGTGTCATTGACATCCATGCTCCAACTTGAGGGGGAGTGTTAAAAAAAAGAGAATCAATTAAGAAGTAAATCATGGATCATATCTGTCCTGACTGTCCACAATCATCATGGAGTAAATTGTGAATATGCATCGTATCAATAACTTGATTTTAGGACCGTGATTTATTTTTATCCCTAGTAATTAGCTTTGTACTTATTATATATTAGCTAGTAAGTATGTACAGTTTTTCTTATAATACATAAAATCTTTCCAATCATTTGTTTAACTTAGGGTGATCACAATTAGTCAAAACCCTCACAAAAGGAAGCGAAGACTATACCATCTCCTTGAACTAGATCCGGACAGAGAAAATCCCAAATTCAATACTTGGAATGTTGAATAAGACATCCATGCGACCTAAAATCCCCTTCGGGGCATTTTGTGAATAATACATATTTTATTTTTTATCGATAAAAAACTACTTGGGATGTGATCCTCAATGGTTATGGAACTCCATGCGGCCTGGAATTTGTAGATTAATACGTGTTTCTTAACAACAATGGGGAAAAATGAGAAGCAATGTATCAAACATACCCCGAGGTGGGGATGATAGCCCAAATATTTGAAATCAAGTGAAAACTCATAGCACTAAGCAAGGTAACACTTTTGTGAAAAAGTATTACAATACCATGAAAGGGTTGTGGTTGGAGTTAGATAACTATCAGATTTTTAAAATCGAGTGTACTAAAATGCCGTTAACTTATAGAAGTTTGTGGAAAGAGGAAGGATTTTTTTGAAGTTCTTACAGGTCTGAAGTATGGTTTAGACCATGTTCAGATTCATATATTAGGGAACAAATCCTTTTCCTTCCTTAAGTGAGGTGTTTGAAATTTTAAGTGGAGAAGAAAGTCCCAAAACTAGTAATGCCCGTGAAGGCTCTACCCTAGTGGTTTCAAAGCCCAACAATAGAGGGCCTTTTGCAACAGAAGCGAGTTCGGGAATTTCTGGGAGATGTGATGGAAAACGAACAATCAACAAGGATTAAGAATCTTCTAGTGGTGCAGTTACTATCACAGACTGAGACACACAGAGGAGACATGCTAGAAATTGCTAGAAACATAATGGTCCAGCTGATATAACGAGCTAGAATATGAAGTTTACTAAGGAGGAAATAGACGAGCTCAATGGTCTCACTACAACAATTATGTGTTTTTATAGCACATAACGATTGCGTTTTAGAGAAAAACGCAATGAAAAGCCAAAGTAAATCACAGGGCACGACGCACGCCTAATTGAAAAATTCTAAAACCTGGCGCCTAGACTCTCTCTTCAACAACTTCCCTTCAATATCTCAGACATATCCTTGATCTCGAAGCAACAATTCGGTCCTTTATACCAGCGAGTTCTCTACAAAGCTCTCTCGCGTCTCTCTCTTTCAGCTCTGCAGCTTCTCTCTCGCAGCTCTGCAGCTTCTCTCTCGCAGCTCTTTCGCATATCTCTCTCATCTTATAGACCTGTCTTGCAACAAGCTCTCTCTCTCTTTCTCTCAGTCCTTACTCTATCATCTCTGTGCGTAGCTTTGTCTCCTAGCTCCCTCCTACTTTGATTTCATAGCTCAGAGTTAGAGGTAAGGGTTTTTTCTTGTGAGGTGGCTTCAATCCTATAGTCATGTATGTGTTTGTCTAATTTTATGATTTTTGTGTTTTTCTGAGTTATTTAGGGTTCCATTGTAATTTTTGGATCTATTTTATATACTTAGATGCATAATGAGCTTACCCACGTAATTTTGAAGTTTTATTTTAAAATATGGCCCGCTTGTTTCATTGCCTTAGATTGAGAGGCTTGAATATTACTTCCCTCAAGGACATAGCGAACTGGTATTCACCATATATTTTTTTTGTCCGTGCGTAATGTTCTGTTTTTGTTTAAATCCTTTGACTTATCCCTAATTGTGATAAGGTTGCATATTATTAATTATAGATCGTTGAAGCTAGTACATGTAACTGTTGATTAGCATATGAAGTTCTCTCTGATAGCAGGAAGAGGAGCATATATAATAAATATGGAGAAGAAGGTTTGAAACAACGCTAGCAGAGGCAGAGTTATTGGAATGGGGATGAATTTCTAGGACATATTTAGCCAGTGAGTTATGTTAAGAGTTATTCAAGTTTTTATTTTGAATTGAAAGTAAATTTCTGCAAATTTGGGTAGTTGTTGTTTGCTTATATCTACTTTTTACTGTTTTCTGCAAACTGAGTTTACTTAGCTTAAGGCAGTTGTTGTTTGCCTATATCTACTTTTTACTATTTTCTGTAAATTTAGAAACTGAAGCACTCATCATATCATGATATAGAGTAAAGCCTATGAAATCAGTAAAAGTAATAATTATCTTGTGTAATGCAAGTAACAACACAAACAATTTATCTTGTTGAACTTTTGTTATAACAAAAACCATAAAAAATAGATGTGTTAGTTTTTCACTAATGCTATAATGACTTGTTGAAAAATAAGTAAAGCCTATGAAATCAGTAAAAGTAATAATTATCTTGTGTAATGCAAGTAACAACACGAACAATATCTTGTTGAACTTTTGTTATAACAAAAACCATAAAAAATAGATGTATTAGTTTTTCACTAAAGCTATAATGACTTGTTGAAAAATAAGTAGGACGATTTTTTTTTGGAAAATTGTTGATAAACTATAAAAATAGATGTATTAATATGTTGATTAATTGAATGTTATTATAGAAATTGTGTATAATAGTTTCAAAAACATATATATCAAATAGAAAAAAAGAAAAGAAAAAAACCACTTCATTAATTGTTACCACTAGTGAGTGGACCTGGGCTAATGAACGTGACAAAATTGGAAAGATTTGAAGGAGGATTGCATGATGTTGATGACTTGAATGACCTGGTCAAACTCAAAGAGAAGTATGGACTAGTAATCATGTATGTGTTACAGGGGGATCAAATGGTGACTTTTTGTTTAATTACAAAGTGCCATGTCATTACGTGGGGTTGCATAAGTGTAGTACAAGTACAACAAAGGGAATATCTTGAAGCTACCCAAAGACATTAAGCATTTAGAGATTAAAGATTGTCATATAAGAAACTTGAGTGAGGGGTTAAATAATGCAACTGAATTAGAGACACTTTTTATTTACTACTGCAAGGGAGTAGAGTCTGGGCTTTGTCAATATCCATTTTGTTTTCCTCTTCCACATTTTCTAAACTTGAACGCCTTTATATATTTGAATGTCCGAACATAAAGAAGCTGTTGTCCGCAATATTGCTGCCTAATTTGCAGAAGTTGAAAGTAATTAGCATCCAGAAATGTGAAGAGTTGGAGGAAATAATAGAATCTCCACTAGATGAAAGTGCGCAAGAATATGCATATAAGGAAGAAGCTGCGGGTACACACTTGTTTGCACTTCCCAATTTATCGTTTCGAGGTATTTGATCTACCAAAGTTGAAGAGAATTTACAGTGGCGATGTTGTATTAAGTTGTGCATCTCCAATGTTCTTATTCGTAAGATGTGGGAATTTAAGGAGAATACCATTTGCTTTCGCTTCTCCTCACTTCTTCCTCATGTCGTGGACGCACTCAGGTAGTTATAGCAGCTGAAGAGAAAGAATGGTGGGAATCATTGGAGTGGGTTCGTCCTGAAGATAAGGCTTTGTTCCACGTTCATCATTCTAAAGCTCGTGATTTTACATAGAAATCACATAAATATTGGTGGGGTCAGCTTAATAGAACCCCATGATTTGAAAAGGAAAGTTGCTCCCATGCTAGTAAGAAATATTGATTTGAAGAAGTCAATAATGAAGGTAACTTGAATATATGTTGTTGCTGTCATTTAAGTTTCAATGTACTTAAAAATATTTATAAGTAAAATGTTTTGTTTATCTAGGAAATTAAGGTTAAGTTGTTGGTAGAGAACCGTGATGATGTTGTTTACATATGATAGGCACCTTGAAGTTGATAGGTCCGATTCTAAATCAATGGTGCAATTGGCTCTCATGTGACATGGCTTATGCATCTCATTCTTGTTGACAAGAAGAAGGTATTAGCTTCTCTATTTAAATTGCTCAGTAAGTGTTTGTATTCATTTTCTTTTGTTAGTACTTTGATAAAATCAATAAGATTTTCACTATCTGGGTGGCTAATGATATTCATTCAATATTTTTATCTGGTTTGGATAGGGAAAATATGATTGTTTGGCCTTTCAACAGAAATGATGTTCATTTCTGTTTAAACCTGTCACAATTTACTGCGTGATTAAAGACTGAATTCTAGCTCATAATCCTTGAACTTCTAGGAGGGGTATTCATGTGAAGTTTTGGAAGATATTGTGGAAAGCAAAAATCCTTTAAAAAATCAAGGTGTTTATTTGGAAAGCCATGCAAAACTTCATAGCAGCTAAAAGGGAGCATACAGGAAATAATGTTATTCTTGATCCAATATGCCCTGTTTACTTATCTGAGGAAGATAGTGTTTTTCATTTGCTAGTTAAATGCGAATGGGCTGAACTTGTCCAATATGTTATTGGATAGAATTTTTTTATTTGCTAGTTAAATGATGATTCTTATTTCGTTCGTTGAATTCTTATCATATCTACTTTGCAGGAGAAACACTCTCTGTCCATCTGAGGAAGAGAGTTTTTTTCATTTGCTCGTTAAATGCTGATTCTTATTTTGTTTGTTGAATTCTTATTATATCTACTTTGCAGGAGAAACCAACAGAAAATCGCTTGAAGCCATGGTGAGTAAATATTTTTGTTATAATGAGTTAGCTGGTCAAGTTGGTGTAGTGAAAGCTGTTAATGTTCTTGGATTTTCTCAAGCATTGGTGGTTTTTTGGATCTTCCCATGTGATTATGAAAGTTGTGTTCTTATGTTTTCTATTTGTCAAATCTTTTTACTCCTGAATATGCCAAATCTATTTCTTCAGGAATTCATTTTGTTTATAGTGCTTTCGGAGAAGGGGAAGAATGTCTGCGTGTAAATTTTCTCCATGATTCATTATAAGGTAATTTCATATTTGTGTTCTCTTGACTTTGTTCTTTTTTTCTTCGATAAAGCAATAGTAATTTAAAAGAAGGGTTGGAGTGAGAAAGATTTCCGGCGTTGTCATAATAGAATTCATCATAATAACTTGGTCACTTTTATCGGATATTGCGATTGAATTGGGAAATGAGATTTCAGATTGCAATAGATGCTGCCTAAGGTTAGCATCCTCAAACGTTCTGTGATTGGCAATTGACATTTTTGCAATCTGTCAGAATGAAAAGATCTTGAGTCAAATTTTTAGTTTCATCCATTTTTTTCACACTCTAACTTTGGCTTATACGCATAGAAGAATATTATTTATGCTGCTTCTATTAAGGCTAATGAAATTTTCTTTTGAATAGATTAGTTATGACATAAACTTTCATAAAGAACTAAAGAAAATTGGGTGGACTACAACCAAAGGTCATGATGACAATTGTTGAGGAAGGTGCTAGTAGTGGGAGGTTTTAAATCAGTTAGGTATTAATCCCACATAAAGAACTGAGTATTGATTTTCCTGTGAAACCTTGTTATTCTGGTTAGGATTTAATCAATCAGATTCAATTCTGATATGCACATGATGTCCCATTATGTTCTCTCTTTTCTTTCTCTCTTAGTGGCATTTTTGTTTGCAAGAAAAGTAGGAGTATGTGAAATCGGGAGTTGAATGCATTTGTTTTATTTTCATTCTTGACAAAGGAAAAAATTGTAAACATAAGTTTTTTGGTCTATGCTTTCTGAGTAATGTAACGAGCAGGTAAAGAGAAGCTTCATGCTGGATATATGACCTCACCTATTCACTACCGAAATTGGTCTTATTTTTTGTGTTGTTGTATTGTATTATTGTTTTTTTATTTATCTTTGGACCTTTTATTTCTATCAGATCTCAAGTAGTGTCATTCTCATGGTTTTGTCAACAGACGCAAGCAAGCCACATCTGGCCTCTACATCAAACGACATCGATTTCTAAAACTTCATAACTAGATTTGGACTCTTACTAGATTTTAATCTTTCTCTTTATGATATATTACTTTTGTTTATTTTATGTAAAAATTCAATATGTATCTGTCATTTTGAACTATGATTTCTAGCGGACAATAGTCTGTAACAATTTTGAGTAATTAAACAAAACGTTACGCGATTTTGTTATTTTGTGATATTTTGTCAAAAATTATTATTTTTTAAGTTTGTACAATTGCAAGAATAAGTATGTTCGCTGAGTTTGTTATTCACAACATTTATAGCATGAAAAGAATGCTATCAAAGGTCTTTTACAGATTTGAAAAATGCTATGAAAGATATACCATGGCTTTAAAAATGCTAAAAAAAATTATCACAACATTTAAAAATGCTGTCATAGGATTACCATAGCATTTAGAAAACGTTATGGTAGGCTTACCATAGCATTTAGAAAACACTATGGTAGGATTACCATAGCGTTTAAAAAACGCTATCGTAGGTTATGACTTTTAATAACATTGGTTAATATCGCGTTTTAGGAAATACTATGAAAACGTTACGATAGCGTGTTTTGACCACTATCGTATCATTTTTTCTTGTAGTGTCTCCTCGCAAAACTGGAGAAAACTGGAGGAATTTGCTCATTGGCCTTGTACTAGCTTACTGTGAAGAGTGAGTCAAATGATTAGGCAATAGATTCTCGTAACATCGATCATATGAGAAACTCTCCTAACTATTTCACTACCCATAATCCAAGTCCTGGTAGCCATAAGATAAAAGTAGTTGATGGTGCTTTAACAGCTATGCTGGACAGTGAGTTGTAAACTTGACACCCTCATTTTTGTAGGAGGGAATCTTGTTACTTGAGAATCAAGAAGCAAGCAGTGGTAGCAAGATCTAATGCCTAGACAAGATTTGGAGTTGTGACAAAGATAATTCTCACCGATCTTATAATCAATTGGGAAGGGCCAATGAAGCATTATTCTGATAACAAGTCAACTATCAATATAGCCTACATTCCTATTCAACATGATCATACTAAACATGTAAAGGTGGATCGACATTTCATTAAGGAGAAGTTGGAAAGTGAACTTATTTGTACTCTCTTATTAGGATGGAATCTTGTCACTTGGAAAAGCAAGAAGCAACTAGTGGTGGGAAGATCTAGTGCCAAAGTAAAATCCGAAGCTTTGGCATACATGATATGTGAACTACTCTAGGTAAAGATAATTCTCACAAATCTTAGAATCAGTTGGGAAAGCCCAGTGAAGCTTTATTGTAATAACAGGTCAGCTATAGGCATAACTCTCAATATTTTGTCCAACTTGATCGTACAAAACATGTAGAGGTGGATCGACACTTCATGAGAAGCTGGATAGTGGACTTATCTGTACTTTCTACATTTCTATAGTAGAACAACTGGCTTGTGTTCTAATAAACAGGCTTGCAACTAAGACATTCGAGACTATTACTAGCAAACTGAGAATGAAACATATATTCAATTATTTAAGCAGGAGTATTGCAATATGAAATGACGACATATCATTCTATTTTTTGTCTATATATATTTTTTCTTTAAATATATTTAATGTTTTCCTTGTATGTTGTCTTTCCTTTGATGTAAACCTGGTATGATTTTAGGCTAGAATAATATATTTCCTTGTATGTTTATTACTCTATCACTAGAAATAGTGGTACTATTATGAGAAATATATCAGAGAAGTTATTCTCTGAACTATATATACTATAGGTGGATTAATTTTAACCATATTTTTGCTTTATGAAATTCGATGTTGTATCCTAGTGTGCCGAGGATGCTACTCCTGATACTGTTTAATAACAAGCTGGTGGTACTGCCATTAAGTGATTCACAATCAGTTTTAGTCATAAATAGTTGAGTTCATGAAACAATGTCTTTTTGTTAATATCATGACTAGGTGATTGTAAGATGTGTTCATATTATTCTTCTAGTAGTATATGGGAAGCTGACTGAAGTGCAATTTATGTTCACGAGTTAGTCAGATTTGTCATTAATCTACTTTATGGCATTGTAGAAAGACATAAGCATGAGAGCCCCTATAGGTCAATGACTCAGCTTCCAAGCGGAAGATCAATGGACTTGGAGGAGTGGTCTCATATAGAGGTACATTTTTATGTATATAAATCATGAATGTTTGGCCTATCAGTGATTACGCTGTGAAACTGCTGAACAGGAAAAAAATCACCCAAGACACGTGTACAGAAAAAACAAATCCTGATAGGATGCATGAGCCACGAACATGGCAAGATTGGGGGCTAAGCGGGAAAGAATGCAGAAGCAGGAGGCCTCGTTAAAGTGAGAAGAGCTCAGAAGAGGGAGATCTCGTCAGAACGAAGAAGAACGTTGAAGCGGGAGACCTCGTCAGAGCGGGAAAGAACGTTGAAGCGGGAGACCTCGTCAGAGCGGGAGACCTCGTCAAAGCAAGAAAGAAGTGAAGTGTGAGACCTCATCAGAGCGGGAAAGAACGCTGAAGCGGAAGACCTCGCTAGAATGAGAAAGGAAGGAAGATAAGAAGAACAGAGAGAGGTGAAAAGACCTGAGATGACAGACAAGCGATAATGATTGATTTAGTAAAAGCTGAAAATACTCAGATGATACAGATTGATAGACCACCAAGTGACTGTGCCTAATTGACTCGAAGCTATAAGAAATCACCAAGTGATCGTGATTGATAGACGACTGAGCGAGACAGAAAGGAAAAAAATGGGCCATACCTAGCAGAATGACCCCTAAGAATGGTTGTGATCCCTAGAAATAATGAATGCTTCCTTTTATATTGTTATTTTAATTTACACATGAGATTTGAGAAATCTATATAAGACCAATGCACTAGAGGAGGAAAACATTCAATACGACTAAAAAACACCCTGAGATTATCTAAAAACTCATATTACTCTTAAATTCTCCTTCCATTCTTTCTAGTTAACACTTATAAAAAGTTAGGCATTATTATTATTCCCCTGGCTAAACAGAAAAAATTCTTTACATTTTAGTGCTTTCATTGAGAAAAGAAAAACAACCTCAAAGATACCCTCCAGAAAACCAAACCATGCCTTGAACTAGGTCAAACACCGCCCTTAATGAAGGAAACATGAATGGGGATGAACAAGCCAATCACCCTGCTCTCCCAGCCAAGATGCTTCAGACCATCCTGGGTCGAATGCAAGAAATGGAACAACGAAATGCCGAAACCCTACACAACGCATGGCAGACGATGTAGGAGAAGAACACTGCATTGCAACGAGACCTTGCACAAACGCGGGCAGAAGTCAGCTAGCACACTAACCGTGAGGAAATGGACATAAGGAATGAAGATGGCGAGGTTCAGTCCAAGGAACATGGAAATGAGGAGGTGGGAGAAATTCGCCCACCAAAAGTCTTGATGGAAGCTGTCATGGAAGAGATGATGGAACTAAGGAGCCTGAGAAACACGGGAAAAACCAACCTAGAATCACTCACCAGAACTCCACTATGTCCAGAAATCCTAGCAGCCCCGATTCTGAGGAAGCCGGACCTTGTAGATCATTTCAAACGGTTCAAGCAAGTCATGGTGTTATACTAGCATGAAGACGCTTTGATGTGCAAGATATTCCCACAAGTCTAGACGGGACTGCACTTAAATGGTATCACTCATTCCCTGCTCAATCCATTACTAACTTTACTGTCATGTCCATTGACTTCTTGGTACAGTACTTTACTTCCCTGCTGGATGAGTGGACATGAGTCGAATCTGGCTGAGGAGGGGGCAGACTAGAAGAGGATCGTTGCTGGGGAGCATCTGCTGGAACAACAAGAGCGAGGGGAATAGTTGAAGAGGAGGTAAAAGCAGTAGGAGGAAGACTCAAAACCTCCTGGGAAGAACTTAAGGCCTCGCATCTTCCTTAGACACGTCCCCAATAATGGTACTCCTCAAATGAGCACGCCTCGATATAACGCTCACTGCAAGGTGTTTAAACAGACGCACCCGTCTCGCGTCTTCTCGTTTTAACCCAAAAGAAATGGATGTACTAGAAATAGAAATCAGAAACTGGAAAGTGAGAATACCTAGTGGGATTCCAGGAGAAGACGGGGGAGGGATGGCTGCACTGAAGGCAGAGATACTGCGCGAAGGGGTGAAGCTTTGTTATCTTCGAGGACGAAGGTGACGTTGATTTCCTGTCTCAGATATAGGAGATCGTACCAATCCCGTCCATGAATGTTGAACGCGACTATGATCTTCTCTCTTGACTCCTATGAAAGTTAGGGGATTTGTTCATTTTATTATCTATGAAGACAAATGAGTAGAAAAAAGTTAGTAAAAAAAAAACAAACAGAAAGTAAAAAGTAGGAACCGGATCTCCGATGACTTACCGTAGACTCCCCATCTATGGGGAATCAACCAGCGGCCATCACTGACCCAGTTCCCTCCTATCTAGAGAACATCCCGTTCCTAGCCTTTGTCCCCTTTTAGGATCGTAATGATCATTTTTATTTTTTTAGCACCATGGTGAGGGGCCATATAGTAACATTCAGACTCGGCATGGTACTTGATGATGTAGCGCACCCTAAGTTCATCTACTCCCAAATCTAAGCCATACCTCATATTCAAGGCTTCAAAACCAAGTAAAATCCTATACGAGTTAGGGGTAAACTGTGATGGAGCTAATTTTCAGGTGTGGAAGAATTCCTGAAAGAAAGGGGAGAAAGGAAGCTTAAGACCCAAAACTATGTACATAAGACTTAAAGTTATTTGGTATGGAGGACTACAGGGATGGCCTGCGTCCCCACTTTCACCTAGAGCGCACACTACGTCGGAGGGAAAGACGCCGCGGTGGAATCTAGGAATTGTCCTAGTTTAGCCTGGTTTCTCACCAAAGGTACTGAGGGCTTAAACTTAGAAGTATTGCCTCGCGCCATAGATGAAGAGGAAGGGATTTCAAAAAATTGAAGAAGAAGAAGATAACATGGGAGAATATCTTACCACAAACGAAGATAGGAAGAAGTAAAACAAAGAGAATCCTTAAATAGGCTCCGGGTTAAAAAATGAAAAAGAAAAGAAAAAAAAGATGCTCCATAAATTTCTTTGAAAATAGAAATCCGAAATGACCTTTTTTTAAAGGGCGTGATTGACTAGACATAACTGTCACTGACGTCAACAAATGGCACAACGACAGCTGGAAAAAGGAGCATAGACAAAGCATGCGTCACACAAAACAATTAAAAATGGGAAACAAAGCGCCATTGCAGGCAAAACACGCGCCACCCTTGATTTAATTAACTGCTATATATATATATATATGTTTGTTATTTCCAAAGGAGTGCAGGCTCCCGAGAGGAGACAAGACATCTTTAAAAAAGCGCATTCAAATCGAGGAGTCCTCATCATTACACATTAATAAAATTTATTGAGGGCAATGGGGGAAAATGAACAGGGAAAAATTCACCCAAGACACGTGTATAGAAAGAACGAATCTTGAGAGGATGCGTGAGCCACGAACATGGCAAGATTGGACGCTAAACGGGAAAGAACACAGAAGCGGGAGACCTCGTTAAAGTGGGAAGAGCTTAGAAGAGGGAGACCCCGTCAGAACGGGTAACAACGTTGAAGCGGGAGATCTCATCAGAGCGAGAAAGAATGCTAAAGCGGGAGACCTCGTCAGAGCGGGAAAGAAAGTTGAAGCGGGAGGCCTCGTCAAAGCGGGAAGATCCCAGAAGCGGGAGACTCCGTTATAACAGGGAAGAACGTTGAAGCGGGAGTCCTCATCAGAACATGAAAGAAGGCTGAAGTGGGGGACCTCGTCAGAGTTGGAAAGAACGCTGAAGCGGGAGATCTCGTCAGAGTGTTAAAGAACGCTGAAGTGGGAGACCTCGTCAGAATGAGAAAGAACATTGAAGCGGGAGACCTCACCATAATGAGAAAGGAAGGAAGAGAAGAAGAATGGAGACAGGCGAAAAGAGACTCGGGATGACACAAACGACAATGATTGATTTAGTAAAAGCTGAAAATACTCAGATGATACTGATTGATAGACCACCAAGTGACTGTGACTGATTGACTTGAAACCATAAGAAATCGCCAAGTGGTCATGATTGATTGACGACTGAGCGAGATAGAAAGGAAAAAGGGGTCATACCTAGCATAATGACCCCCACAAACGGGTGCGATCCCTAGAAATAATGAGTGCTTCCTTTTATATCGTTCTTTTAATTTACACATGAGATTTGAGAAATTTACATAAAGGCCAATGTACTAGAGGAAGAACACATTCAATACAACTAAAAAACCTGAGATTCTCTAAAAACTCCTCTTACTCTTAAATTCTTCTCCCATTCTTCTTGATTAACACTTACAAAAAATTAGGCATTATCATTATTCCCTTGGCTAAACAGAAAAAATCCTTTACAACTGCTATTGCAGAAATAGTTGCCACGTCCACTCTAGGACTATTCTTGATGTAATTCTCTCCCTTTTTGTTTGATCATTTTGGTTTATGGTCTTTTTTCGTTATTTATAATCTATCTACAATCTATAATATATATGAAAACACTTGCGAGGAGAAACTTTGAATTCCTTATTTTCTCTTACATTTTTAATATCCAAATTTATGGCATGTTTACTAAATTTTAGATTAAGGATTTCGATTTGAATTTAAGATTTGTAATATTGTGTTTACTATGAATTTGAATATTTGGATTATGTTATTTTAAGTAAATTTATTATAATACCCTTCAATTAAAAATATTACTCTTTTTTACAATATTTATGGGTCAGGTCGAGGTCGGGATATGGGTTGGGCCCAGGTCAGGTCAGGTTCGTGTCGAGTCGGGATACAGTTCGGGGTCGAGGTCGTGGTCGGCGTCGTTTCGAGGTAGGGGTCGGGGTTAGAATCTGGATTTGGGTCGATTTCATATCGGGGTCGAGGGTCGGGTCGGGTCACGACCGTGTACATTTAAATAACCTTAATTATAGGATGCATTTGACAATTAGTTGATGGGTATTAAAATTTAAATTAAGCTACATCTTTTCATAAATTTGTTTTGGTTAAGTTTATTCGTAAATTTCTAGCAACTGATGTTGGAACGCATCTATATCAAGCTCGGAACTAGGAACTTTGTCCTGACTCCCTGCAGGATGAAGAGGAGGAAAAGCAGAAACGAAGGGGAGGAAAAGCAGAAATGAAGGGGAGGAAAAGCAGAAATCGAGGGGTTTCGCTTCTGAAATCACAAAAGGGATGCTGCTTCGTAGAGTAATCAAAGAGAAGAGGGAGAAGTGTGGTTCATATTGTTTGGGTATTTAGGGGCTGTTTGGGCCTTCAAACTGTTTGGTTGATGATTTAGTGTATCCTATATATATAAATCGACGTCGTTTTAATCAATATAAATGGTGAGTGTATAGAGTTAGGGTTGAGATTTTTCTATTAGTTTTAGATAATTTAAAATATAAATATAATATTTTATAGTTTAGAATTTAAAAAGTATTTAAAGAATATAATTTAGGCGTAAAAATGTAATTTTCTCTTTAAAACCTTTTATACTTCAAAGAATAGACACCCTGACGGCCCTGAGATAGGTGTGCTCCCTAACTTCACCACCACTTTCTTTCCCCTTAATTCACTCAAAGGAACAACGGAGGGTGCAAAACCGAGAAAACGATAAAAATGATTTTCCTTTTCAATCCCTATTCTACTAATCATGATCAACGAATAGTAAGTTAATTTCCCTTCTCTACAATCATCCTTCTAATTACGTCCACATGGCTTACCTGATCGATAAGTAATAACCATTTTCCCCCTCTTATTTGTTAGCGATTATTTGTTCAAGCTTCTACTAATCGGAGATTCTTCAGTGGGAAAATCGTGCCTTCTCAGATTTGCTGTGAGTTGACTTTTAGAAGATATTCGATTGAGTTTTATTCTGATTTTGGTTGTTTAAATTGGCAATGTTGGAAATGCTAGAGTTCAAAGTTAAATTTTTTTCTGTGTCTTCTGGATTTTCAGGACGATTCATATGTAGATAGCTATATAAATACAATTGGAGTTGATTTCGTAAGCCCCCCTATCTGACAATCTGTGAGCATTTGTCTGTCCGTTTCCTCTGTGCTCTTTTATGTCTTATCGTTGGTCATTCTGCTTTCTGTTGCTTACAAATTTGTGGGGTTTTTTTTTGTACCAGAAAATAAGAACTGTGGAGCTGGATGTAAATACTATCAAGCTGCAGATGTAAGTACATTTTGAGTTTCGGTGGAAAGAAATTTTGTTATATCTTAACAGAAAGTAATTCTTTTTCTTGGTGTAGTGAAAAAGACTTGATAATGGTTACGTTTGTTTCCCAATCAAGCAAATTAACAGCTTAACTTTTAGGTGCGGATTGTCTCTCTTGGAACATTGCATACTTCAAGATAAACCATCATGCAAGGTGTTGAATTTAGAGGAAAAAACATTTTGAGAAACTAAAGATGATTTAATGAAATCTTTAAGTTAGATAAAAGACATAACATAACTTTACGAAATGCGAGCTTCTTGATTAGGAAGAATCCCTGCTAGATACATGCAAATTTGTTGCCCAAATCTGCTTTATAATCAAGGAAGGACTAGATTGATGTCGTTCCTGGTGCTAATTTTGGTAGGAGCCAACATTTTCTCTGTATTGTATGGCTTGTTTTCTTCGAAATAGAAAAATGAACTCAAATCTTGAGACAAGAGATTATTGAGTAACAGGACTTTATCACTAAGTTTCGAGTAATTTCCTTATTTATTCTTTTTGTGGATTTTTTTTTGTGAAGTAAGAAAATGGAATTTAATTTTCATACTCCGATTCGTGCTACTTTCTTACCCCTGGCCCTTAACCTCTAAAATTTTAATTTGTAGTGTCATGTAAACATGAGGCTATCAATCAATTTCAGTTTTTCACTTATTGTTTCTGCTCCATTTTCTTTTTGTCAGTAAATATATGCATAAGCACATCTGCACAACCCTTCCGTTGTTTGGATCCCCTACTGGAAATCTGTCGAAACTAACATAAGATTTAACTGGTTTGATGGTTTATTCCTGTTAGTGGGATACAGCTGGTCAGGAGCGATTCAGGACCATAACAAGCAGTTACTACCGTGGAGCACATGGGATAATTGTAAGAAATTCTTTTTCTTTTCTTGTTAAGGTTTAGAAAATTGGTTTTGAAATGTCTTGATATTCATAGGGTCTCAATTATGTATTTCAGAACTTCATTAAAATTGCAATCGTTTATCTATCAACCTGAATCATAGAATGATTTGACTTGTGAAAAATAGAATGATTCACTACATTGAAACAGATAAACCAATGCCACAGTTCCTTCAATAAATAAACTTACTGACATATCTCCATGTATACTTCTTACCACTTTTTCATGTTTTCTCCCTGACCTAAAGTGGCTGGATGCATGGATATGCAACAGATTGTTTATGATGTCACGGAGATGGAAAGCTTCAACAATGTCAAACAGTGGTTGAATGAGACAGATCGGTATGCAAATTACAGCGTGTGCAAGCTTTCGGTCGGTAATAAATGTGATTTGGTTGAGAGCAAGGTTGTTGACACACAACGGCAAAGGTAGGAGAGTGACAAAGTTTCATTTTTTTCTTTTTAACATAGTTTTCATTTTACTTTCCTGACGTTTAAATAAGCAGTTTTCCATGATTGTTTTTCATTTCAGTTGGTATAAGTGGTTTCTTAGGATCTAGAATCAGAACTACATTAAATGTTATAGTTGGTCGCAAGCAGAATCCCAAACTGATGTGAATTTATATTGACGGTTACATGATCCTGTATTGTCATACGGCTTCTATTGAGAAATATATGTGTGTTATATGTAAACAAGTAAGGATATTGTTAGTTATATTGTCTTTTGAAGAAGTTATATTTCTTACTTGAGCTGTGTGTGCAGATGCCTAGATGATGAATGAAACTGCAGTAAATTTGAAGTTTTTTATTAAATTGATTCTCTTTCCTGATAAAGCTGCTGAAAAACATCCAATTTTATTACGTATATAAATGAAAACTGCATTTACAAGGCATTTCCAGATAAACCTGCTTCTACTAATCGAAGATTCCTCGGTGGGAAAATCGTGTCTTCTTCTCAGATTTGCTGTGAGTTGACTTTTACAAGGCATTCGATTGAGTTTTATTCTGAATTTGGTCGTTTAAAGTGGCAATGTTGGAAATGCTAGAGTCGAAGTTAATTTTTGTCTGTCTTCTGGATTTTCAGGACGATTCATATGTAGACAGCTATATAAGTACAATTGGAGTTGGTTTTGTAAGTCCCCCTATCTGACAATCTGTGAGCATTTGTCTGCACGTTTCCTCGGTGCTTTTTTATGACTTATCGTTGGTCATCCTGCTTTTTGTTGCTTACAAATTTGTGGGGTTTTTTTTTGTACCAGAAAATAAGAACTGTGGAGCTGGATGTAAATACTATCAAGCTGCAGATGTAAGTACATTTTGAGTTTCGGTGGAAAGAAATTTTGTTATATCATAACAGAGTAATTATTTTTCTTGGCGTAGTGAAAAAGACTTGATAATGGTTACGTTCGTTTCCCAATCAAGCAAATTAACAGCTTAACTTTTAGGTGCGGGTTGTCTCTCTTGGAAGTGGAACATTGCATACTTCAAGATAAACCATCAAATTTACGTGTGTTATACGTAAACAAGTGAGGATATTGTTAGTTGTATTGTTTTTTGATGAAGTTATATTTCTTACTTGAGCTGTGCGTGCAGATGCTAGATGATGAATGAGACTGCATGAGACTGCAGTAAATTTGAAGTTTCCTATTAAATTGATTTTCTTTGCAGATAAACCTGCTAAAAAACAACCAATTTTATTATGTGTGTGTAAATGAAAGCTGCAGGCATTTGCGGACGAGCTTGGGATCCCTTTTCTTGAGACAAGTGCGAAAGACTCTATCAATGTGGATGGTCATCATACGAGCACTTTAAACCGTTCGGCTTTATCATTGTATAAATCATCCATATTTATTGTGTCTGATATAAGTTGATTCAAATCAGTCCGTTGCTCACTGGACCCAAGACGTTCATTCAACTGAGATTGTGATGGCAATGGATAAGTGGTCACGGGTTCAAGACCAATATTCAAGTCTGGAATTGTTGTATGACTGTCTTCACTGATGGCTTCATCATGGTCATCTCTACGGATTGCATCATCATACATCTCCTGATCAAAATCATCATCAAAATCTCCATCAACATCAACATCCTCATCCTCGAAAGCATCATAATCGTCATGACCAAAAACATCATCATGCTAGTTCCTTTCAAAATGATCATTACTCTCAAAGCGAGGAATGCTTTCATGTAGAGGTTGTCGTAACATTTGTGTTTTAGGAACCCAACTTTGATAAAACCCTGTAGTTTCAGGAACCCGAGGTTGTTGTGACATTTTAGATTGAGGAACCGAGCTTTGAGATAGAAATTTTTTTGGCTTGATACGTACAAATAGTGAGCTTCTAAGTGATTCTGATCCATTCTGCTTAACAAAGAACTGTAAATCACTATCCTTTAAAATTTCAATAGGAGGGTAGGAGGAGACATGAATTATATAAAGAAATTCGATGGACATATCATACTTTGAGGGGTTTGTTTAGAGTTTTTTATGCATTATACCCAATAGCTTGTGGTAAGTGCAGTTAGTAGATATCTTTAATAATTTAGTTTTCTCTCTACTAAAAGATCATATTGTATCATTTTCCCACCAATCTTCATTATGGATTACAAAAATTCAAATTTCAGACATATTTGTATATACATCAATGAAGGAAGTCGGTACAAGAAAAATACATAATGAAATGAAATATTACACGATGATCATGTAGCAATCGTGTAGTCATCGTGTAGTGTACACGAGACCTTCACGAGCATCGTGTACACGAGACCTTCACGAGCATCGTGTACACGAGACCTTCACGAGCATCATGTAGTGTACATGAGGCCTTCACGAGTATCGTGTAGACCACTTGTAGAGTAATAAATCCTACACGAGACCTTCACGAGCATCATGTAGTCATTGTGTAGACCACCTGTACTATAATAAGTCTTACATGAGGAGTATACGATGATCATGTAGTACTTGTGTAGTGTAATAAATGCTACATTATGTTTATGAACTGCTGAAGAAGTTCCTGATGCACTACATGACGATCGTGTAGTGTACATGAGGTCTACACGGGGCTCGTTTAGTCTACACGATGACTATATGAGCCTCGTGCACCCTACGTGTAGTCTACACGATGACTGCACAAGGCTCGTGTAGATCTCGTTTAACACTATATCATCATCTTGTTGTGACCCTATATAATAAATGAACTTCAAACAACGTTTCAGAAAGAAGAAAACTAATAATTATTCCCAGAAAACTGATGAAAATGAATAACCCATGAAAGAAGGAAGAAGACAAGTAAATATTATCAGAAAGAAGAAAACAAAACTTGTACCTATTATAAAGAGAAGAACAAACAATTTTTCGCTATTGTAGGAAGAAGGAAGAAGACGACGAAGAAGACAGAGAAAAAACAAAGAGGAAAACGAGGAAGAAAACAAAGAAGTAGTAGAAAAAAATGAAAACGAAGAAGTAAAAATGGGGTGGGTAGAGAGATTTTGAGTGTAAAGTGAGTAGCTCATGACATTTGGTTGAACAACTTGTAAGAAGGGCAATTTGAGAAAAAAATGAAAAAGTGAAGGAAAAGTGAGCTCGGGGTCAAGGTAAGCGAAAATTAGTGATAGGGTCCATTTCTGTAAAACGATTAGTTTTAGGGTCTAGTTTAGTAAAATACCCAAAGAATTTCTTTAAGAATTCATATTCTTCAATCACCTCGTTGATTTCAGAAAATTGTGAAATCTCTTTTTCCCCTTCTCTGGTTTCTCTTTACATTTTTCACATTTCTCCAAATTTATAAAATCCAAACTTGCATAAAATGTAATTGGTTTAAGTTATTAAAAGATCATACAAAGATGAGGCTGTCTAGCAAGTTTTCTAACTATGATAGGTGTAGATATCGTATTTTATCCGGTTTAATATTTTAAAAATACAAATTTAATTTTTTTGACCCATATACTAGTCTAAGACTATATGTATAATTTGAAAAATAGTCCAATACCTAAAAATAAGTAGAATTGTCCAACGAAAAAAAGAGTAAAATGACTAAAAATAAAAAGTGTAGTCTTAAGTTTACCTATAAATAGAGGGAATGTCTTAACTTGAAAGAGAGTATTGGAGAGTGAGAAAGAGAGGGGATTTTAGAGAGAGAAAGAGAGGTCTTGAGAAAATAAGAGAAACTTTTTAAAAGAGAGAAAAAGTGAGTTTTCATTTCTATTCATCTTTCATCTTCTCCTACTCTTTTTCTTAAGGTAGTCTAAATTTCTTGCACTTTAGCTTACAATATATCTTGTTCATTATTATTCACCATCTTTCTTTTTCATACTCATGTAATTGATATCTTTTGTTTCTTTTTCCATACATAAGTTTGTTCATTCTTTGTCATTTCTCCTACTCTTAATCTTAAGTTTTATTTTCATGTGTTGTTGATTTCTCTACAAATTTGATAATAGGATATTTTTGTCATCAACTCAATCAATGTGGATGGGGATAAAGCTTTTGAGGGGTGTAAAATTTACTCAATCTGAATAAATCATTTAATGGGTTGAAAGTGTACATTTGATGAAAATATCCTCTATGATAATTTCTCATACATGAAAATGTATAAAATAGATGGTAAAAATTCTATACAAGATTATGCAAATATTTAAGCTTTGAAATTTTTTTTTATGTTTTTACAAGTATTTTTTTTATATTTTTATAATTTTGTTCATCATTTTTGTGATACTTGTTTGAACTAGTTATCATCCATGATCATTCCTAGCGGTGAAAGAAGAAAAAAATGATAATTAGTGAACTAAGTAATCCAAAATAAAAAATCATATATTTATATCCCAAACAATAAATATCGTGTTTTGAAAGTTTTATTGATTTTTCTTTAGTGACACTTTTTTGAATTAGTTATCATCCATGATCATTCCTTTGCGATTTGCTTAGTAATGAGGGAAGAAAAAAAAGATCATTAGTAGATTATGTAGTAAAAAATAGCATGTTCATGTCAATTATGTATGAAATTAAGTATTTTCATAGATTAATTTATTTACACAAAATATTTATTATTAATTTATTTATAAAGTAATTATATATATATATATATATATATA
>QANY01013125.1:1040017-1176713 GCA_003255025.1 Datisca glomerata | reverse complement strand
ATCTATATTTTTTAAAAAAATGAAATTAAAAAAAAAATTGACTGAGGGTGAGTACTGTCGGTCAAACAGAGAGTAAACACCCCATGTTTAAACAGAGGGTGATTTACCCTCTATAACAACAGTGGGTGTCACCTCTGTCGTAAACAGAGGGCCCCTCCCTTTTTTTATTTCTTAATTTATTTTATTTTACTTTATATTATTTTATTTTTTATTTTTCTATTAATATATATTAATGTTTATTCTAAATTATATTTTTATGGATTTTTTTTACATGTTTCACATGCTATTCATTTCCTTTTTACTCTATACATTCTCATCAAATTTATCATACATTTCTAACTTTTCTTTTACCCATTTTTTATAATTGTTGTTCTTCTTATTTCTTATTTATTTATGTATCATTATCATATTATCATGCTTACAATGTGATTATTATCTCATTCTCCTATCATTAGAATTAATGTTCATAGATGTGTAGATTATAACATTAACAAGTAGATTTAAATCTTGTTAATTTTATTATTAGTTTTTCATTAAAAATTCTATGACGGACTTTGAGATTTATGAGATACTGAAATTCTCGAACTACTAAGGTGAGATGTTATTTTTGGGATACCAAGAATAACTCCAATAATGCTTTGATTTAAAAAAATTAAAAAACCAAAAGACACTTTTAATGGTCTTTGTATCACCCATTAAAGGTCATTTACTTTGTTTCATTTTATGATACAAGACTTACCTAATAGGATATTCAAAATTGAATTTCTTTAACATTGTTTTAAATATAATTTGGATAGCATTTAATTAAATTTTGTAACCATTTTTCATAATAAGTGTGGTGGAGTGCAATGCCTTCCCCACACGCAAATGACTCCCGAACCAATTTGAAATTTTCATAAACCAAAATATTTAATTTTAAAATTGGGTGACCAATTACGTTCTAAAATGATTGGTGGCGACTCCAAATTTCTTTTCTTCACAAATGATTTTTCAATCGTCGCTCTGCGTCGTATGCAAGTTGCGACAACTTGGCGACTCCACTGGGGACGCAATCGGTCTAACCATTGATAGAGAGTCAAGCCAAAATTTTATCATATGCTATCCTTTTTGTGTGGCTCTTTGTTGGTTTATTTGATTCATTATTTTTCTTATTTATGCTTATAGTTGTATGTAGTTTATTTTTATGATGTATATTTCTTTACATAATATCTAATTTCACACACATACACTAGCACTGTACCCGGGCTTTTCCTTTAGGATTAGCAAGAATGAGTAGTGAAATGCCTTCATGGAACAACGGTTCCCGTGTAGGCTCTTGAAAGTTCTCACTTAGATCAACTCTTTCGGGATACCGTTTGGGGGCCGATGTTACTCCGTTGGGATAATAGTGTGGACAACCTAAGAGCCTATTCGGATATTTGAAAGCTCAACCTCATATGCATTTTGTTCTTAGAGCCCATCTCATGACCAATGTTAGAAATAGAGATTCTGCTTAAATATGGTATCATGATTCATTTTGTTCGTGTATATATCGCTTACGCTCTTTAAACATTTCTTTTCTTCCCCATTGTTTCACTTTTGACTTCGTCTTCCTTTTTTGCATACATGCATCATGTTGCGTAATAGGGATTGAAAAAGTATTCAATTCATTCATATTTTAGAGACCATGACTTCTACTCCGAGTATGATAGAAGATCAAGTTACAGTGGCCCAATGGTCAAAGGAAATGCAGAAACGAAAAGGAGATTGTCTAAAAATTGAGGATATTGTTCTTCTACCATCAATCATTAAGATAGAGTTCTCACACACTGACTTGAAGAAGTTGAAGAAGATGGAAGGAGTTCTCACCGGAGAAGTTGTTTGTCGGCAAATATGGTCATCACTTATCTTCTGTATATTACAGTGAACGCTCCCATTCTTGAGGTTTTAATGCATTTTTGGGACCCTATGTATAGATGTTTCACCTTTGAAATAATTGATCTTATTCATACAATTGAAGAATATCAAGTCCTCCTGAAAGTCCCGCTGCAAAACACGGATAAAGTTTATAATTATGATAAAAAAACTCACATTGAAGAGAGCTTAAGCTCTTGGGTACTGTCCATGCATATGAGATTGAGAAAAGGCTGAAAGTTAAAGGGGGGGTGAGTGTGTGCCGCCGGCTTACCTCCTAGACCTCACCTAAAATGTCTTGAAGAAAGATAAAAGTATGACTCTTTATGCACTGTGTATTTATTGCACCGTATTGTTTTCAAAGATCCAAGGTTATGTGGATGATAGAGTGATAAAAATGTTCCTTCAAGTTGAACATGGTGTTAACCCTGTTATCTCAATTCTCGCTGAGACTTTTCGTTCCTTAAATCACATATGAGTCTTTGGAAAAAGGAAGTTCATCGTCTCTCCATCTCTTTTGTGTATTTGGATTTTTAGCCATCTAAGATGTCCACTAGATTTCAAATGTCCTCAAGCAAAGTTTTCAAGTCCATGGATGAAGACGAGAATCCCCATTGCAGAATTTGGAATGGCCAAATGGAATCCACAATTTCCCACAAAAGGGCGTGGCTCTCACATCTATCAGAGTTGAAAGACGAGGATTTTATCTGGAAAGTCCACTGGATGCCGTTGACATCGATGATCTACAGATGTGGCAACTTTCAATGGGTCCTGCTCCCAGGACCATGGGGTTGTACTAATTATGCTCCGCTAATGATGCTCCATCAATTATACAAGAGACAGTTTATCCCTGCCACACACACATTGAAGGACATTGACATCTATTATAATTCTCAAGATATTGAACAAAAATTGAAACAACTAATTGAAACTTGGAAAATAACGAGAATGGTGTGAAATGAGAAAAAGCACATAAATCGCACAAACAAGTATGAAGTGTGGCTTGAGGGTAGAGGGAAAGAAACCATTGCCTTACCAATTGAGAATTTACAATCTTATAAATTATCGGAAGCTCATATAGAGATTGTTAAAAATGAGGAGCATGATGAGTTATATGAGAAGCGTCAAAAGATTTTAGCTCTCTTGGAAGAAAACAGATGTCTAATAGTCGAGATGAATTTGTCTGACAAATACAGGATCAAAGCTGAAAAATAACTCAGAGACTTGAGAAACAAGGTTAAGATTAAGAATATCTGAAGCGGAAAAACTTAGAGTTGGGAACTAACAAACGCAAACTAAACAACAAAATTAGAAAGATGGCAGGGGACGATGAGAATTTGTGAGGGGTAATCTATGAACAAGAGGATCGAATCATGAAGCTAAAAAGGAAAAATAAGCTTGTACATGAGGTTTTAGAAGAGGTTAAGGGGTCTATCGATAAGAAAAATGCGTACATAATCAAGTTAGAAGAACAATATGACTCACTACGATGAGTTGCATATAATTTACAAGTTGATTTAGAGAATAAAAAAGTTAGGAAGACCGAGTCACCAAATGATAGTGAAGAACTATTAAAAGGGATTACGAGTCTTGAGCACCAAGTTAGAGCTTATCAGAATATGCCAGAGAAATTGGCAAGAAACAATGATACTAATGTCGATGCACAAAGATATGATTACCAATTGTTGTAACAAGAGCACGACTTGATTCGACAATGATCTAGGCAAGCTGTGGAATGGCTTAAAGGCATGGCTGTGAGAATGAGCAATTTGGCAAAACAATCATCATTTTTGAAAAAAGTGTTTCGCCCATCCATCCTAATGAGGAGAACTTGTCTAAGTTTTTGGAAGAAATCGACAAGGATTTAGGCCATTCTGGTCATTTGGTATAAACTCATATTGTGAAGTAGTGTAGTTGACTTCTACGTACTCAAATGTAGTGGATAGCTCTACTAATTGAATGAAATTGAGTATTTTTGGACTTTCACTTTGCCCACTATCATTTCTCATGCATAAATTTACTTTCATTATTATTATTTCTTCTTTTTCATTAGCAAAATCTACATTCTCATTATTTTATCATTCTTTTTCTTAAGAAAACTTTTCAAAGATAACCATTCCGACATCCCTATCGAACGCGAGCTCAAGTTAGGGTCATGGACTAGCAAGAAAGAGAGCAATCGCGAGTGGAAATGAAAGAAGAAATTAGGAAGCTAAAAGTGCAAATGGTCAGAGTTCTGGAACTCCTCGCCTCTAGTAAAGGAAAAGCCTGTCTTGAAAATCCACAAGGGGCTCAATCATCACAAAATAAACTGCCAAATGATACTCCACCTTACCCTCATAGGATTACTCCAACCTATTAACGTCGTCAGACTGACCACTTTCACCATGCTTCACCATCAGTAAATATCCAACACTATCCGTTTCCAAATGTCCAAGAAATGATGCAGATAGGAAAATTGGGTACAACCCATCGACAATGGCACCTAGCCAGAACCAAACTTTCACTCCACAAGGCGAAATCGCTAATGAGCCAATCATCATACCTGATGTCGATGACCCAAAGGTGCAGATGCATGTCACTAAACCAAGTGAAGACCCGTTGTCGAAAGATAAGCTGGACTTTCTAGAGGAGAGATCACGCGCCATTGAAGGGTTAGATGTGTATGGAACTATTGATGCCACCCAATTATATTTGATCTCGAATGTAACCATCCCACACAAATTCAAACTACCTGAGTTTGAAAAATATGATGGTAGTACATGCCCGAGAAGTCACCTTATCATGTACTACAGAAAGATGGCTTCTTGTGCAAATGATGATAAGCTGTTGATTCATTTCTTTCAAGATAGCTTGATGGGGCATGCACCTCACTGGTATATCTAATTGGATAACCAACATATTCAGAGGTGGAAAGATTTTTGCTGATGCTTTCCTAAGACAATACAAATACAACATAGACATAGCTCCTGATCGTCTAGATCTACAACGGATGGAAAAAAGCCTACTGAAGGCTTTAAAGAATACGTGCAAAGGTGGAGGGAATTAGCTGCTCAGGTACGACCCGCCTTATAAAAAAAAGGAAATAGTTGCAATGTTTGTCAACACCTTAAGATATCTATTCTATGATAGGATGATTGAAAACGCTTCAAATAACTTCTCTGACATTATAGTGATCGGTGAAAGGATAAAATATGGGGTAAAGAATGGAATATTTTTGGAAGATGTATCAGATACATCATCCGCAAAAAGGGCCACCGTTGAAGCGAAAAGAATGGGATGTATATATGATCAATTTTGGGTACCCGTCACAAGCTGTGAACCCGGGGCCAGGATATTCAAAGTATAGTGAAGGGCCCAAATCTACGATATCATATGTGGAAAATACCTCACAAATTTCTTACAATTATCACTCTCAAGAATCAAAATTTCAAAACAACCCAAGTCCCGATTTCAGATCACCGACTCACCAATAGAATGTTGGTCAGGCTGATCAGCCTTAGAGGAGAAATAGAAATAATCAACGTTTTGTCCAATATGATCCAATCCCTATGTCGTATACAGAACTCCTACCATAATTGATACATAATAATCAATTGGTGCTGATTCCTCATGAACCTCTTCAGCCACCATATCAAATGTGGTATGATCCAACTGCTTGTTGTGATTATCATGCTGGGGCAGTGGGACATTCGACTGAGAATTGCACGACATTAAAATGCAGAGTACATGCATTGATCAAGGTTAAATGATTGAATTTCAAAAAGGTTAATGGGAACCCAGATATCAATTCCAACCCTTTATCAAATCATGAGAATCCAACAGTAAAAGCAATTGAGGAATATTTTTCATATGAAAAGAAGGATGTGGTAGATGTGAGCACGTCAATAGAAATACTTTTCCATCTTCTTTCTAAAGTAGGGTACATCTACCCAACACGCTTAGAGGATGAAGGCGTTTCTAGGAAGCATATGCATGACTTTGATTGTTTGTTTCATAAGAATGTGACGGGGCATACCATTGAGTAATGTGCTGATTTTAAAATGGAAGTGAAAAAGTTGTTGGATGCAAAGATACATATAATAAGTCATAAAGGAGAAAGGGAATACCAGGAAGATAACTCTTTAATCCTCATGATAACTAAAGAATCGTCTGAAGTCAATGTTGAAGTGCTTCCTATCTCAAAACCTCTCACAATACATTATAAAAAAAGTCAACTCGCACCACCACGTCTTATACTCAAATTCCCATCACCATCCAAATACCGAGTGCGTTTGTTTACAATGATTAAAGAGCAGTACCATGTGGGTACAAATATGAGGTTATTACAAGAGGTAACGACAAAACTAAAGCGTTAAATCCGTCAGACCTCAATCTCCCCATAACTAATATTTTGGGAGTATGTGAGATGACGAGGAATGACTGATGCTACACTCCAGAAGTTTAAAAATGGATAAAAGCGACGAGTTTGAAAGGCAAAGGAAAAGGAACGCCAAAGAATGTGAGAATGGTCATGAGTTCCAAGGAGAAATGTATGGCGGCCAAGTGATAGATCCAGACATAATGAAAGGAATAGAGAAAGAAAAACCAGTGTCTGAAGAGGAAGTATGTGAATTTTTAAAGCTTATAAAGAAAAGTGAGTATAAGGTGATAGAGAAACTTAATCGCTTACCTGCTCGCATATCCTTACTATCATTTTTTCTTAATTCTGAACCACATCGCCAAACATTATTGAAGGTTTTGAATCAAGCGTACGTCTTTCATGACATTACAGTGGAGAAGTTGAGTGGAATTGTGAGATATATTACCGCACCAAATTTTATCACTTTCACAGATGATGAAATTCTTGCCGATGGTACTGGACGCACTAGAGCTCTACATATATCCATGAAATGTAGGGATTATGTTATTGCAAAAGTATTGATTGATAACGACTCGTCTCTAAATGTAATGCCAAGATCCATACTAGCAAAGCTCCATGTGGACATGACACATATGCGGCCTAGCATGATGATAGTAAGAGCATTCGATGGTACCCGAAGAGAAGTAGTCAGAGACATAAAGATGCAAATTTGAATTGGGCCATGCCTATTCAATATTATTTTTTAAGTGATGGACATAAATCCAGTAAACAATTTTCTTTTAGGTCGATTATGGATTCACTCTGCTGGGATAGTACCATCTTCCTTACATCAGAATCTTACATTTATAATGAATCATAAACTCATTTATATATGTGGGGAAGAAGATTTATCAGTATCTAAGCCAACCATCATGCCATATGTTGAGGCGGTGGAATAAGCATTGGAATGCTCATTTCAATCATTTGAGATTGCGAAAACCACATTTGTTGCTAGTGGAAAACTCGCTCCAACGCCAAGCCTATCAAATCATTTGAGATGGTGGCAAAATTGATGATAAAAAGGGGGATAGAAGCCAGGAAAATGACTCGGGAGTGAGCATCAATGCATATATAAGTTAATTGTTTGGGACAAGAATGAGTAGACCGACCACAATTGATAGAGGGAGAGTGGAAGCTTAGAAGAAAGAAAATAGGATTGCTAGGCTCGAAAATAGGGAATTCGATATGAAAATGACAATCATGCCTCATATTTCTGAATCCTTCAGAAGTGGGGGAATTTCATATGAAGAATCATTTACAGTAGAGCAGTAGGACCTTGAAGATGATATCACCCAGCTTTCAATATCCGCAATCTTAGGAAAATCATCAAGTGCAAGTACAGAAGACTTGGTTTCCAGATACGATTCAAATCATGAACTTAACAATTGGGATGTCACCGAGCTACCAGTGCTTCTTGAGAATTTTCAAGAGTAATGTGTTAATGTTAAAATTTTAATGATTCTACCCAATGCCTTAGGGATTTTGTTGTCATGGACCTATATTCTCATCTGTTTCATGTCATCTCTTTGAATGAAAGTCTAAAAACTTGTTTCGTTTCCTTTCGTTAATGATAAATACAATTCCAGTTCTTTTTTGTTCTTATTTTTAGGTCTACTTTTTTTCATTTCTGAAATGATGTTCATACTCATGCATTGTTTATTTTATTTTCTTGCATTCCTTTCATCCAATAATCCAATTCAGGTTTGAGAATAATGATTTTGAAAACAAGAGCATAAGCAATAACTTCGAGAATCTCATTCTTAGCGTAGAGTAAGATGAAAGTGACAAGGATAATTTTGAACCCTCCGAAAATGTTAAGAATGGTAACTCAACCGTATCAAGAGTTAACGGAGGTGATAAATTTGGGATTGGATGGAGAGACAAAAGAAATCCAAATCGGCACTTCTATGACAAGCGAAAGCCGCCAACAATTAATTGACTTACTCAAGGAATATATTGACGTCTTTGCATGATCTTACCAAGATATGCTAGGTCTAGACACTAATATTTTGGTTCATCATTTTCCACTTATGCCTGAAAGTAAACCAGTGCTACAAAAATTACGAAAAATGAAACCAGTAATGTTGGTACAGATCAAAGAAGAAGTTAAAAAACAAGTAGATGCATGTTTTCTGGAAGTAGTAAAATACCCTGAATGGGTTGCTAACATAGTCCCAGTATCAAAGAAAAATGGGAAAGTAAGGATGTGCGTCGATTATAGAAACTTAAATCGGGCTATCTCCAAAGATAATTTTTCATTACCCCATATTGATGCCATAATAGATAACACTGCAGGACATTCAACCTTCTCTTTCATGGATGGTTTTTCGGAGTATAACCAAATCAAAATGACTCTTGAAGACTGTGAAAAGCCACTTTTATAACTTTGTGGGGGTACATTTTATTATAAGGTTATGCCATTTGGTCTAAAGAATGCAGGGGCGACTTACCAAGGGGCAATGGTAACAATGTTTCATGATATGATGCATAAAAAAATCGAAGTGTACGTTGATGATATGATCACCAAATCTCGTCAAGGTGAAGATCACACTGTCACTCTGCGGAAACTATTTGAACGGTTGAGAATGTTCTGGTTAAAGCTTAACCCGACAAAGTGTATATTCGCAACATCTTTAGGGAAACTACTTGGTTTTGTCGTGAGCAAGGAAGGAATAAAAGTTGACCTTGACAATGTTCGAGCCATCATAGATATGTCACCACCTCAAACTCTAAATGAAGTTAGAGGTTTCTTGGCGATATTAAATTATATAGTCTAGTTCATCTCACAGCTAACTGCAACTTGTGAGCCTATCTTTAAACTTCTCCGCAAAAGTGATACAAAATAATGGAATGATGATGGTCAAAATTCTTTTGAGAAGATCAAATAATACTTGTAAAATCCACCTATACTTGTTCCTCCAACTCCAAGGGTCCACTGATTTTGTATCTTACAGTAACAGAAAAATTCATGGGTTGTGTACTTGGTCAGCACAACATCTTTGGAAGTAAAGAACAAGCAATATACTATTTAAGCAAAAAGTTCACAAATTATGAGGCTAACTATTCGATGTTGGAGAAAACGTGTTGTGCATTAGCCTGGATTGCTCATCGGCTTAGGCAGTATATGTTATACCACACCACTTGGTTAATTTCAAAGATGGACCCAATCAAGTATATCTTTGAAAAGCCATCACTTTTTGAGCGAATTGCTAAATGGAAAATGTTACTCACGAAATATGATATTGTTCATGTCACGAGAAAGTCAATAAAAAGAAGTGTACTTGCTGATTATCTGACAGATCAACCAGTGCAAGATTATGGGCCTATGAAGTTTGATTTTCCTGATGAGAACGTATCAGTCATATTAAAAAATGAAGGAGAACCTATGGATCCAGAATTGTGGACAATGTTGTTTAATGGCACATCTAATGATGTAGGACATGGAATTGGGGCCATCCTCATATCTCCCGAGGGAAATATTTTCTCATTCACAGTAAAACTATACTTTGACTGTACAAACAATGTGGCAGAGTATGAGGCACGTTTCATGGAAATTCAAGTAGCTTGTGATATGAAGATAATGAATCTTCAAGTGTATGGAGATTCGTTATTGATTATACAACAACTAAACTGGGAATGAGAAGCTAGAGACTCCAAGCTGGTACCTTATAACAAACATGTAACTAAGTTAAGCCAAACTTTTGAAGTGATCTCATTTGACCATATACCCAGAGAGAATAATTAAATTGTAGATGCATTGGCAACTCTAGCGTCCATGTTTGCCTCAAACTTTAAGGAAGAAGTTCAACCCATAAAAATTGAGAAGCAAAATTTTCCTGCTCAGTGTATGAGCATTGAAAAAGAGCCAGGCACAAGACCATGGTATTACGACATCAAGAAGTATAAAAAGAATAGAGAATATCCATCCAAAGCTTCCGAGAATGATAAACGCACTAGTAGAAGATTGTACATGGGTTTCTTCTTGAATGATGAAATACTTTACAAAAAAAAATCATGATATGGTACTTTTATGATGTGTTGATGCAAGGGAAGCGAATCAAATCAAGAGGAAGTTCACGAAGGAATTTGTTGTGTTCACGCTAACATACATAAGATGGCCAAACAAATCTTGAGAGCATGATATTATTGGTTAACTCTAGAATCTGACTGCTTCAAATATGTCAAGAAATGTCATACATGTCAAATTTATGCGGATGAAATTCACGTACTCGCATCCCCTTTACATATCATGACCGCGCCTTGGTCGTTCTCTATGTGAGGCATGGACGTCATTGGTCTCATCATACCAAAAACCTCTAATGGGCATCGTTTCATTTTGGTCTCTATAAATTATTTTACCAAATGGGTGGAGGCGGGTTCTAATTTGAGTGTAACCAGAAGTGCGGTTGTTAAGTTCATTAAAAATGAAATAATTTGCAGATATGGTCTACCTAGAAGGATCATCACAAATAATGGGACAAATTTAAACAACAAGATGATGAGAGAATTATGTGAGCAGTTCAAAATTAAGCATCATAATTCATCTCATTATCGTCCGAAGATGAACGAAGCAGTGAAAGCAGCCAATAAGAACATAAAAAAGATTATAGAGAAGATGATGGAGGTTTATAAGGATTGGCATGAGATGCTCCCTTTCACACTACATGGATACCGCACATTAGTCCTAACATCAACTGGGGCAACCTCGTTATCTTTGAATGGTCTTTGTATCACCCAGTAAATGTCATTTACTTTGTTTCATTTTATGATACAAGACATACCTAATGAGACATTCAAAATTGAATTTCTTTAACATTGTTTTAAATATAATTTGGATAGCAATTGATTAAATTTAGTAACAATTTTTCATAATGGGTGTTGTGGGGTGCTAATACATTCTCCATACACAATCCCTAACCAACTTAGAATTTTCGCAGACCAAAATATTTGATTTTAAAATTGGATGACCAATCACGCTCTAAAATAATTAGTAGTGATTCCAAATTTCTTTTCTCCACAAATGATTTTTCAATCGCCTCACTCCGCGTCACATACACGTTGCGACAATAAGTAATGTTAAAATGGTGAACAATAAATCAATTGTCAATCTTAGTGGCTTATCACAAACTGAACCAGAAATGAACCCTTGTGTTTTTTAAGAGAGACAAAATAGAACCAAAATAAAAGAGGATTAAGCACCTAAGAACTGACAAACACTCTGCCAGACTTGAGAAAAAACAAACAAGACAGCTCATCTACATTACTTGGTTTAGAAGATCACTGCCTTCTCAACAAATTATGTTTTGCAGGCTTAGTTCATTGGTTGATCTGAATATATCAGATCTACTGAGCACATTAATTGAAAAAAGATGTGATTTTGTTTTATCGAGTTAACCTTTTAATATAGGGATCAGATTTAGCAGGACACTCTTCCTTTTGTCAGAAATGAGAGAAATCAAAACTATCCGCGGCACATCTGATACTTGAACGGAGAAAGTGATAGGAATAAACAGGTCTTTCACCTTTACAAAGAAAGGCCCAATCAACTCCTCCCAAGGCGGCTTTACTAGCTGCATCCACAAAGCACTTGGAGCCTAGAGGAACCACTAACAAAGGGCTTAGCAAAGTCACGCCCACCCTCCCCCTTCGACACACCCACATGCAGGACACAATTGAAGAATCACGTAGCTCACTATAAATTATTTGTTGCTAACAGCACATCTGAAGCAGACTATAGTGGTCTATCATGTTAGGTCTTATTCCGTTCAAACCAAATTCAACCAATACTAAAATCAAAGCCCCAATCAACTCAGCAGGCGAACAAAGAGATTTTCAAATTGCATTTTTTGAAAATTGAGTAATCTTCATATATTATCATAGTATGATAGTTGAATGGTGGATTTAACGACTCAAAAAGCAATCTTTATCTAGAGATTTTGTATTCAAACCACCATTTCATGAGATTATGGACTATCTCATAAATAGTAGTAGATTAACCTTTGTAGAACTAAATTTTGACAATTGGTTGATGAGTATTAAAATTGTTAAAAGTAGAGTAGTTTGATATTAAAATTTTGACAATTGGTTGATGAGTGTTAAAATTTTGACAAGAGATGTGTTAGTCTTTCATAGATTAGTTTGGTAAATCATTTTAATGAATGATAACACAAAAAAGCATGAAAAAATAACATATTACTTTGGTCCATTACTAGATCAGTCTAAAATTACTTTAAATGCTTCTATAATTTATACATTAAATGCGCACGACCAATGAACTGGATCCAGTTATGAACAGGCGTGCAAAATCAGCTTAATAAAACAACATCACATAACAACATATATATAATACAATCAATTGATGTATCCAACAAATGGGTATATAAAACAACATAAATGCAAATTCTTTGTTTAATTAAGACTACAAATATTTGTTTCTTATGAAGAAAAACATAAAATCAAAATTCAAAATCTAACGAAAAAAATTTAATGTAAGCTAGGAATAAGGATAGTAGTAAATTCCAAGGGGATAGATGTCCTTGTAACCCTTACCATGAAATAAGACTGTTTTTGTGAGCCAGGAACTTATACTTCAAGGCATTTCTAATATTCTTTATAAACGTGCACTTCCCTGATCTAACATCATAGGCCATTGCCTTACGCGTAGTCATCCTTCCATGACAAAAAAAAAATAAGCTTATAATCCTCCAGCCAAGCCAAAAATCAGACAAGACAGCCCATCTACATTACCTGGTTTAGAAAAAAACCAGACAAGACAGCCCATCTACATTACCTGGTTTAGAAAATTACTATCTTCTCAACAAATTATGTTATCAGGCTTATGTCATTGGCTAATCTGAATATATCAGATCTGTTGAGCACATTAATTAAAAAATGACGTGATTTTGCTCTTTTTTTAAAGTTACGTCGAGTTAATTTTTTAAATTAAAAATCAGATTTAACATAACACTCTTCTTTTTATTAAAAATGAGAAAAATCAAGACTATCCACGACACGTTTGACTCACTATAAATTGTTTGTTGCTAGCAGCACATCTGAAGCAGACTGTAGTGGTCTATCATGTTGGGTCTTATTCCGTTCAAACCAAATTCAACTATTACTAAAATCAAAGCCCTAATCAACTCAAAAGGAACAAAGAGATTTTCAAATTGCATTATTTGAAAATTGAGTAATCTTCATACTATATAATCATAGTATGATAATTGAATGGTAGATTTAACGGCTCAAAAAGCAACCTTTATCCGGAGCAAGCCATCACACTTCATGAGATTATGAATAGTAGCATATTAACCTTTGTAGGCCTAAATTTTGACAATTGATTGATGAGTATTAAAATTTTGACAAGAGATGCGTCATTCCGTCAACTCTTCGTAGATTAATTTGATAAATGATTTTAATAAATGATAACACATAAAAATATGAATAAATCACACATTACTTTAGTCCATTACTACGTCATCCTAAAATTACTCTAAATGCTTCTATAATTTATACATTAAATGCGCACGACCAATGAACTGGATCCAATTTTCAAGATTCGTGCTAAATCAGCTTAATAAAACAACATAACATAGCAACATACATATATATATATATAACACAATCAATTGATGCATCCAACAAATGGGTATATAAAATAACATAAATGAAAATTCTTTGTTTAATTAAGACTACAAATATTTGTTTCTTGTAGAAAGAAAAACGTAAAATCAAAATTCAAAATCTAAAGAAAAAAATTTAATGTAAGCTAGGGAGAAGGATAGTAGTAAATTCCAAGGTGATATAATATCCTTGTAACCCTTACCATGAAGTAAGACTGCTTTTGTGAGCCAGGAACTTATACTTCAAGGCATTTCTAATGTTCGTTATAAACGTGCACTTCCCTGATCTAACATCATAGGCCATCGCCTTACGCGTAGTCATCCTTCCATGACAAAAAAAAAAGCTTATAATCCTCCAGCCAAGCCAAAATCCTTGTCGTCTTATAACGTATTTATCTTGATACCTTATTCATCTCAAACTTGTGAACATGCACCCATTTACTTTGACGAGAGTCTTCCAATTTCCATATATGTAAAAACTTTCGAAACAGTGAGAAACCACCAATATATATGCAATTCTCACCTTGCAGTAAACTACAAAATGCTCTAGTCATACCTTCTGGAAAATGGACTTGGCGAATAGTTTCATCATGAAGATCGATAGCAAGACGATATCTATCAACATAGACTCTCCATTTGGTCCAATAGACAATCCCAGAAGCAGAAATTGAATCTTCTTCCATATATGGTGTAATAGTATCCTGGGGAAGTGTACAACTAATCATCTTCCATGACATTTCACTGCCTACCATCAAAACATACCAATTATAACTTCCAAACTCATTTTCGCATGGGCAAATGACTTTAATCTTCCCAGTCTGGGGCATGTATGCGATACTAGCAAAGATCAATAAAGCTGTATATGTCGTGGGTGGGTAAGGGAGTCTTAAAGCTTGCATAGTAACAGGATTTGCGATATGGAGATCATATAAAATCTCATCAAAAAGCAATACTACGCCAGCGGAACTAGAAACTATTTGGCCTGGAAGTTTTTGTTTAGGACGTGTCACTTTAAATTGCGCTTCTCCAACCTTAAGAAAATGGTATCAACGACTATAAAGATATTGGATGAACATACCAGTATTTGAATAGCAAAGTTGTGTCTTTATGAAACTAGGGTGCATATTATATCAGCCCACATCTTGCAAACAAACCTGGCACACCTGTGCAAAAATTCAGCTGATTGACAACTAAAAATTTGGAAGATGATCTCTGCGGGAAGATACAACTTGGTTCAGAATATATGTTGTTGTTTCCAAGACATATCCCTAGAACGAATCTGTGAGAGATGAGTAACTCATCAATGATCTAACCATATCCATCCGAGTTCAATTCCTTTTCTCTGACACACTATTATGTTTCGGAGCGCCATGTGCTATAAGCTCAGAAAGAATACATTCTTCCTTAACAAAGTCTTCGAACTCTCCTAGCAAGTACTCTCCACCACGATCGAATCGTACTGTTTTGATTTGTTTCCCTATTTTCTTCTCAATCATAGCCTTATATTCTTTGAACATTTTAAAAGTTTCAGACTTTTTGTGCATTAGATAAACATGACGAAAATGTGAGTAGTCATCAGTGATGGTTACGAAGTATTCATAACCTCCTCTTGCTTGGATATTCAATGGGCCACATACATCACTATGTGCGAGTTCGAGGCATTAAGTGGCTCTTTCACCCCTTGTTGAGAAGGGCATCTTGATCATTTTTTCTTCTATACAGGATTCACATGTGAGTAGTGATCCCAAATATAAAGTGCGCAAAGGACCATCCTTCACAAGTCTTTTAATCCTATCCCATCCCCCCTTTGTTTTACCAATCTTTCCTAGGGTTTCCTTTTCAATGACTTCACTCACACATAATGGATGTTGATAAGAACCGCATAATCCTGCCACGTGTGCTGTGTTCATTTGACCAACGCACCATTCCGTTTATCTCTCCTGACCTTTTCTTTCAACAATGAATATAGAAATCAAGTTTTATAACAAATAAAAAATCAATTTTATAAAAAAAGAAATAATTAATTGATTATTGATCAAATGATTCGATAAATTAATTTATAAATAATTAATACGTTAATTAATTAAAATTTGATCGTTTTAAAATTATACAAAAAGAAAAATTTATTTGACTAATCAATTTTATATTCATCTCATAATTAACTTATAAAAGATAGACGGTATCATGAGGTTAGTTCAGTAAAAAAATTATGTGGATAAAAGGTGTGTATGTGTACATGTATGACATGTGTACAACTAATCATCTTCCATTTTCACTGCCTACTGTCAAAACGTACCAATTATAAGTTCCAAAATCATTTCCTTACGGGCAAATGACTTTAATCTTCCCAGTCTGGGGCATGTATGCGATACTAGCATGGGTCGATAAACCTGCATCTACTGTGGGTGGGTAAGGGAGTCTTAAGATTTGCATAGTAACAGGATTTGCGATATGGAGACCATATAAAATCTCATCAAAAAGCAATACTACGCCAGCGGAATTAGAAACTATTTGGCCTGGAAGTTTATGTTTAGGACGTGTCAATTTAAATTGCGCTTCTCCAACCTTAAGAAAATGGTATCGACGACTATAAAGATATTGGATGAACATACCAGTATTCGAACAGCAAAGTTGTGTCTTGATGAAACTAGGGGTGCATATTATATCAGCCCACATCTTGCAAACAAACCTGGCACACTAGTGCAAAAATTCAGCTGATTGACAACTAAGAATTTGGAAGATGATCTCTGCGGGAAGATACTACAAATATTTGTTTCTTGTAGAAAGAAAAACGTAAAATCAAAATTCAAAATCTAAAGAAAAAAATTTAATGTAAGCTAGGGAGAAGGATAGTAGTAAATTCCAAGGTGATATAATATTCTTGTAACCCTTACCATGAAGTAAGACTGCTTTTGTGAGCCAGGAACTTATACTTCAAGGCATTTCTAATGTTCGTTATAAACGTGCACTTCCCTGATCTAACATCATAGGCCATCGCCTTACGCGTAGTCATCCTTCCATGACAAAAAAAAAGCTTATAATCCTCCAGCCAAGCCAAAATCCTTGTCGTCTTATAACGTATTGATCTTGATACCTCATTCATCTCAAACTTGTGAACATGCACCCATTTACTTTGACGAGAGTCTTCCAATTTCCATATATGTAAAAACTTTAGAAACAGTGAGAAACCACCAATATATATGCAAAACATACCAATTATAACTTCCAAACTCATTTTCGCATGGGCAAATGACTTTAATCTTCTCTGTCTGGGGCATGTATGCGATACTAGCAAAGATCGATAAAGCTGTATATGTCGTGGGTGGGTAAGGGAGTCTTAAAGCTTGCATAGTAACAGGATTTGCGATATGGAGATCATATAAAATCTCATCAAAAGGCAATACTACGCCAGCGGAACTAGAAACTATTTGGCCTGGAAGTTTTTGTTTAGGACGTGTCACTTTAAATTGCGCTTCTCCAACCTTAAGAAAATGGTATCAACGACTATAAAGATATTGGATGAACATACCAGTATTTGAATAGCAAAGTTGTGTCTTTATGAAACTAGGGTGCATATTATATCAGCCCACATCTTGCAAACAAACCTGGCACACTTGTGCAAAAATTCAGCTGAATGACAACTAAGAATTTGGAAGATGATCTCTGCGGGAAGACACAACTTGATGTTCTTATTCATCTTCCGTCTTCGAGAACAAGTAACCACCTGCTTAGTTGTCATTCTCTTTCTTTTAGCCATCTTTGTTCACTCGGAGGATATAATCTTCCTTCTTATATTTCTAAGTAAAAAGAAATATCAGATTTACAGATACATGACAAGTTCACACAAACAAATTACTGAACATGATATTAGTAAGGAAAAAGGTCATACGAATTGATACTAGGAAAAGTCAAGAGGTCCTCCTTTTAAATGCTATTTTGTTGAAAGTCTCGCATTAAAAAAATTATTCGATCGACAATTTCCTAATCAGAACTTAAAATCCATCATCTAAGAATTCAAGCCAAACTTGTTAATTATATGACTTTTACTCACTCACGATATAACTTACAAAATTGATTCGAGACTCTCACTCAAACAAACTGGACACATGCACACAACTCACTCTCTCTCACAAGCAATGCAACAAACACCTATTGCACTGTGCACTTGCTCACCCTAGCAGTGCACTGGTCACCATCACTCTACACTTGTACCCTCAGACACTTTGCTCACTTTTCTTCAGCTCACACACTTCACTACAGTTGACTGAGTACTACAGAGTAATTCTTCTTCTGGATCAAGAATTAAAATTGACCATCAAGAACTTTCAGAGCTCAGAGATTGTTATATAAGGCAAGGCCCATCGAGGTGCTGGAGCCTAGGCGACAGCCTGAGCGAAGTCAGACTCACAACATACCTCCCCAAGATAGAAAATGCAATAAGTATCAAGCAGCAACTGATAATATCAACTGGATGCATTAGTAGATTACTAAATGCTCGATATTCGATCCAAATTACAAAATACAAAAAAGTAACAGAGGACAAGTTGTGCTGAAACGTATCCCAATTACACAAAAAGATATTAAACAGTAAACTAATTTACGTGTGGAGGGAGGGAGAGACCTAACCGGAGAGTACTGGAAGTCAGGGCTGAGAGAGAGAGAGAGAGAGAGAGAGAGAGAGAGAGAGAGAGAGAGAGAGAGAGAGAGAGTACTGGAAGTCAGGGCTGACAGCGAGAGCAAAGAGAGAGGCCGAGAAAGAGAGAGAAAAGCCTATCCGGAGAGTACTGACATGGCCGGCTCAAACTATCATAGTTTTAGGTTTTATTTATATTCTTCTGATTTATTTATTTTAGGACCTTAATTGTTTTATATTTACTTTTTAGCAATAATTAGTTTAACAAATCCTATACTTAAACTAAATACTGCCTTGTAATACAAGTCCAATATTAATGCAAAAAATAAAAAATCACTATAATATTTATAGATTTAAATTTTAACTTTTTTTGTTTAATAATACATTTTACTCAAATTCAAATTTCACTTAAGGCCTCCAAAAGCTTTAGGCTGCCTTAAGATTGGAAGTCGAGGTTGACAGCAGGAGCTAAGAGTGATAATAAGAGTGAGGTGATATTCGTCACTCGTGAGATTAATAGAGGGATTTCGCCCATCCTTGATATAAATAAAATATGCCCTTAATTAAGCTGGTCTTTTTTGGACAAAAAAGAGACATTTGAAAAGTTAAATCAAAGAAATACATTAAGTTTTTAAATTTAGGGAATCAAGTCTTTTTTACTGTAAAATTATTTTCTCCCTTTTTTTTTTCATTAAAGACCACTTGCTTAGTTTTTGCATTATATATTTTTGTTTGTTTAGATTCATAAACACTAATTGGTCTAAGTAAGTAGTTTATAATTCTTTCCTTAATTGGTTTTGTTAATTTAGATCATAAAACTACTTGATTTTAGCAAGTATTGTTTATAAAACTACTTGATTTGTATAAGTAGTTCTTATCTTATTCATTTTTGTTTGTTCATATTTTTTTAGGAGTTGAGATTTGTTTTACATGAAGGGGTAAAAAAGTCTTTTCACAAGCTAAAAACGTCATATTCTCTAGGAAAAGTTTTATTAGCCCCTTTGTTTATGTGTGTGTTATGGGTACTTTATGGAAATAAAAAAGGAGGACACGTGTCTTGAGAAAACCATGACAAGTCGCATGGGAATCCATCAAATCCTAGTGTGATGGGCCAGACGTCCTACCCGACCTAACTTTCCCAACCCATGACGGGAGGTCGGACAGGAAATAGCTCGCTAGGAAGAACCGCCATTAGGCGTCTTCAACACGCTTGCTCTCGCCACATCATCAAATTTTTATCGACACGCCTCCTCTTAGGGGGACTTTAAGTATAAATACCTCTCCTAAAGAAAACTCTCCCAAAATTATACTAGGATACTGACTTAGGCATTGAAGACCCTTAAATTATGAAACTATCCCTGGTTCTCCTAGCTCTTTAGGTTTTTTGTTTGTGTTTTACAGATCCTCAAACCAAGGAGATTTCCACGTTGAGGATGTGAGCACATGCAATCTTATTATTGAATTTTTCTTCATCAAGAGTTGACGCCATTTGTGGGGAATCGACATCAAAATCATCTCTTCCTGAAATACAACCCAGTGACATTCCTGACTTTCTATCGTCAAAAGGCAAATCTAAAGTGGAGAGACTTACGAGGGTGAAAACAACAAATGAACAACCATGATTGAAGAACCTCCCCTGGAGCAACCCCGAGGAGAGCTTGTCGAACCACTAGAATAAGTTGTTCTCTCACCAGAGCATCTTGAATGGACAATCCAAATTGGGTCTGTTGGATCGGTTTTTAAAAATTTTAAAAAATCCTTGAACCACAAATAGTTCGTGGGTAGAAAATAATTTTTTTTCTAAAATAGATTCAATCAAATTAAATATTAAAATCATATAAACGATTATCCATGTTTAGATTACACGTATTCAATAGAGGTTAGAAATAATTTTTATACCCTTTTACGTTGTATACGAGACTATCTGATTTTGTGGAATCTTTTTGATTCTCACTGCATTCTTCATTGAACTCGAATCAGTCTTCGCACCAATAATCACTCGTGGATTTCAGAAGTATGTCTCAATTGGATATCGATCAGGAACTGAGTGTGGGGTCTCAAAACAACTTAGGAAGACCTCTATGAATTCAGCGACAACTGAAAGGAAGGGGACAAGAAAACCTTTTTCTGCTTTGTGTAGGGTTTGTATCAAATACACTTATCTCATAGTGACAACACTCATCTCATATGGGTTTGAGAAATACACATTGGTCCAAAATATATTTTAGTCCAAGTGATGTTATTTTTTCTATTCATGTCCTCATGGGCTACTTCTGAGACTGAATGGACTTACATGAATAAAGCTATTATAAGATTCGAATACCCGACAAATTTATCTCCATAAATTTTTTGTCTATTTAATCCTGACATCGTACAACTCCACTATAAGTCTGATGCCGAATCAACTCTTGATTCATCCATAAAATATTTTAACATACTAACATATTTTAACATATTACCCTTTGTGAATATCAGTAACAAGAGTGAGATGTAAAATTATCGTTTTACCCATTTAGTTATTACTTTCTTAACTCATTTGTTGATTGTGAATAAGAAAGACATAACAGTGAATTATCTCGTACAGTTCACATGTCTTATTCAATGATTCATTTCATCGAATGCTTGGCCAATTTAATTTATTCATACTCTCATTAATAAAACATAAGGTGATATTGTTGCTTTCATAATTTAATCATGAATTTTCATATCTATGAATCACGCAACTCCAACAGAGTTGAATCATGATCCCAACAGCCGATGTATTGTCTAGAAATTAGAACTCACTCCTTTGGCATATCAAAGACAACAAGTAATTAATTCAAGCTTTGTATTTACCTCAGGATTAAAGTAATTATGAAAACACTCTTTAAGTGTAACAATTAGATCTAGAGCTGGGTAAATGATTTTACTCTAAACTAATTTGTTACAGGTCTATTTAACATGTTCCATAATAATCTAGGTCAATCGTTAGAGTCTCCACTCTCATGCCCCAAGACTGGCATCTTTTGGTTCAACCTAACAGTAGTAATCAGACTCGATTTCTGAGTCGATCCTAGGACAGTAAACATCTTTCTAAAGTATTTCAGAAGAGTTCGTCTGGAAGACCCCTATATCTTTACTCTTCTTACGTTGACAATAATTCCGGGACTTGAGTAAAATTTATAACGACACTTTAATAAATCAAAAAACTTTCATTCATTGATAAAATTCAGTAATACAAAATGTCAGAGAAATAACTAAATACTCATAAATAATTATTACACCATATTTTTATGGACATAATTCCCACAATTTCCCACTTGGACTAAAGTAGGCGTGTCCAATCTCATATCTCAGGCCCTCCAGATGACCATCAAAGACTTTGCCACTTAAAGTCTTCGTGTATGGATCTGGCAGGTTGTTGACCGTCGATATCTATGTCACTACAACATATCCATGCTGAACAATCTCTCTTATTAGGTGATACTTACACTCTATGTGTTTGAATCTTTTGTGGCTCCTTGGTTTCCTTCGAGTTTACTACAATCTCATTGTTATCGCAATAAAGTATTATGAGATTGTCAGCTTCTAGAAAAACTTTCAGAGTCTTCAAGAACGTTCTAAGCCATACAGCCTCCTTTGCAGCTTCACAAACTGTCACATATTCAGCTTTCATGGTAGAATTAGCAATGCAAGATTTCTTGATACTTCTCCATACAACTGCTCCACTGTTCAGGATGAAGACCGATCTTAAAGTGGACCTCCTATAATCCTTGTCTACTTTAGAATCAATATATCCCATCATATTCAGGTCAGTACTTAAATACATAAGCATGTAGTTCCTTGCTCTCATAAGATACTTAAGGATATGTTTGACAGCATTCCAATACTCGATTCCAAGATTAGATTGAAAACGACATACTACACTCATGACATAGCAAATGCCTGGCCTAGTACAAAACATCGCATACATGAGACTTCCTACGACTGTGGCATAGAGAATCTTTCTCATGTCTTCCGCTTCTTGAAGAGTCTTGGGAGACTACTCCTTGGAGAGGCTGACTCCATGTCTGAAAGGAAGATATCCCTTCTTGAAGTCTTGCATTTGAAACGATCCATCACCTTATCAATATAAGATGTTTGAGACAGTGCCAATTGTTTGTTCTTCCTATCTCGAAAGATCTAAATACCTAAGACAAATGCAGATTCTCGAAGATCCTTCATATCAATATATTTTGCAAGCCAAATCTTGACATTAGGTATTTTTTCTACATCATTCCCAATGAGTAGAATATCATCTGTGTATAAGAGTAGAAAAATTAGCTTAAATACACACGGTTCATCCACTAATTGTTCAAAACCAAAGTTCTTGATAGTTTCATCGAATATAATATTTCATGTCTATGACGCTTGCTTAAGTCAATAAATGGATTTTATAAGTTCGCAAACCTTGCCATCTTGATCTTTCTCCATGAACCCGTCTAATTGAGCCATATAAATGCGCTCTTCAAGATTACCATTGTAAAAAATAGTATTGACGTTCATATGTCAGATTTCATTAAGGGCAACAATAATGGACAAGAGGATTCAGATGGATTTAAGCATGTCAACCGGTGAGTAGGGGTGATAAAATTGTTACCAAACTGAACGATAATGATCGGCTCGGTCGGTTATTTATGTTACCTTGGTTCGTTTCAGTTTGGTATTTCTGTTGAACCGCATGTTTGATTCGGTTAAAAAAATTATGTGATTTTGAACCGAACCGAACTGAATATAAGTAAAACCAATATAAATTTACGAAACCACTAACCCGACCTTCTCAATTTCCCACTCCATATTAACCCATTAACCCTAAAATCTCATTATTTCAGCGCCTCCCTTTCAAGCTTTTCTCTTCCTCTCTCCTACTTTCGCCTTCCTCCATCTCCTTCCCAAACTGTATGTTCTTCATTTCACTCTTCACAAACTTCGTCTCTCACCTTCCATCTCTCTCACAGATTCCATCTTTCTCTATATTTCTCTCTCTACATTTTCTCTCTTCATATTCTTTCTCACACTCTCTCTGTTTAAGACACTCCAAGTTTCACTTGAGATCTGAGTGTTGGCTCTTTCGATATGAACATAATTTTCGAGATCTCCATGGAGCTTTCAAGTTATCACGGATTCCAGACTGATGGACTTAGATAATGGTCTCTCGATCTGTACTCAGCCTAGTTTGATTGATTTTATCATTCGCCATCTCCATCTATACTTGGGTCTGTTGATTTTTGTATTTGATTTTGATTTTGTCTTTTGATTTTTTGGATTTTGTTGGATTTCATCCTTGATAACTGTGTTGATTTTGTTGGAATAGATTTGTTTTGTTATTTCAACAAGATCTGGGTGATTTTGTTCAACTTTTCTGGAATTCGTGGGACTGTGAAATAATTCCATCTCGCTCAAGAAACATGTTGTGGAAGTGATGATTTGTTCACCGAACTAAATAACCGAACCGAACTGAATTGTAACTTTCGGTTTGGTTCAGTTCAGTTTATATAACTCTTACGGTTCGGTTCGGTTCAGTTCTTATATAGTCGAAGTAAAACTTTCTGTTTGGTTTGATTTTTACACAAATAACCGAACCGATTACACCTCTACCAGTAAGAAGGTATCCTCATAGTCTATACCTTCTTTTTGGGTGTAGCCCTTGACTATTTGCCTAGATTTGAATGTCTCCACATTCCCATCAAGACCTCTCTATTTCTTATAGATTCATTTACACCTTAAGGGTTTTACCCCTTCAAGAGGATCTACAAGTTTCCAGACTCTGTTCGAGTACATCAATTATATCTCAACGTTCATGGCCTCTTGCCATAGGTTTACTTCAGGACCAGCCATGGCCTGCGAGTATGAAACAAGTTCATCATGATTCTTATCTGAGACTTCTGTTAAGGCATCTCCATAAGACATGCACCTGTCAGGATGTCTTACAACCCTCACACTATGTCGAGACTCCATAGACTCTGGGTCCTGCTGTGATTCTTTCATATTGAATCAGAAATAATTTTTGATTTGAGAGTCGAAGTCCTCCCACTCAATAATTCCTTTAGCACAAGTGTGCTTCTCGGATTCACACTCTTATATAGCATTCTTCAAGAAAACGTGCATTCGTGCTAAAGAATGATTTCTTGTCAGTCGGACTATAAAAGACATACCCTTTTCATTCCTTTGGGATATCCTACAAACATGCACAATTCTTATCGACTGGCTAGCTTACTTGTCTTCTGTTTCAGAACATGCGTTGGGCACCCCCATATCTCTAAAGTGGTTAACGGACGTCTTTCATCCATTCCATCTTTCATATGGTACGCCAGGCACCGTCTTCAACGGAACTTGGTTCAGAATATATGCTGTTGTTTCCAAGACATAACTCTAGAACGAATCTGTGAGAGATGATTAACTCATCAATGATCTAACCATATCCATCCGAGTTCAATTCCTTTTCTCTGCACACTATTATGTTTCAGAGCGCCATGTGCTATAAGATCAGAAAGAATACATTCTTCCTTAACAAAGTCTTCGAACTCTCCTAGTAAGTACTCTCCACCACGATCGGATCGTACTGTTTTGATTTGTTTCCCTATTTTCTTCTCAATCATAGCCTTATATTCTTTGAACATTTTAAAAGTTTCATACTTTTGGTGCATTAGATAAACATGACGAAAATGTGAGTAGTCATCAGTGATGGTTACGAAGTATTCATAACCTCCTCTTGCTTGGATATTCAATGGGCCACATACATCACTATGTGCGAGTTCGAGGCATTAAGTGGCTCTTTCACCCCTTGTTGAGAAGGGTATCTTGATCATTTTTTCTTCTATACAGGATTCACATGTGAGTAGTGATCCCAAATATAAAGTGCGCAAAGGACCATCCTTCACAAGTCTTTTAATCCTGTCCAGGATAATATTCCCAAGACATAAGTTTTACAAATATGTTAGATTGGTTGAGCCAGACTTCAACCTTTTACTATCCCTTTGTGAATCAATTATCACTTCAGTGTCACATATCATTGGAATATTAGTTTTACATAAAATTATTTATTTATCAAACGTGCAGTAGTAATTGAACAGTCATTTCTAAAAATACCAATATCTTTATCAATGAAATTCAAATTAAATCCTTGCTCAATTAAACAAGCTACTGAAATAAGGTTCTTCCAAAAAAGTAGGATATAATAAACATCACAAAAAACCATAAAATTATTATCAAATGACAATTTAATAGTTCTCATAGATACCGTCGATACTAGTGCTCCATTTTCTCAACAGAAGCCGAACTCACCCTCGTCAAGCCTTTAGATTTCCCTGAACCCCTACAAGGAGCAACAATATATAGTTAGTGGCTGCAGAGTCTACAATCCAAGAAAAAGTAGAGTCGGCTCCATAATAGGCCTCGGTAACAAGTACTATACCTTCATATTTTAACTGTTGGAGATAGTCTGGGCAGTTGCATTTCCAATGAGCAGCGACTCCACAGTGATGACACTTGTCTTTTGACTTGTCCACTTTCGCAGTTCATTGCCTTTCGCAACTTTTGAGTTCTGCTTCTTAGCCTTCTTCAGACCTCTCTTTTGTTTCTTTTTAGTGACAGAGGTGGGAGGCCTACTTTCAGTAAAGTTTTCCTCTCCAATCTTCCTCTTGCCCTTCAGAAACATAGTCTCAGCAGCTTGTAACTCCTTCATCAGCTCAAGAAGTGAGTACATCAACTTATTCATCGAATAATTAAGTTTGAAGTTCTTAAAAGTACCAGGCAGAGTTTCAAGGATCATATCAACTTGGGTTTCACCATCTACCTCAGCACCCATGATCACCATCTCATTCAGATTACTAATGACCAACACCATATGTTCTCTGACAGGAGTTTCGGGTTTCATTGTCCAGTTCATAAAGCTACGCATAGATGCATGTTTGGCTTGATGACCCTGGTCTCTGAATATTTCAGTGATATTCAACATCATATCAGAAGTGCTTTCTACGTTCTGATGTTGTTGTTACAACACATTTCTAATAGAAGCCAAGATGTAACACCTGATGATCTCATCAGAACATAACCAAGAAGCAATAACATCATTTTCCTCTTGAATAGATTTAGCAATATACTCAAGGGGACAATGAGTGGTGAGGACAGACTTGTAACTTTCTACCGTCAGTACAATATCAAGATTACATTTCCAATCCACATAATTTTCACTAGTAAGTTTGTTCGCATTTAAGATAGCTGAGAGAATGGATATCGACATGATTACTGAAAATAATAAATAAAGTGGTGTAAATAAATACTCAATCATTTAGGAAAGCATGAGGCATGATGAAACTACTTAAATAATTAAAAATTCAATAAAAAATATTTCTTCCATGATATTATGATCAACAATGATAGCCTGTCTCATCTAGGGACAACGCCCAAGCTACCTCCTATCGTATTGAGACTCCTCTTATTTGGTTAACACTTCTTAAGATGTCTCTACATCTATCTTAATCAATCACCAATAGTTTTGGTTACCTTAGCCCCATTGATTAGCCCCTAAGAGAGATTCCAATGTACTTCAGTCTAAGTGTTTAACCAACGCATCGACTTTAAAGGTTGTTATGAACTAACAGTCTGCCTAGGAACGGTCTTACCTCACCTCTTCTTTTACAAGTCTTGCTTCTCAAGTAACTTGATGACTCAAAGAGACTTGATTCCTAAGTTTCCCCCATTGAAGAGGACCGCGAGGGCAACTCTAAATAATTCCCCGTGCCATGATCAAGTTTATGTTGGGGTCTTTGGGAACGTTTCTATGTAAATGACCATCGCACTTAGTTTTTAGAAAATAATAGATTTTTAGTTGTTTTTCAAAAAATATAACTCTTTATTAATTTCAAAAACAGGTTTCGAAAATTATAACACTAGCATTGTATTTAAATTATAACTCATTATAAATTAAACTACAATGATGCATGTACATGCTATATGACATTTTGATATTGGCATATCCCTAGTTCTATATGACATGTTATATGATGATATAACATTAATAATAAATCATTCATTCAAAATTAACCTCCCAATTCGCTCATTTCTAATTAAAACTCATAAAAGAATAATAGTTAAATTACAACTAATTTATAAACTAATCTTTATAGCATCTGTAATTTGCTCATTCCCCTTCAGAAAATCTCATCAATTTGTAACTCTTTACAAATGTTCAGTCCAATATTAAAATTTAATTTTCCAATAATTTTTACTATGATAAATAAATTAACAAGTAAATTAATCAATTGATTTATTTTCAAAAACAATTTATAAAATAAATTTCAATTATTTAGTGTTAAAAAATTACTGAATTAAATTAAAATTAATTTTAGAGACTAGATTGGGTTTGGAATCAAATCCTTAAAACCTACAAATTATTTAGGCCTAGCAACCCTTGCTAGCCCAATGCCTCAATAAGCTTAATGGGTTCATGCTAGCCCAATGGCCCAATAGGGCCTTTGTGCACACCAGGGTTTCCAAAACCCTATGATTTCTTAAATTTCAAAGTTTCCAAAAACCCTAGGTTTCTAAAACCCCAATTAGGTAACCAACTGTGCAGCGCTCAACAGTGGACGGCATGGGTGGCAGGCAGTTGCAATGGCCAGCATCGCGCTCAATGGATGGAAAACGGCAGCGACACGGAAGACTACGGCTATCATTTTGAACTATTTCAGAAGAGTTTGTCTGGAAGATCACTCTGTCTTTACTATTCTTACGTTGATAATAGTTCCAGAACTTGAGTAAATTATAAATATACTTTAATAAATAAAAAAACTTTCATTCATTCATAAAATTTAGTAATACAAAATGTCTGAGAAATAATTAAATACTCATAAATAGTTATTTGATTCTACGTTATGAACATAATTCCAGCAGTGTCTACGCTCGCTCCCAAATAGAAACAGGAGCTCACGAAGTTCCTCCTAAATGATGAGGATGTCTTGCTTGGACCCACACAGATATTTCCCCGTATAGACTGACGAGTTATCATCCACCACCTTAACATGGACCCAAAATTCAAACTAGTCAGACATAAATGGAGGAGCATGAATTCAGGAAGGGATGAGGCCAGTATTGTGGTTGGCCAATGTCCTGTTACTCAAGAAAGCAAGTGGAAAGTCGATGGTCAACATAAACTCCACAGATCCAAACAAGGGGTGCCCCAAAGACAACTTCCCCCTCCCCCAATAGACTCGTTAGTCGATGCTACATCAAGACATGATCTGCTCAGTTTCATGGACGCGTACTTCAAGTACAACCAGATTTTGATGTATCCATTCGATTAGGAGAAAACCTCCTTCATCACTAGTTGGGGAACTTTTTGCTGCGCCGTGATGCCCTTCAGGTTAAAAAAATAGTGGCACTTACCAAAGGCTGGTGAATAAGGTGTTAGCTGATTAAATATCAAGGGACATGGATGTGTATGTGGATGACATGCTCATCGAAAGCAGAAGGTCAGCATATCGCATTGCTAATCTCGTCGAGACGTTTGAAAATGCGCTTTAGGTGTTGACACCCTGAGAAAATATAGGATGAAGCTAAAGCCCTCAAAATGCATCTTAGGTGTTTGCTCATAGAAGTTTGTGGGTTTTATGGTCCACTAGAGGGATCAAATGAGGTCCAATGTCTCATAGGATGAGTCACCGCACTCAATCGTTTCATCTCCCAGACTATAGATAAATGTCTTCCTTTCTTTAAAATCTTAAGGAAAAAAACGTTGTTCAAGTCGATCGAGGAATATCAAGAGGCTTACTTATCCTTGAAAAAGCTACGTAGTTCTCACTAGTACCTCCAAACTTATGCTCAGGGAGGTGTTGTCTATACACCTGACAGTTTTAGAGACGGTCGTTAGCGCCGCCCTGGTTCTAATAGGGAATGACCTCATCCAAAAATTGATCTACTACATTAGTAAGGTTATGGTGGGGGCAGAGAAACTTTACTCAAACTTGGAAAAGATGGCCCTCGCCCTGGTCACAAGGACACAGAGGCTCTGTCCATACTTCCAAGCCCACTCCATTCAAATCCTCATGAACTCCCCGCTCAGGCAGGTCCTCAAGAAACCAGACACCTCGAGACATACAGATAAATGGGCCATCAAGCATAGCGAATTTGATCATAGGTTCGTCCTCGGAAATGGTGTCAAAGTATAGGGAGTTTCATCGCGAATATGACGATAAGTAGCGAAGAGGAAATGAAGACCAGAGGGGATCCTTGGACCTTATACGTGGACGGAGCCTTTATTAAGATGGAAAGCAGAGCGGGCACACTACTCTTAGCACCCAACCAATCTCGAGTTGAATACACTCTACGTTTTGGGTTCAAATTCTCAAATAATAAAGCATAATATGAGGCTCTACTTGCAGGACTAAAGCTGGTATGGACTTTGAATGTGAGAACATTGAGGATCTATAGTTACTCACACCATGTTGTCAATTAGATTAACGAGGAGTATCAGACAGAGAGAGATAATATGGCCAAGTATTTTGCCCAAGCACGTGCCTTTCTTAGAATATATGATTCTTACACAATTCAACAGATCCCCTAGAGCTAGAACACTATTGCGGACACACTAGCCAAGCTAGTCTCCACCTACGAACCAAGATTAGTAGGACAATGCTAGTGGATTTCCTTGCCCTCCCAAGCATCAATAGCGATGAAGGTATTGGAAATCAGTAAGGTTATTATGACCCTATCGTGGATCACACCCATACTCGGATACTTACGGGACGGGACCCCATCCCCTAATAGGAAGGTAGTCCGAAAGCTCTTTTTAAGATATATGTAGATATTATAGATTATAGCTTAGGTCAGAGATATATATCCATTATATATATTGGATTTATGAAGTTATTTGTCTCAATTAATTATTGATAAGCATTTTAAGACTAATTATTTAATAATTTCTTGGAAAAATTAACAATTTGGCCATCATATCAAAACCACTTTGACCTTATTAACTTACTTAACGTCTTAATATAATCATTCTGTCACATTCCGTTAACTAAAGTTAACGACACGCTGATGTGAGGCGTTTAGTGATGATGTGGCATGAGTGAGACTTATAAATACCTAATCATTCATTTAAAATATAGGTATCACTCATGCAACATCATCGCTTAATGTGCCACATCAGCAATTCTGTGAACTTTAGTTAGTAGAGTGTGACAGAAAGACTATATTAATACGTTAATAAATTAGGGTGGCCAAATTGAGACTTTTTAAACTATGATGGCAAAACTGGAAAAAGTGTAAACTATGATGGCCAAATCGGTAATTTTTCCTAATTTTGTTAATTATTTTAAATTTTTTTTCTGTAGTTAATGCTTTTATGTTTGTTTCTGATTTCATGGGATTTTCTTCTATACCCATTCGTGCTCTAACATAAAAAGAAACAAATTTCAAAGTCCGACTGTTATATTCTAGATGTATTTTTTTATTTGTGATTAAATCCTGTCAAGAAAAGGAGAAGAAAAAAGAGAGTAGTCTGCCATTTGTAATCAAATTGTGTCCTTTGATTTAAAACAATTTTTTTAGGTTAATTATATTCCAAAAGAGATTATTGCCATTGAGTACCCTTGTGGAACACGTCTTTCGGTGGTGGTGATAATCCAAGAAATTAGAGTTATCAATGTATTTTCAAGCCTAATTTGTTACAAATCTTAGGGTGATGCATTAGTTTCTAGTCTTAATTTAGTCATTTTTTGTTTTAGTCATCTTTATAGAGTCGAGCTGCCTTTTTAGGTATTTCGTAGTATTTGGGCAGATTCTACGCTAAATTCGTACTTTTTTGTAGAGCTTTAAGGTGGGCATTCAGTTGGTCAAATGCTACAGCTCAAGGATGCTAAATTGCTACAGTAGGAGTCCTGCGTGTGTGGCAGAGATCCTTTAACATTTAGTACAGCTGGCGCTTCAAAACGGAGAGGCATTTGAGTTGTCCCCGTCAGCTGGCGCTGCAACGTTTCAGTGGTTCCTGTTCAGATGGCGTTGTAGCATTTCAAGCGGTCCCCCCAGTGCTGCTGCTTTACAAGTGTCCTATTTTCAAGTTAAAGCCCTAATTTTGAGGCTCTATAAAAGGACCTTCGTCTTCCTTAGAAGAGATCGACATTCTTGCTCTAAAAGAGAGAAAAATGGTATGGAGAAGGAGGAAGACAAAGCCATAAAAAAGGAACAAGAAGACTTAGAGGAGGAAGATAACAAAGGGAGTGTTCTTTTACTATCTATCATTTTCTTCCCTTTTTCTTCTTCGCTTCAGCATTTTCTCCTTCTTCTAAGCTCTGCAACTCTGTATTTTATGTTTGTAAATCTGCTCCAATTTCATCTTAAGCTCATTATGAGTTGAACTCTTTAGGATTGTATGAATAATGAACCTTGAAGTTGTTGTTTCTGGTTATGTTGTAGCTATAACTGATTTCTTGTTAGCGTTTCATTCAAGTGTGCTTAATGTTTAGATTTTATTATTGACTTATCAACTTTAATAAAATACAAGTTAGACTAAGATTTAGAATGATTTAGTTTAATGGAAATAACTTGGATGATGCATAAGTGTTTAAATAAAAAATACATGAATATGGAATCATGCAGGTTTAGATACTTTGTGGGTTACATAGGTATATGAGCTCACGTTGTAAACCCTTTAACTGGAACTAAATAAACCAATACTAAATATGGCTGATCTTTGATACGAAGAGAGTTAGGTTATAATTGGTAATTGCAAGGACATAAGTTCATTGTGCTTTAGAGTTAAGGTTAATGCTACTAGATGTTATAGCAACTGGAACAAATTTAACCAAAAATATCAATGGATAAGGGAATTAAATATGCTAGCTCTCTTCATTATTGGTTACACCATTAGTCTAAACTTACTCTTATACTCTGCAAGTGTCACATTAAGTTAGTTTACTTAGCATATCATTTTCACTTTAATTTTGAATCGTTTGAACTCAATCATTATTGTTACTGCCCTATTCTCAAATTAAATCTATTTTGGTCTATTTAACTATATATTTCTCATTAGTCTCCGTGGAGATCGACACTCACTTATCACTTTATTACTTGTTAATGATAAGTGCACTTTCTTATACATATCACACATCAAGTTTTTGGCATCGTTGCCGAAGATAGGATTAGAATATCTTTACTAAAATCAGATAGAATTTAATTGTAAGAGGAAGTTAATTTGTTGTTGTTCTATTTATTGCAGGAGAGTGATATCTTTTATATACCCAGACAACAAGTTTGAGACATATTGTTTGATCCATAGATTGGCAGGACATTAAGGTAAATTGGAAGAGAGCAAAGAGAAATTTGAGCTGCTGTTGTAAGAGCAGATACGGCTGAACAAATTGGTGAAAATTTGGTAAATGAGCTAGTTGAGGAGAGGAATGAAGCTAGAGTAAATAATGATAGGGAGAGAGCACTATGAGACTATGTTGTGCTTCAGCCACAAGCAATGAATCCAGGCATAGTAAGGCCTGAAATACATGGTCCATAATTTGAGCTAAAACCTATTATGTTCTAGATGCTTCAAATAGTTAGGCAGTTTAATGGCTTACCTTCAGAAGACCCTTATCTTCACTTGAGAGTTTTCATGGAAGTTAGTGATGCATTTAATGATGAGATTGTTCTCTTATTCATTAAGAGATAAAGCAAGAGTTTGGTTGAATTCCTTACCACCTAACTCAATAAGGAGTTGGAATGATTTAGCTGAAAAGTTTTTGTTGAAATATTTCCCACCTATAAAAAATGCCAAGCTTAGGAATGAAATCACTTCATTTCATTAGCTAGGGGATGAATCATTATATGAAGCATATGAGAGATTGAAGGATCTATTGAGAAGATGTCCTCATCATGATATACCACATTGTATTCAATTAGAGACATTTTACAATGGACTGAATTGAGCTACAAGATTGATGGTTGATGCTTCGGCCAATAGAGTTATTCTGTCTAAGTCATATAATGAAGCATATGAAATTCTAGAAAGGATTGCTAGCAACAACTATCAATGGCCTACAACTAGAGTAATTTCATCTACAACCACCAAGAAGGTAGCAGGAATTCATGAGTTAGATCCTATAATTGCTCTGATAGTTCATATGTCATCCATATGATCAAAAGCATAAACATGAGGATTCCAGCAACACTAACTCAAGGATAGCAAACACCACCATTTCTTCAAGAAGTAAATCAAGTAATGACAGCATGCTGTGTATTTTGTGAAGGAGAGCACCTCTTTGATTAGTGCTCTAGAAATCCATCTTCTGTGAATTATGTGGGAAATTTTAATAGAAACAACCAGAGTAATCAGAATTACAACCCTTACTCTAACATCTATAATCCAGGGTGGAGGCATCATCCAAACTTTTCATGGACCAATCACCATCAAAATGCAGTAACATCATAACAAAAGCAGAATTATCCTTCTAGATTTATACCTCAGCAAGCTCAATTTCAAAAATCTGTTTCTGAGCAACCCAACAATTTGGAATGCCTTATGAAGGAATATATGGTTAAAAATGATTATGTAATACAAAATCAATTAGCACTAATTCAGAGCCAAGCAATTACATTGAGAATCTTGGAAAACTAAATGGGACAGCTAGTCAGTGCCCTTAACTCAAGACCCCAAGGATCTTTGCCAAGCAATTTTGAAAATCTAAGAAGGGAAGGTAAGGAACATTGTAAAGCCATTCAATTGAGGAGTGGAAGAGTTATATTCCAGTCTGATAAGCCTGAAAGCATAGAAAATGGAGAGTCCGGCTCAAGTAAAAGCACAACTGAGCCAGTTGACAAAGCCCCCTAAGATTCAGTGCCAAAAGTTCAAAAAGAATAAGTGGTTGAAATTGAAAGGCATGCACCACCATTCCCTTAGAGACTGCAAATGAAAAAGATGGATGGACAATTTAGCAAATTCTTAGACTTGTTAAAATAACTTCATATCAACATGCCTCTGGTAGAAGCCCTGTAGCAGATGCCCAACTATGTGAAGTTTATGAAGGATATACTCACCAAGAGGAGAAAATTAGGAGAATTTGAGACAATAGCATTAACTCAAGAGTGCAGCATGATTCTGCAGAACAAGATTCCTCCAAAATTGAAAGATCCAGGGAGTTTCACAATACTATGTACAATTGGTAACATTCAATGTGGGAGAGCACTATGTGATGTGAGAGCAAGAATTGACCTTATGCCCTTATCTGTGTTTAAGAAGTTGGGAATATGAGAGGCTAGACTTACCACCATTACACTACAATTAGCTTACAGGTCCTATGTATATCTTCAAGGAAGGATTGAAGATGTGCTGGTCTAAGCAGACAAGTTCATCTTTCCTGCAGATTTCATCATTCAAGATTATGAAGCAGATAAAGAAGATTCCACTATATTGGGAAGACCTTTATTGGCAATAAGAAGAACCATTATATATGTGCAAAAAAGGGAGTTAACCATGAGAATTAATGACCAGGAAATAACATTAAAAGTGTTCAATTCAATGAAACACCCAGATGAAAAACTGGAAGAATGTGCAGTTGTATAAGTAATCAATGTTGTTGTAATGGACAGTTTAAGTAGACACTGCAATTCAAGAAAATTTCCAGAATTAAAAACAGCAGAGTTCAACACAGAGAACAACAGTGATGAGGAAGTAGAGATAACTTGGCTGAGTGAGGAGAAAAATAGTTTAAGATGTGGAAGACAGATTTAGTCTTTGCATCTTTCAAAAAGATCATTCAAGCCATCTCTGCTTTCAGTGGAAGAACCACCATTGCTGGAGCTAAAACCTCTACCTGTCCACTTACAATATGCCTAATTAGGAGAAAAAAAACACACTTCCAATCATCATTTCAGCTTCATTGAGCAATGAGCATGAAGAGCAATTGCTAGAAAGCAATAGGGTGGCAAATGGTAGACATCAAAGAAATCAGTCCATCTCTGTGCATGCATAAAATACTACTGGAAGAAGGATGCAAGAACTCCACAAAGAAGATTGAACCCCATCATGAAAGAGGCAGTAAAAAAGGAGAATATCAAGTGGCTTGATGCTCAAATCATTTATCCAATCTTAGACAATTGTTGGGTCAGTCCAGTGCAGTGTGTACCTAAGAAAGGAGGAGTGACAATAGTTGCCAATGAACAGAATGAATTGATACCCACTCAAACAATCATAGGCTGGAGGGTATGTATGGACTACAGGAAGCAACCAGGAAGGATCATTTTCCTCTGCCCTTTATAGATCAAATGCTGGATAGATTGATAGAAAAATAATTTTATTGCTTTCTAGATGGTTACTCAGGTTACAGCCAGATTGTCATAGCTCCTGAAGATCAAGAGAAGACTACATTCACCTACCCTTATGGCACATTTTCTTTTAGAAGGATGTCTTTTGGTCTATGCAATGCTCCAGCCACATTTCAAAGATACATGATGGCCATTTTCACAGACATGGTGGAACACACATTAGAGGTATTTATGGATGATTTTTTTGTGTTTGGTGAGCCATATGTTGCATGCCTATCTAACTTAGGAAAGGTCTTGGAAATATGTCAAGAAACTAACATTGTCCTGAATTGGGAAAAATGTCACTTTATAGTTCAAGAAGGGATAATGTTAGGACATAAATTCTCTTTTAAGGGGATAGAGTTGGCAAAGCAAAAGATGAAGTAATAGAAAAATTACCCCCTCCATCATCAGTCAAAGGCATTAGAAGTTTTTAGGTCATACTGAATTTTAAAGAAAATTCATAAAATATTTTTCAAAAGATTCTAAATCTCTTTGCATACTATTAGAGCATAATAGATCTTTTGACTTCAATTTTTATTGCATGAATGCATTCTTGACACTGAAAAAGGCTTTAATCTCTGCACCTGTGATTGTAGCTCCTAATTAGGAGCTACCATTTGAGCTCATGTGTGATGCAAATGATTTTACAGTGCGAGCACTACTGGGATAGAGAAGAGGTAAAAATTTTCATTCAATTTACTATGCTAGCAGAACTCTTATTGATGCACAATTAAATTATACTACTACTAAAAAGAGTTGTTTGATGTAGTTTTTGACTTTGACAAATTTAGGTCTTACCTCATTGCTACCAAGGTCGCAGTATTCACAGATTACTCAACAATCAAATATTTAATTGTAAAAAGGATGGTAAGCCACGAGTGATCAGATGGATCCTGCTCCTTCAAGAATTTGATCTAGAGATAAATGATAGAAAAGGAATTGAAAATCAGGTTCCTGATCATTTATCCAGGTTGGCGATAGAGGATCAGTCTTATGCTAATATTGCTATAAGAGAAACTTTCCATGACGAGAAGCTCCTTGCAGTATCAATGTTAAATGCATTATGGTTTACTGACGTAGAAAATTTCTTAGCTACTATTATGATGCCTTCAGATTTCAATGCTCAAGAGAAAAATAGGTGTATTCAACAGGTTAAAACTTTTGGGATGAAGCATTCTTATATAAACAAGGACCAGATTAGTTGGTTAAGAGCTATGTACCATAATAAGAAGTACATGGAATTCTAAATCAAGGTCATTCTTTTATTTATGGTGGAAACTTTGGAGGGTTGAGAACTGCTGCCAAAGTGTTGTAGTCTGGATACTCCTGACCTACCTTGTTTAGCAATGCCCATGAGGTGGTAAAAACATGTGATAAATGTCAAAGAGCTGAAAACATTTAAAAAAAGGAATGAAATGTCCTTAACCAACATCTTGGAATTTGAGCTTTTTCATGTATGAGGGATAGATATGGGATCTTTTCCCCCTTCATTTGGGAACCTTTACATTTGGTGACAGTGGATTATGTTTCCAAATGGGTGGAAGCTATAACATTAATGACCAGTGATGCTGAGGCAGTGGTGAAGTTCCTCTAGAATAACATCTTTTCAAGACTTGAGACCCCCAGAGCTATAATTAGTGATGAGGGAACACATTTTTGTAACAAAATATTTGATGGATTACTGGCCAAGTATAGAGTTAAGCATTGAATTGATACAACATACCACCCCCAAAGAAGTGGTCAAGTGGAGGTGTCAAATATGGAAATCAATAAGATTTTAGAGAAAGTGGTAAATCTCTCTAGAAAGAACTGGTCCCTTAGGCTTGATGATGCCTTGTGTGCCTACATAACTGCCTACAAAACACCTTTAGGGATGTCTCCCTATAGGCTGGTTTTTGGAAAGCTTGTCATCTTCCTTTAGAGTTGGAATATAAAACACTTAGGGCATTGAAGAATTTAAATCTGGAGTTAACTGATGCTGGAAAGAAAAGAGTCATGCAACTAAATGAATTGGAAGAATTAAGACTATTTTCATATGAAATGCTAAACTGTACAAAGAAAAACAAAAAAAATGGCATGACAAAAGAATAATCTCTAGAGAATTACAGCGTGGAGATAGAGTATTATTGTTTAATTCTAGATTGAAGCTTTTTCCTAGAAAGCTGAAATCTAGGTGCTCAGGATCATTTAAGTTATCTCAAGATCTACCCCCATGGTGTAGTAGACTTATAAGAAGAGAAATCAGACAGGGAATTCAAAGTCAATGACCAGAGAGTGAAATTATACTAGGACAATGATGGAGGTTTGAAAAGAGTCTCTATCAACCTAAGAGAGCCTTGAAACTAGGGGTTAAGTCCAGCTTATGACTATAACTCAAGCACTTTTTGGAGGCACCCCAAGACTGAATTACAATTTTTGCTTACTAATATTACTCTAGCTTAGTTAGTTTTAGATGTTGTTTTTTCATTATTGATATTTTGTAAATATTTGACTTGTTTTATTTAAAATTAGAATTGTAATTTATTTTAGTGTTAAACTTACTTTAAAACTGGCATGTTTTTGTTTATTATTAGAAGTTTTAGGTACCCTGAGATATTTAAATTGCTTTCTTTAAAAGGTAAGTTTTGGTTTTGTTTCAGGATAATAGTGAGAAAGCGGAGACCACCACCCGTTGGTTTGAGTCAGCCTGCTCCAGCGTGTAAATGGGAAGCAATCGTTGGGAGAGATTTGGAATATCTATAAAGATGGGTAAAGGGAGTTTTCGAAATCCTTAAAGAATCTAAATGCTCTTGTATTTTTTGCAGATCTACGGCAGGGATTGCATCTCACGAGCGTGTGAAAAGCAAAGCAGTGCTTTATAAGGAGAGAGGAAGTTGTTTCGTGTAACACTGCACCCATTGTTGTCTTGGGCAACCCCTACCCATTTCAAAACACTTCAAAATCCCCCATTACTCTGCTTTGCATCCAATAGCATAAAAAACTTTAGCACTTAAGAAGCAAAAATGTCTTCCTAAAAAACATCTCATTCTGAAAGCAAGCCTCCTTCTAAAACTTTCCCTAAAGTCGAAAGATTCGTGAATGTAGAGGTAGAGCAAAGGTATGAATGGGAGATTCGCAACAAGAAATTTCACGAAGAGAAGGGCTTTCTCATCGAGCCAGTGTCAAACTTGGGCCTTCCTAAAGGTGTGGGCGAGATAGTGCAACAGCGTAAGTGGGAAAAGTTGTGCATGCACAACGAGTTTATCTGCATCCCTCTAGTAAGATAGTTTTATGCCAACTATAATCCTAAGTCGACTAAGGTGCGCATGCGAGTTAGGGAGTTCTCTGTTACTTCCTTGTAGATTAATGGGCTTTTAGGGTTAGGAGATTTTGAGGATGATTACTCTTTTATAGCCCCTAACATCACTGACCCCATATTAGAGAGCATGTTTAAGGATTTAACCATGCCAGGCATTAAATGGCACAATACCTCAACTGAAAATGCAAAATTTGTTCTGCGTACATCTTTAATTCTTGTTACAAGAGTCTGGTACCACTTTATTCGACATTCATTGATGCCCACAACACACAATCTCACTGTTACGCAAGATAGGCTTATTTTGTTACATCGCATAATGTTTGAGAAGTCAGTAAATGTTGGTAGAATTATGTTGTCATAAATTCAAGCTACTGTAGTAAAGAAGGATGGTTCTCTGTTTTCCCATGTTTTATAATTGCTTTGTGTTTAGTTAACAATGTTCCCTATTTGGAAAATGAAGATAGATTGGTGAACATGAGCCCAATTAGTGCTCTATGTATCTAAAGGCTAATGGAGCAAAAGGTAAAAAGATCAGTTGAGGAACTGGTGGGATGTATATCTACCTTGCCCACGAAAGAACACTTCTATAATTTGGAGCCAGATGATATTCTGCCCCTCCTTTGTAACTTATTCCAGAAAGCTAAGGAATTTGAAGTCTTCTTGCAGCGAGCTGCCAAATTTATGCAGTATCAAGCGCTCCAAATTATCACATTCTGGGAATACACTAAGGAGAGAGATTAGGCAATCAAGAAAGCTCTGCAAGAAAACTTTTCAAAGCCCCTGAGACCTTTCTCTACATTCCCTAAATCACTTTTCAGTACTGGAATGACACACAAAATGATGAAGAGGAAAACAGTCAGCAGCATCATGATGCAAGAGAAGAAGATCTAGAAGCTAGAATTAGGAAAAACCTAGAGAAACAACTTCAAGAACAAACTCCTGAAGCAGAAAGAGTAGTAGAGTTAGAGGAGGACGAAGCTATTTCTGGTGGAGAAAAAGATTTGGTTGAAAATGAAAAAGAGAGAGAAGTAGTGGATATAGTAGAAGAGCTAGAGGAAGCTGAGAGGGAAAAGAAATTGGAAGCATTTTTAGACAAAGTGATCAAGTAAAGATGAATCGTAAAATGAGGAAGGGGTAGAAGACGGTGAAAAAGAAGAAGAGTTACAAGAGGTAGATGAGAGTGAAGAGGAGATTGAAACTCCCCCTACCAGAAAATCAAAGGCACTCAAGAAGACCCAAGATAAGGGTAAAAGAAAACTACTCACCCCTAACCCTGAAACTAGAGCAAAAAAGAAGGCAAAGCCTAAAACAAAGGCTAAAGGGAAGGAAGTAGCAGAAAAAAGCTGAAGCAATAATCCTAGCAAATGTCAAAAGCACCAAGAAGAAGTAGAAAGTAATTGACGAACCCGAAGAAGCAGATGATCTTACAGAGCAGATCAAATATGTGGAAAAGCAATTACCTAAGCTTAAAGAGGCTTCCAAAAAAAGAGGTGGCCTAATGAGCTCCTCAAAGCGTTGAGAAGCATGGGTTTGCTGCAGTAACTGGCTGCAGTAGCAATGGGAGTAATCTATCTCTTTTCTTCTTAATATTTTTTTAGAACTACCTGTTTTAAGTTTGGGGAGAAAGGATTAGCTCTTTTCCTTTTTATTAGTAGTTTTTGTTTATCTTTTGGTTGGTGCTAGCTAATTTTGTGTGAGCGTGCTTGATGTATAGGCTACTGCTAATTTGCACCCCCTCGCACAGTATATGCATAATAAATATGTTTGTATATATAAAGAGCAACACATTTATACCTTTAGTATGCTGAATCTAGACTATTAGGAAAATTCCCTCAATATTTTGCAGTCAGGAGCTTAGTTAGTTGCTTTAGGGAGTCGTGGATATTTTAAGTTCAAATGAGGGTTTAAGCTTTGAGTTAGGCCTGCTTTGTGGCTAGAATCTGCATGCTATAGGAAAATGATTTTATATAAATTCTCTCTAAAAACAATTGTAAATACGAGTTAATGTTAGAAAAGTAATGTTCAAATTGTAAACTAAAGACCTCATTTTTCACAAAAGAAAATCTAAAACTTAGAATATTCATTTCAATTGATTAATATAGAAACAAATCAAAGGAAATGAAGACCTACAAAAAGGATAATGTGTGCCCTTTCTCACACACATAAGAGTCTAAGACTTAATTTAATTGCCGAATATATTTTTTCAAACTATTCCGAGTTATTAATATTTTTAACTCATGAAATATTTTGAGCTTCCATTTATTTGTATAACTTTTATCTGCTTCCATTTACGTGGACAACTTTTGTCTGCTCGTTATTAGTATCTTTAACTCATAAAATATTGTGTGCTTCCATTTACTTGTATAACTTTTATCTGTTTCTTATTATAAGGACCACATACAACACACGTGGAAGATTTTTAGTTATCTTGAGAAAATTTTATTTATCTATAATATCTAATTTTTAATATATTAAATGTGGAATAAGAAGGATAATCATTTTTAGACCATTTTATCTATTTCTTATTTAACAACTTTAACACAACCCTTGAGTCTATTAATTGTGCATAATTGATTATTTATTTTTCTCCTTCTTTTTTGTTCTTTCTAATTGGAATTTTTGTTGGTTAAATAGTAAATATATTAACCAAGAAGAAACTCAAAATACACAACGACAATGGGCATACTCCAGGAAAACAAAACGTCAAAAAGAGCTCAGACTAAGGACAAGCCTACAAATGAAAACCTTACACAACCAATTATCAAAGAAATCAGGTCATATGTAAATTCCTAACTTTAGTCTGGAAGGAAAGAGATTCTCTCTTATCATCCTTATCATCTTTTTTTGAATTTTATTTTAAATAAGAGAATATATTAAGTTATTTCAGCGTTAAGAAATATATAAAAAAAATTCAATCGATCATCAATAAAGAATAAAACATGCTTTTAGTTCATTTGATACATAAAAATCAAAGAAATAATTTACTAAAAATCAAACTAAAAATTGTATTCTAGAATGTGCACATATGTTCTTCTAGCATAATTAATTAACTTAAATAGAGATATTTTAGTAAGCAAGACTTATGAAAATCCTAATAGTTATAGTTATCATTTTCTATTTTTATTTACTAAGGAAGGTATTTTCTTCAATTTTTTTTATTTATATAAACAAATAATACATAAGAAACAAAAAATGATAAAATGTATATCGCGTGTACCGCACGTGTAACTTAACTAGTACATTAAAAGTGGCATGAGTTGAGAATATTTTTTAGACACCCTTATCCATTCATAATTATGCTATTATAAAATTAGCTTTGATATGCTTATCTATAATTGGTTGACACAAATAATTTCTCATACGTTAAATCAGTTAAATTCATGTCATAAACTTAATATATATATATATATATATATATTGAATTATTAAATGTGTAATATCTATAATATAATCTATAATATATATATTGAATTATTAGATTATTAAATCTATAATATCTATAATCAATAACATATAAAAATGAGGAAACTTAAAGAAACATTTGATGGAGATCTTGAACTCATGGTGCATTATAATTGGTCACTTTCATATATTTTCAGTTGAAAACTTATATGTATTAGACCCATATTTCAGGCATGTACAAAAGACTTTTAAGGGCATGTTAATGCAGCTACGACCCCTCACACTCTTGAACAATCGTTGACGTGTCACAGAGATTATCAACCCCAGGGCCTCGGACTTAGGGAAGCTTATTAACCCCGGGGCCAAGCTTGGGGAAGCTTATCAACCCCAGAGCCAGGCCTCACGGAAGCCAATCAAACTCGGGGACTATGCCTCAAGGAAGATTACCCACCCCGAGGCCTAGGCCTAGGCCTCGGGGAAGCTTATCAATCCAAGAGCCTAGGCCTCGAGGAAGCTCATCAACCCCGAGGCGTAGGCCTCGGGGAAGCTCATCAACCCCAGGGACTAGTCCTTAGGGAAGCTTACCCACCCTAGGGCCTGGGCCTCGGGGAGGACTACCCACCTCGAAGCCTAGCACTTCAGGGGAGTTTACCCTACTGGGGTCAAGCATCCCGGGATCCTTGAGGGTCGTTGATGGTGTTTGTGTGAGTCAACTTGCATTTTGACTAAGTCTCAACAAAAAGAGGTTCCCCCTTAGAGAAGGACTTAGGGGTAGGAAATCTCCCGCCTTAGTTCAAATGAAGCACTTGGGTCGAGGTAGAAGCTCGCGGGGTGTCATTGTATAAGTCCAATTCACCTAGGCCAATCAGAGATGGGCCGAGGTAGAAGCTCGCAGGGTGTCATTGTGGGGTACGAGGACATGCTGCACTGGCACCCGAGGTCATCACATGTTATGTCATACCCCACCAAGCCAATCAAAGAAGCCTGAAGCTGGGGGTTGGTCCGAGGAGGCACCCCGTCAGAGGAGAGGTGTGCTAATGTACGGAGAACAACCCAACCTTAAGGCCAGTTTTCTACTATAAATATCTTAGTAAATGCACTTTAAGAGGTACGCAACAACTTTCAACTACTTATCTACTTTACTCTCCTTCATCCCTTTACTAACTTAAGCTTCGATCTCCTACTTTACCTTTCCCTATTGCAGGTATGGAAAGAGGAGTGGTGCAGACATATTGTTGGCCTAATCTCACCCCTGAGATTTAGCTATCAACAATTGGCACCGTTTACGTGGACGAAAGGGTAAACATACCTTGCCTTATAGTTTCCACCATAAGAGTTAATAATTGAGTCAGATATCCAATAGGATAATCAGATTTAGTCGAGGGCCTGCCCCTTCTACGCATTCAAGGGAGGCCTCAGTTCCTGAGGAAGTGCCACCCCTATGCCCCAACTAACTAGAAGGGTAAATGTCCAAAGAAACCATCGAACCCAATGATTGCCGAATAGCAGAGACAAGTCCAAGCACTCACGCTATCCCTTAACCATCAACATCAAGCCCCTCATATTGGTAACCATGATCCAGAGGAGGACATTGAAAAGGAGGTGGAACAACGAGCCCAGACCGCTGGGTCAAACGCCGGACGAATGTGAGCTATGCATCATAACAACCTTGAGGATCTACGCACAATGCTTAATGAAAAATAAGGGTGCATACCAAATTCAAAGATATGACAGAAAGTGATATTGGGGCTAAGCGCGGAGATCAAACAGCTCCAAGAGCAAATAAGTTATATGAGGCGCGTCGGAGCTATGAACGTTCCCTACTCTGCTGAGGCCCTACTTCAACATGCAGAACCTCCATTCATAGAAGAGATCATACGAGCTGAGATGCCCCCATGGTTTAAAATGTCATCCATCACATCATATGATGACACTAGGGAGCCTACTGAACACTGGAGACTTTGAGGACTTGGATGGAGCTTCAGGTACCCCAGTGGCTATCATGTGTAAAACATTATTGTTAACACTTTCATCCTTAGCACGTGCTTGGTATCGGCAGCTAAAACTAGGCTCTATCTCATCATTTGGTGAACTCAAGAAGATGTTCATCCACCAATTTCTAGGAGGAAGAGACCAAAGGAAGCCTACCATCATCTCCTGACTGTCATGCAGCAGAGAGACAATAACCTACGCGACTATGTCATCAGGTTTATTGTGGAGGCCCTGAAAGTGAAGAGGTACAATGATGACATAGCCCTTACAACAATGATGGTCGGGCTAAGTGATAAGAGATTATTATGGTCCCTGGCGAAGAAGACACCCACAAGTTTCGCTGAGCTTCTTACCCCCGCGCAAAAGTATATGAGTGTGACTAAGCTCCTAAGCTCACAAGATGGGGGTTGAACCAAGGACAAGCCAAGGGAAGAAAAGAAAGAACCCGACCAACATGGAGGGAAGAAAAGGCCTCGTGAGGAGGCAAATCCACTTGAGTCAAGCAAGCCAAAGTCTTTACACGTCGACCAATTTGTTAACTTAACTCCACTAACAGCACCTCGAGAGCAGATACTCATGCAAATCGAAGATAAAGGATGTTGAGGTGGCCAGATAAATTGATAGAAAATCTGGAGCACCGAAATAAGAATAGATATTACTTGTTCCACAAATACCCTGTGTCCCATTTCCCACTTACGTCTTTCATGGCATAAACACACACCAGGTGTTTAAACTTTTAATTAAATTGATTATATTCATACTACAAACCCCCATGTATATGTATGAACGTATTTACAATCATTAACATTACAATGCAATTACATTACAGATAACATACATACAAATATAATTAAACAAAATATCAAACGACATCATAATGATAAATCAATACAACATCGAAGTTTACAAACATTAAAGTATGCGTAAAATTCTACTTACTTGGCTTCCTTAGTAAAACTAAATGTCTAGAGAATGCTTCGAGGGGTCAACGCTCAAAGTGTCAAAACTATTAAATTTACACATTAAAATGTTTTATCAATTTCACATGGTCATTGAAAACATAAAAAAAATCAATTGTTTATGACATAGATGGTAGAGTGGAAAACTAAGTCACTGCTCAAGAATAAAACCCAAATATATATATATATACTTTAATAAATTCATGATACTTCTTTTTTTACTTGTTCTAGTTATAAAACATAGAACACAACTTATATTAGGGCTTTCTAAAAATTATAAAATTCATATAGTATAATCTTGAAGCGCTAGGGTTTCACAAATTAAATTTCATAAAATTTCGAGGTCGTTTAAGTGTCAAAACATGGAAACAAATTCGTTACAGAAAACTATTTTCCTCTTAACAATATAGAAACTTTAAAAAAAATCATATAAACTAGTATACTTTGGGTTATGACCTAAACTTTATACAATATATATTTCAATATGTTGAAAAGCTACCATAAAAATTTGAGACTCAAATTCCATCGTTTGGTATACGAAAAATGAAGTCATCGTTTCATAGTGTGCAAAAAAATCCGAAATTCAGTTTTCATTAAAAATCATTTTTTTTATTGAAAACGTTTCTCCCTTATTGACATTGATTCAAGAGACTTATATGAATCATAAAAGAGTCTTAAAACTCATTATTATTAAGATCTAAATTAAGACATGTGAATCTAAACTTAAACATTTAAAAGCGTTGAATACATTGAAATAAAAAAAAGTTATGAATCACAAACCTTTGTCCTTGCTTATAAGATAAAATTCTACCAAGAAATATTTTCACGTCCTCACAACAAGGTAAACACCAAGAGGTAGAAATAGACCTTGAATTTCTACAATTCAATTTTTCCTTTGAGAAAGAGGGGTTCGCTGTGGGAGGGTTGCGAGAGAGAGAGAGGGTTGGAGATTGAGAGGGATGTGTGAGAGAGGGTTGGAGATTGAGAGGGCTGCGTGAGAGAGTATATAATAACTAGGTTAGGGCTACACTAATGTGTATAAGCACATATGTATGAATGAAGAAGGGAAAGAGGGGGAGATCGTTCAAGAAGAAAAGGAGTAATAATAAATAGTGCTAGGGTTTTTTTCTTAAGGTGTAAGTAATATAGGTGTGAGTGAGCTTAGAAAAATACAAATAAATCTAATATAAATAAGTCAACAATTTTGATAACTAATATCAATTATATTAAAATTATATTAGGCACATAATGAGTCGTTAGATCACCTTAAATTGTTTCTCTGCAAGACATTTAATTAATTCAATCCAAACGTTAAGTCAAATAATCATAGGATAAGTAAGAGTAAGTATTAACAATTAAACGCATAATTTAAAACAAAATTAGTTGCGGTGTTACAGCATAAGTCCTTGAGAGAGGCGGATACAAGTCATACTCTCAAAATGAATTAAGGATGTGGTCTTTGAGAGGTGCATTTCATAAGTCCTACTCTCAAAAGAAAACTATTGATGAAAAACATCTTCTAGACCGGGCGAAAGCAGAAGAATAAAAACCTAAAATAGGTCAACAAACAAACTATGAAAAATGGAAACTTTGTGAAAATGGGCAGTTCGAAAAAGACACGAGCAGAAACGGGCCATGTGTAAAACCACTATAAGTCTCACAAAACGAATTATATTTTTATCTTTCTAGCAAACTTAGAAACGGAGCAGGTACGAGTAAACCGGTAACTTAGGAAGAAAGATGTATGCAAATTTTTGCTAAGCTTTTGGTAAAAGAGCAGGAAAGAAGAAGGAAAAGGCAAAATATCATTTATGTAAGAAAAGGAAAATTGCTGAAAAGGAAAGGAAAAGAAGCGGTAAGACATAAAAGATCTTCTCATTAATTTGTGCAAAACGTTATAAGGAGGAAAAGTAAAAGTATAAGGAAATTAAAAGCGCATAAATGAAAACTAAACAAACTAAGACCCTTCAAAAGGCTGGTCAGAAGTAGCAGCAGGAACGGAAGCATCCAGTTCAGGCTAAGCCTCCGCAAGATCCTCAAGAAGATCAACGAAGGGCATCGGGGAGCTTTGTTGGCCTTGGCGTCCCTGTAACCCAAATTATAGGCCATTCCCTAGGCCTTATCAACTATGGCTTGGTATTCGACCTCAAGTTCAGTCTCCCGCTCCCCGGCCTTGGCCAAATCTACCTCTGCAGCCGATAGCTTCTCCTCGACCTCAATCACATTTCCCTTAATGAAGTCAAATTCTCCCCGGCAATCTCAACAGCCTTTTCTGACACCCTCAGGGAATGCTTAAGCTTTGCCCGCTCGGTGGTGACCCCCTGAATCTTGACCTCAACCTTCTTCAGATTGTCCCGCTCAGCGAGAACGGTGCCATGACCTTTTTGATCTCCCTCATCTCCTTCCTACAGCCCGCCATCTCGAGCTCCAAATAGTGGATGTCCTCGTGGAGCCCATTGTGATAAGTCACAGCCTATGAAGAAAAAATTCTAAGTACAAGTAAACAAGAAAAAAGAAAAGGAAAGGGTAAAGAAACAAAATTAGGAATAAACTAAGCAAGAAAAGCTACATGCATCAAGCTGTGACTAAGGCCAATGACCTTATCGTTAACGGACATCGGGCAGAGAGCAACCGTGTCCACATAATACTTGATCCCCTTTAGGATGATGTGTGAAGGATGGGGATCCTTCAGGTAACTGACAGAAGTCAGGACAGGCGAACCCACTATATACCACCACCACCTCCACGCGTTAGGCTCATCGGGCCTCCCTTGAGAATCGGCAGAATAGGATGTAACAGACCTCTGAGGAGTTGGAGGAGGGGGTGGAGAAGCTTCTTTCCACGCTGGAATATCCTCGGCTGCAGGAGTAGGAGGATCGGTTGAAGCAGGCGGAGGTGGGGTAGTCGCAGCCGGAGCTGGAACTACGGCACGATAGTGTCAGGGATGTCGCGGGCAGTGCCAGAGCTTTCGTTCTTGGATGGGCGTCTCTCTCACTGTCAATGGTTCCCCATAAGTTGCTCCGTAGATGTTTTGACATCTTCAACTAGAGCCCGAAATAGCACTTCTTGTTCTTTTACCTCTCGTCGCTCTTGCTCTCAGTCTCATTGTTCTTTTTCTTCTTTCTTCTGTTCATGCTCGAACTCGGTAGATTCTGAAGGGTTGGATACTACCATAAAATGAAAAGCAAGAACCGGGATGGACCGGGGAACCAATGAAGTGGGAGACGAGGGGCAGCGGCTTCGGCTACGGGAACGAGGGCGTAGGCGACATTGATTACTCTGCTCAGGTCGAGAAGGTCTATCCAGTCCCGTTCTCGGTAGTTACAGGTAGCAGAGAGGCGCGTGACAATGTCTCTTGGGATGAAGGACCTTTTATTCAGGTTCTTATTTGCATAAACGAAAAAGAGAAAAATGCAGTCTTATAAAAAAAAACACAAAAATATGAAACCGGAGCTCCAGTTACTTACTGAAAGATCCCTAGTTCGTGGGGATGATCCAGTGGCCATCACCACCCCAGTTCCCGCCGATTAGGAGGGTCCCATTCTCCCAGCCTTTATCCCCTCTTGGGAGATCCGTAATCAAATCCCACAACCTTCACTAGGACAGTGAGCCAAATTATAAGACTTGCTGCATTTTTTAATAATGTACGCGACACGGATTTCATCTACACCTATGTTGAGGTTATGCCTCTTGTTCAAAACTGCTATCCCTAAGAGGATCATATACGTAGTTGGGGTATACTGAGAAAGGGCGAGGAAGAAAGTACTAAAAAATTATTGGAAGAGAGGGGAAAATGGGAGCTTCAGCTCTAAAGTTATGTACATAGGAGATAAAGTAATCTGGTAAGGAGGACGACAGTTAGAAGGCTTTGGTATCCCATCCCCAAAAGCACATATGACATCCGAATGGAATGCATCTCGGTGACGGTCCATGAATTGGTTGAACTCGTCTTGGTTCCTAACTAAAGGGACAATGACATTAAACTCTATCTTCTCCCATGACTAACAAAAAATCCACTGAGAGAGAAAAGACGACAGAAGAGAAAAAAAGAGTAAGAATGAGGGAGATAAAACTTACAAAAGGGTAAAATTGAAGAAGAAATGAGGAAGAGGATGACTTAAAATAGGGAGTGGATTTGAAAAGGAAATACAATAAAGTTGACGGATTCGAAAAAGTGTGAATTGTAGTTACTTATGAAAAGGTGTGGCTTGGAAGGAGTGCATCAGACGTATAGTGACAACGAATGAAATGATGGCATCAGCCGTCATTTGCAACAGGCAAATCGCAAGGCGACAACTGGAAAAGGGGAAAGAGGCGTGTCCTGGAATAATCTAAAAACTCGCACTTCACTTCAATAATTGAGAACGGAAGGCAAAACGGCGCGGACAATAACTAAGAATGTGTCCTGAAAACTCGTGCTTGACGCTCCTAATGCCAATAACTAAGAACGGGAAGGTGAACGGCGCAGACAGGTGATGAAGTATCATTCCTGAAGGGCGCGTCAGTAATACTGGGAAATGAGTCAATTATGATACACATTTTCACTGTTTAATAATTATAAATATACCATTTTGTGTTGTTAATGCTTGCAGGTCCCAATAAAGCAGCAAAAAGGCAAAAAGTTAAACCAACTAGGCCCCTACCATGACATGCGTAAAGTATACTCATTACACCTCAACGAGTTAAAATTCGTTGAGTGTAATGAAGGGCAAATGAACAGGTGAGAAATCCCCAATGTACTACGTGGACGGGGAAGAACCAATCAAGAGGCAACGAGAAGATCTTCACCGTGCGAGAATGAGAAGATGGATCATGTGGTTACGATTAATTCGTCAGTTGAAAAAATAAGATAATATGGTAGTTAAAGGGAACAGGCAAAGCATGAGAGCTCACGCCTGACAAAGATCTCATAAGTATGTGAGCGATCCTAAAAGCATGAGGAGGAGGCTTCCGAAAACATAGGGAGAGGGTGATCATTTTTTCTTTTTTCTTTTTATTATTATTATTAATTTATACATATCTTACAAAATGTCTATATATATATAAAGTCTTATATAATAAATAGAGATGTAAATGAAACTCAATTCAATTCAAAAGAATACATCCAGAACATTTATTTCTCTTTTCATAAATCTTATTAGAAAAATTTATTTACGGTACCTAATTGATTCCTCCGGTGTAGGTCTATCATTGTTCTCCAAAAGAATCATACGTACAAAGCATAATAAAGAGAATAAATATTCCCACTCGGATTAAAAATCATTTATACATTTTTTTATTTTAATTCTTGAACAGAAAATACATTGACATATACTTCCACTAAGAAACATATTAAAATGAAACTGTCAAAGTCAGAGCTTCAGTTAAATTGTACCCAACAAAATCCAAACATTTATCCAACTTGTCTTTATGAAACTCTTGCTCTCAAGCAAAGATTTGAAACTTTCTTTCCTTGACAACAACATTATGTAATACTGTTTCTTTTAATGACGAATCATTAAATATTAAGTATTATATATACAATATATTATTATTATTATTATTATTATTATTATTATTATTATTATTATTATTATAAATTAAGTAAAATTATAAAATGTGAAAGCACTTAGTACCTACAAACATACCTAATCAATAATATAATCACATCACATAGAGTTGATTAATCAAACTATTCAAAGACTAAAGCCAAGTTGTTAAACTTTATTCTTAAATTAATAAGCTTTCCGATCTGTGACAAAACTAAAATAAATAAGCATTTCCCACATGCAAGCATACCCTTTAGGACCCCTTAACATTCTCTCCATCATCCTTGTTCTTCATGTTTATCATTCAAATTTTCATTTTAGATGTGAGAGTATGATATCATTCACTATGGAGGATATTTTAGTCTTTCTGCAACATGAAATTTGGCTCACTTTCTGTGTACGCAAACCAAGGATGTGGTGTGGGTAAAGAAAATTCTATGGTTCACTCATGTAATGACACAAGGGGTTACCGTTGAATCATCCCGTATGGGGTGATCTAATAGAAAAATTATCTATACTTAATTTGTCAAAAGAAAATGAAAGAACTATGTACCATTTTAGTGAAGAAAACTGTTATGTATCATCACAGTTACCATTATTATGACTCAAACCATGTTGGAAATCCTAACAGGAGGATCATATTTGTGATATGGTAATGCCCAGACGATACTGTTTTTAAATTTTTAAATTTTTAATTTTATCTTTTCATAAGATTAAATATAAGCCAGTCCATATTTATATAAATTGTCCAGACTCAACATAATTATCTAATGTTCATTAAGTATAAGAGTCATATCCTCAATTACCAAATGTACTACCTATAAGTAGACGCCCATTAATAGTAGACTAACAGTAGGGGAGAAATGTAAAAATGACTATTTTTACAGCTCTAACTACAAAAATGTTCAGAAAACGTTTTTATTACAAAAATAAACAAAATATGGTAAATCATGTTATTACGGTGTGTAATTTTGGTAAATAACATATTCACCACTGTGTAATTTTGGTAAATAATATATTTACCACTGTGTAATTTTGGGAAATAATTTATTCATCGCTGTAAAATTTGGGCTAGTTTGCATAAAAAACTACAAAAATGACTTATTTCCTTGCTCAAAATTTAAAAATGTCCAAAAAAAAATTTTACAAAAACAGCCAAAATATTGAAAATAACTTATTTACCACTGCGAAATTATGGCAACCACCGCGAAATTATGGTAAATAAATTATTTACTAATCATATTTCAGTCATTTTTGTAAATAAAAATATTTCGGCCATTTTTACGACTCCACCCTAAATCCTGTGTTTTCCTGATATTTTTTCTAAATTTTTAACCATTTTTACAGTTGAAACTTAAAAGTAAACTTTTCTGTCAATTTGGAATAAGTTAATCCCATTTGGAATAAGTTATATCACTGGAATCAGGGGCTTTAATGTCGTCGATGAGGCATCCCAGGTGCCCTTTGTCGAGGAAGTACAAGGTTATCGATCGTGACCACTGTAGAAATGTGAGACCATTCAGCTTGTAATGGTGATGTGAAGGGAATGATAATCAAAGGATAAATGTGCTGAAACGGTTACGAAAAGACTAGGAGAAAGAGAGGAAAGAGAAGAGCTATTAGCTCCTATGGTTGAGTCACTGATTTTGGACATTATTGATAAAGAAGTGTTAGAACATTTAGGTCTGATTAAAAAATACTTTGATACCATGTGGAAAAGGAGATTAGAATAACTATTCTATGATGATCTTTTGATTACCGATTACAAGCTTATTTATAAGCAGATTTACAACTCAGTAGAGAAAAAATAGCAACTAATCCTAGAAGTAAGGAACCTAACTAACAGCTCCCTAAAATAAGGAAATACAAAATTTAAATAATAACTAATAATTATATCATTTAGAGAATATATTTTAATATTTACATATTTGGAAAATATGTATATTTCAACAGATATCAACTCAGCCGTAATCTAATCAAAGAGTTGAGGTTATGCTTGATTGTCAACTTTGTTTTATTTTATGCTTTAAGATTGTCAAATTTTGTTTTATTTTATGCTTTAAGATTGACATATTGAGTTGGTGTTCAGTGCACCTTAAATCGAAAATAATTTTTTGAGTGAACATGTCTTGCTCATTGTATAATTAGATATTTGTAAGGGTAATGATCCACTGCTATAGAGTTAACCTTGAATCATCTTTACATAATGATAATAACAAAAAATAAAGAAAGATAGAGATATATAAATTCAAGTAATTGATTTTAATTTTTTTGTTCTTCTCATCGTTTGTGCATAAGCCTTTATTTATAGGCCAAATTAGTATTGTTCCTCTACAATCAACTACCACTAAAAAAAGGAAGACTAAGGAATTAAGGGGATAATGGTTGCTTTGACTCACTATCTGATGAATCTTGTTTGTTGATTAATCATGGGTTTGAGATATTTTCTATCTTTGCTCATGGGCAAGTATTGTGCCATTCTTCAATTGGTTAACAACTACCACAATACACATGCTAGTTCCCACTATATGGTCGTTTCCTTACCCATGATGCACATTTGATCCTTTTACACCATTAAACGAGAGCAATGCAGTTGTCATATCTCAATTCCTGAAAGTCACTTATTTTTTCACTACTTTTTTATATTAGCCTTTCACTAATTTTATAAACAGAAGAAAAAGAAAAATAAAGCTAAAAAATGACCTTTCATTTGGAGCGAAGCGGTTATAAAAATTGAAATTAACAAAGAATACACAAACCTTCTTCAAATTCAAATATTACGATTCTAAAATACCCTTCTATCATTCCAGGAGTTGCTATGCCTAGACAGTCTAACACGTGTTGCATGTATGATCCCACCTACTCGTTGACTGAGACATCATAATAGACGTTTAAGATCGTTCATGAGAGAAATTCATTTTATTACCTTAATGGGTATAATTCAAATATTATTAAAATTATAATTAAATGAAAAAAGCTCTATAACAATGTAAATAGAATATTGTATGATATCTATATATTATACTTGAATATTAATTTCTTTATGTAATAATGTAATAAATTAATACGAATATTAATTTTTCTATGGACTTCTTTTTTACTTTGTGTGTGTTTTTTAAGAAGTAAAAGAAAGCATCTATTTATAAAGCAAAAGACAATGACGAGCACTGATAGAAGTACTTATATTCAAAGAACAATATATGCAATTTTGACAGTTTGTAAAAAGGTGAGATTTAATATCTTCAATTTTGCCTTCTCAATGTGTTAAGAGATTAATTTATTTTTGAACCAGTTACCTCAAATAATCACAAATCTTCTGTCAAAATTGATTGAATAGCGCAAATATACAATCGAGTATCGAATATTCTTAAGGAGCAGTAGAAAAGCACAATAAAATTTAACAGGAAAAAAGTTGTCAATATTAGATGTAATGAAGCTTTAATTTGTATAGAAAATCCTTTCCATCAAGATAAGCAATTAAAAAATAGTTATAGATAAAAGATTGAGTAGAGAAAATTTTCAATATCGAAAAGAAATGTTGGAGAAAAAGGGATAGAAAAAAACTATAGAAATAAATGTATATTATATATTAAAACAAGAAAGCAAAGAGAACGTAGCTTAAAAGAAGTCAAAAAAAAATTAACACTGAATTTTCTTTTTTACTTAAGTGATAAATTTTAAAATTTAAAAACCAAAATCATGAGCAATGTCTAAACTTAAGCAATCAAAAGTTCTTATTTTGAAGCTTAATAGAATGTTATGCTGTAATGAGAGTCAAACCCTCTCCATCTCTCACCACGCTCTCTAACCATGTCAAAATATTTGTGTGACATTACCCTTTTATATTGTTTTTCTTTTTGGTACATGAAAAGTTTAAAATAAATTTAAAAACCATGAAAAATCAACTCGTGATTCAACTCATCTAAAATCGTTAATTTAAGACTCATAGCAATATAAACAAAAACTTGATTGCATTAAGATAGGTGCAATTCTTAACCTATAATATATTATTTATATTTATTGAACTTGTTTATTAATTTAACCTCCTCTCATTCTCACAACAGTGATACATCATTTTTGTTTATAAAGTTAGTCTAGCTCTTCAAACTAAAATCTTAATTTTTGATAAATTTTTTAAAATTAAAATTTTCATTCTAAATATATATAATAAAAATAATATAAGATTAATCTAAGGCAACATAGTGAGGGCATTAAATTAACAGTATTGTGGAAATTCATGAGAAATAAATACTTAAAATTTATTATTAAGTTAATATCTTGATAGTTATTTAAGAAAGTTTCAAATTTATGAGTGGACAAAATAGTCATGTGAGTAAATTCAATCATTTATTTTCATTTAGATAAAATACATATAAATGAATGGAGTGAAAAATGTACAATGGTTACAGAGCATATTATTTTGTATTAAATTCAATAGAAGTGAATATGTGACGAATTTAAAAGAATTGAAGGTCAGATCATTCTCTGAAAAATATTACCTAACCTATGACACAGGTAAATGGAATAATCCATTCAGTTATACCTCTTCTGAAAGAGGAGGTTCTAACACATACCTATACATTTTCGTAGAATAAACTGTCTGAGTGACATCAAGTGGATCAAGAATATTTATATATAAATAGCATGTGGATTTCTATATACTATAGATTATAAATGGTATTAATAGTCATTAAAATACAACCGCTAAACATTATAATATAAATAAAGATATTACAAGCAATAATAACAATAATAATATAGAATATAACATCAAATAAAGAAATAATTTAATTATAATAATATAAGAAAGACTAAAAGCATAATGTAAAAAAAATTCTAAAGAAAAAAATATTTGCAGGGACATAAAGAAAAAAATATTTGCAGGGACAAAATGAGATTTTAAAAAATTTCTCCTTCCGTAAGTAAATTTTAAGATACTAGTTATTTAAAGGTGCAATGCACGTGATTTAAGATTTTGTAAAAACAAATATAAGTTAAACTATGACATGATATGTACGTTAAAATAATATTTTTTAATATAATAATTCTTAATGGGTGTGTTGCACGTTATAAATTAAACAATAAAGACTTTATTAATATAATATTTGAAAAGGTGAAAAATTATTAAATATATGTGGAAAAAAATTATATAGAAAATTTTTATTGCAGAATTCATAAAAAAAATATTAGATTTTATTTAAATATATATAGTTGTTTCAAAGTCTATTTAGTCTAATTATATATTTTAATTAATACATTTACGTTTAATTCATTCTTTGTTTTATCCATATGTTTTCATTTCATAAAACCTTACCATTATTGAACTTAGGTTATACAATTTGCTGTTCGTAATTTAATGCAAATTGTTGATATTTATATTAATATTTAATATTACATTTATAAAAGAAAACTAAGTAATTTCATAAAGTTGTGATAGTAACTTGTCCAAAAATGTTTCTCTTTCCTTAGCCACATTTGTATACACTATAGATAGACGCTTCAAAAGTCACATTTCGATTTTAATACATTTTCAACCGCTATATTTCAAAAGTTATTTTTCATTCCTCTACATTTCAAAAACTCACTTTTTAATTGAAAATTGACACATATATTTGATGGACAAATAAAAATACATTACGTGTGCTTTTTAATAACATTTTAGGATTAGTAAAAATCGAGGTGGACAAAATTATCTAAAATAATTTCTCTTCAATCTCACATTTTAATATATTGTAGATTATAGATTATAGATGTATCAATTGACACTCAAGATTGGGTAAAAAAAAAAAAAAGCAGTTTCATAGGCCAACTTTCTTGGAAGCCCTATGTCAAGGGAAATTCCCATAAAAAGACCCTTCCAGACATATTGTAGGGATATAAAGACTCTTTGTGTTATTTTAAGCATATTAAGACCCTTTAGAAAGATTTGTTATTTTTATATAGTAAAAGACATAATTACCCCTTTATAATAAAGAAATTTCATTTGAGTCCCCTCCTCCTACCTTCTCCCAAAGCTCCTCTCTGCCAAACTCTTCTTTACGAAACGGCTCAGCTAAAGAAACCCCTCTGCGATTCCATTGTCTCTACTTCCCTTCATCTCTGTGAAACCCTTGTCTCCAGCGAAGCTTCGCCTCACGTTTCTCTTTGTCTCCGGTATAGTGTCATTTGTCTCTAGAAGTCACGCGATTACCGTTCGATAGTGTCCGCGATTACCGTCCGATAGTGTCCGCGATTACTGCAAGTTTCCCTTCGTCTCTGTGATAGTGTCCTCTGTCTCCAAACCTTTCTCCTCCAGTGAAGTCATCTCTTTCGATTGCCATTTGAAGTTTGAAAAGAATGGTAATGTCCATGGTCTTTTCTACAAGCATCCATTTGTAATTTCCTCAAATACCCAGGTCCATCTTCCCCCTCAAAACTAATCTAGCAATTCCTCTTAGTTTTAGGAATAAGTCATAGAGTGGGTTTCCAAAAATTCAATTCTGGAGCACCAAAATAGCGAAACCATAGGTTGTTTTGACTAAAATTCCCAGTAAAAAACAGTACCTGAAAGGGGCTGCCCAATCGACTGGACCCATTCCACTTAGCTATCTTATTCAAGTTGTTGAGGATGCTACTAAAACTGGTGCAGAGGTGATCATTTTTTTTCTCCTAAGTCATATCATCCAAATGGAATAATCTTCCACTTTACTATGGATATGAAAATAATCAATTTATTTCTTCACTGTGATTGATGATCTCACCCAAATTCAACAATGTGGTAGATTTCTCTTGTGATAATTGATTACACTCTGAGAGACAGACGGCATTGTCATGTGCTTGGTTTTCTCAGGGGTTCATTTTGGGACATTGATTAGCAACTTTTTCTTTCATTGTGTGCTTAGACCTGTTTGTTGTTCTTTCCAGGTTGTGATGGATGTCGCTACAAAGCCACTGAATATTACATATAATGGGCTTACTGACTTGGTGACTGGGTAAGGATTATCTAGCTTGTTTTTTCTTGTTTTTGCTTGATCTTAAAGGGTGTTGGAAAGAGGGATGGACTCTCCTATTTTGGAGTTTTTATGGATTTATGATCTCCTTTATCATATATCTTTCTTGATACTGGACATTATATTTCTATCTAAATTTTAAACTACACAATAGTTCTTTTCTACTTTGTAAAAGTAATGATTTTTTGCCTGTTATGCTATGTGTTAATGTGTTTGATAATTTCTAGGAAAAGTTCAATCCACACACAGGAAAGTGAAGTTATGAGATTTTTTATTTTTTGGTACATCCTTTCGATGTTTCCGGATATGCAGAGCAACTTGAGTGTGCACCTTGAATGGGCTCGTTTATAGTTTCAGAATGATTTCTTTGAATAGAATTCACGTTTTTATCTTATCCTATATTTTTCTTTTTTCTTTTTGATCAGTAAAAGAATGAGGAGATGAATATTTCATGATCATATCTGAGCACGAAAAGAATTAAACATAGCTTGCATGAACTGATGAAGAAATTTTTGTGACCCTGTTTCACCAGAAAAGTCTATTTTTACTAGACACATTTATCCTTAATACTTAATATCCTAATGGAAAATTGTAAACTCTAGACTAATTCCATTTAGGGGTGGGTCTTCTTTAATAAATATATGCAACAATTGGATACTTTTTAATAGCTCGTAATGTTTCCTCCTTATTTGTCATGAAAGGGAAAACGAGGAAAATATTTGTCGAAAAACCTGAAAATGTTCACGTTTTATGAATTTCTTGCACCACAGATAAGATGAGTGATGCTGCTATTCTTAAAGTTATGAGAAAGAATTTTAAAGATCCTCTAATTCTTGGAGAGGAGGGAAGAATTATAGGAGATTCTCCTTCTGATTATCTTGTGTGCATTGATCATTTAGGTTGGTGTTTTCACACCATTTCTTGGGAACAAAAAGTTGCAACCATTTGAAAAAGCTTATGCATGTTGTTAAAGGCATTGAAGATGACAGTTGATATATTTGATCATGATCATGACATTGAAGACTCTAGATTTTAGGATGTTTATTATGTGTATCAATGTTAATGTATTTGAACTTTCATACTGTAATCATGGAATACAGATATTGTGACTGAATTTGCCCGGATATTTGAACATTCATACTGTAAATCACTATACTCATCGATGTTAGGATATTTGTTGAAATCTACCTCTTTGTTGGAATCTACCTGAATATTGTTAACACTTGTCTGGATATTTGAATCTGTTAGGATATTTGAATCTGTCTGGATATTGTCAATCAATATTGTTCTATCTCTGTCAAAAAGTATCATTTTTTATGTCATAATTTGTTAATGCAAGTTGTTTGGGTGTGTTATAAGTTCAGACCTCATATTGCCTAGTTTCTATTTGCTCTGTTAGATCATGGTCTAGCAAACAATATCATGCTAGACTATGGTCTAGCAAGTGTTAATTTTAGTATAAAACTGCTAGATCATAGTCATCTGGCATGAAAAAAATATTTGAGTCACAAAATGTAAATAATAGAGTCACATAATTATCATTATCATTATCAACATATCTACAAAGCATGTTTACACAAAAAAATGCTTTGATCTATTAACAACTTCATCTTTCCTTAATATATTTACAGCTATTAACAAAGCATATCAACAACACATATGGAATCCTACCGTGAAACATTCACACAAAAAATGATTTACAAGTCCACATATCATAGCCTAGCCCACCACATCTACCACACCTCTTTCATTTACATGCTTCTCCAATCGAATGTATTCTTTTCTTCCTACATCTTCCAAATGGTCGTCTACTATTTGGGGGCAACACTGTAACACATCTAACATCATCTGATACCTGCCAATCTTGTCGACTACCAACTAGATAAATAAACTCAGCATAAGCCAATAGAAGGAACTCATTAGTGTAACCTTTTGAACATAATGAGTATAGTGGGATGTTGTGGTATCGGGCTACTGCTATTGCATGTGTACATGGTATCTGATCGAGTTCAAACTCTCGACATAAACCACCGAAGATTCTCATTGTCGATGATCTCTGCAGGTTGAGCTAAACATGCTTTAACCTAGAACTTCATACGTAACCGATGTAATGAGCAGTTCGGTTTAAGAACTGAGTATAACTTTTGTAATAGTTGTTCAAATGTGTAATCTTTGGATATATATATCGGCCTAACTGGAGTTGTACCCATTCTCCTCTAAACATCAACACTATTCGTATTTCTCCTATATCTGAAAGATTTGACAATTCACACATTTGAATTTAATATAATTATAACGATAACAAGCTTGCCAATAACTAGAAGTCTAGTAGTTTGGTAGTATAACAGTCTATTAGTCTAGTCTAGTAGTCTAGCAGTCTAACAATAAAGAAAACGATTAGAATATTGATGTTTGCTACATTTGAGCTTAAATGTGTATGGGTAAAGATTAATTTACAATTAAATTTTACTCAATTGTATGAATACTATAGTCTAGCAGTATACTAGACTATAGTATAACATCGTGTAACCGAACACATTATATCAATCAATATAAATCGGTAATACAAACGTTTGATTTTTATATATACATATTAGAATTTTCTAACTCAGATGCACAATAACTAAGTGAACATCTAATAAAAAAAATTCAACAAAGTCATAATCTTAGTGGCGTACCTCTTTGATCATCCAACTATCACTATACAAAATTATATTTTTCGGAGTCCACCACCTTCTTTCTAGAACCACCTTATCATTGTTGATAGTAAACTCAATAATTTTAGGGTTTATGTTAGTGAAAGATATGAGTGAGCGTTTGTATCAATGAAGAAAACAAGTGAAAGATTGAGTGAATGGATGATAAAATGAAAAAAAAAAAAGAGGTCGTGTGAAAGAAGCTGAAAAAATAGAGCATAGGAAGAGAAGAGAACTTAAATTAGAGAAAAATAAAATAAAAGGGAAAAATAAATAAATAAATAAATAATTATGAGTCTATGAGTCTTAAAATAAAAAGTACACAATTACCTATTTGTTATAAAGAAAAGGCAAATTTAATTAAAAGTAGGGGGTCTTTATATCGAAAAACGCTCTCAACGTTTGGTCGTAAAATTTCTCCTATATCAATATCCCGTCAGTCTTCTACGCTAATTGGTTGGGACCCGAAAGATGAATCATTCCCTACCTGATTCCTGCAAGTAACTCGCAAACTCGGGGCGAGATTACGACAGCTTCTTCTTCTTTTCCTCTCAAGCATGAAATTCCTCATTAAACAGCCTTACCTCCACCTCCACAAATCCTCTTCGCCTTCACAATTCTTCAACTCCAATAGCTTGTTATTTCGAGCATTTGTTTCACACTGGACTCCCACTCTTGATATTCTATCCCAAACTCTTCAACCCCCACAACAACCTTCGACCTATCTTCCTATCAATACCCAGGCCACAGATGCATCACAACAATCAAACAAAGTCACATTGCTTCATCATAGGAATTCATCACCCTCTCTAGCTCTTATCAGGTCTTTTTCATTTTCTAGTTCAATCTCGTGTCTTCAATCCCATAGTAACTATAAACTGTGTAGCACTCACTTTCTCACTTCATCGAAACAGCCGAATCCCAATTCCGAAACTATACTCTGTGATCGAATTTCTCATGGAGTCACTCAAATCAGGCCATTTTCCACCAAAAAAATCGATCCTGCAGAAGCATCGCTCTCCACTGCACCAAGTACTATACCGATAGTATCTGGGGTAAGTTCTCCATTTGAGAGTTCGCCGCCAATTGATGCGGGCTCTTCGATCAGAAAACCGATCAGTTTATGGCCTGGGATGTACCATTCTCCCGTTACCAATGCTCTATGGGAAGCTAGATCAAATATATTTGAAAAGCTTGGCGATGCACCTTCGCAAAGTGAATTGGTAGCTAAATCTCCATCCCAGAGCCGGACTAGTATTCTTTACAAGTTCTCGACTGATTATGTACTTAGAGAGCAGTATCGGAACCCCTGGAATGAAATTAGAATGGGAAAGCTACTTGAAGATCTTGATGCTCTTGCTGGGACTATCTCATTCAAGGTTCTAAGGCATCTAAAACACTTTCTATATCTCAAATATTGCTTTTAACCATTTAATAGCTGAGCTCCGATGTCAAAACTTAAATGACTATTTTCAAAGTGCTAGTTAAGGGGAAAGAAGCTTGAGGCTGCTAATGGTGGTAGTAGTACCATCACGTGTCCGGCAGTGACAGATACTTATTTGTAGCCGTCCCGGCAGTAAACAGAGTGCTTGTTGTGTTAAACTGAATTAGTTGCAAGAGCTATATAATATTGTTCCCTGACACTCAGAATTTGTAGTTCTAGAAGGGCTCAAATGTATCTATTTTGTTTTACTCACTATACAGAGAGTTGTCTTGCCTGCCTGAGATCCAAGCTATCACATATGGGGATATGGTTTAGAACTTGGTTTTTTACTTTAAAAGTCTAGTTTGCCTATTCAATTAATAGATAGTTATGTATCAGGTATTTATTTACCAATGTCTAGAACGATTCATTAATTTGTGGTTCTGAGAAAATATACAACTGTAGTGTATTCTTGAACGATTCATTAATTTGTGGTTCTGAGAAAATATACAACTGTAGCGTATGTTGATTTTATGTCATCTGGAAACTAATTTGGAAGTTACTAGTCAGTCTAGTTACTTTCTCATTAGGTATGTGGCATACGGTATGCCTGACTTTTTCGATATGAATAGTTCAATCGATTACAATATTTAAGTTCTTGCAATTCGTGTTTTCATATGCGGTCCAGCACTGCTGCTATGAGGATGGTACAATGAGACCTCTATTGCTGGTCACTGCTTCTGTTGACAAGATTGTTCTGAAGAAACCAATCCGTGTGGATGCTGATTTGAAAATAGTTGGTGCTGTTACATGGGTCGGGAGGTCATCCATGGAGATACAACTTGAAGTGACTCAATCCACCCAAGGTAGTGTGTGTGTTCTTTTCAAACTTTTCATAATTATATTACAAATCTATCGGTCAAACAATTCTCCTCATCATGCTTTGCCTGTTCTCTGGCTCTTAATATATGCGACACTTACAATCCTAAAGATACTTCTTATAGTTATTAAAACCTAACTTACGACCTGATGAAAATGCTAGAAGACAGTTACAAGAAGTGCATATGTCAAACAAAATATTTGCAGAAGCACTCAGTTCTGATGACATTGCTTTTGATCATTATTTTATGTGGTTGTAGGTTTGCAAGAGTAGCTGATATAATGAATTAGTGATATCACATAAAGCATTTTCCTGTTAGCATGGCTTATAATGTGGAGAGGGATCAGTGCAACAGCAACTAAGCAAAAAAAATCTGTTAAAACTTCATTCAACATTATGCCTTCAAAATTTGAACTTCTCTGCTTTCTATGATGTCTACATACAAGATCTTTTAAGTCATCAGTTTCGAATATGACAATATTCTTGTCGTATATATTGCTTCTTGGGTATGCTTATTGTGTGACTCTTTCTGCAGAGACACAGAATCCATCAGAGGCACTTGCTCTTGTAGCGAATTTCACATTTGTGGCTCGTGACTCTAAGACTGGAAAGTCAGCCCCGGTTAATCGAATCTCACCTGAAACTGAACAAGAGAAGTTGCTTTGGGAAGAAGCAGAAGAAAGGAACAAAGCACGAAAAAAGAAAAGAACAGAAAATAAAAGAAATTCTGAGGATGACGACATGGATAGAGTCAATGCATTGTTGTCCGAGGGGAGAATATTCTGTGACATGCCGGCATTGGCAGATAGAAACAGCATCCTTATTAGGGATACTTGCCTTGAGAACTCTTTTATTTGCCAGCCACAGCAAAGGAACATCCACGGTCGAATTTTTGGAGGATTTTTAATGCGAAGAGCATTTGAACTGGCCTTCTCAACAACTTACGTCTTTGCTGGTGTGGCCCCACACTTTCTAGAAGTCGATCATGTTGATTTCGTTAAACCTGTGAGTTCGGCTACCACATTACTTATCAAAGTCTTAGCTAATGCCTGTTGTAGTTACCACAAAGTTAAATGCGTATTAGTGGTGTTTGAATTTCCTGTTTTCTTCAATCCTCCTCTGATCTATTTCTTGATTGTACACTATTTTAGGTTTAAAAGGCGTGTATTAAAGTCATGGGTTAGCTGAAAAAATTAGTGGAAATGAGAAGAATGTTTGTTGAATTTGAAATTTAACTTAGATGTGTCTATGGTAGATCTGGAGAGATAATTTGGAAAAGAATCTTCATACTCATCTCTTATAGTTAAAATCATTGTGTTCTGGTTTCTGCATCTTCAGTACAGTTTATGGTAGTGATGAGTCTTAATTATGATATGTATGCTCGTGTAAATTAGTGATTTTGACAGACTAAGGTGAGTAGTAAGCTTTTATGTGGACCTGATGACAATTAATCCATTTGGGGGAACTTAAAATTGTAACTTTTCATTCCTGCAATTTGTATTTATCCCAAGCCCTTCATTCAAGGTTAAAGGACTTTGAGCTTAGCATTCATTTATTGATGATGCAGGTAGATGTTGGAAATTTCCTCCGTCTCAAATCTTGTGTTCTCTACACAGAACTTGAAAACCCAGCTAAACCTCTGATAAACGTGGAAGTTGTAGCTCATGTTACTCAGCCTGAGCTCAGATCTAGTGAGGTGAGCCCCTGAACATAAGCATTCATCATTCATTTATCAAATCATGGCAATATCTAATTTATTGTTATACCTATTTCGGATTTTTCCCATTTCACAAGTTATGGGATTCATAAACTGTCGGCTTCTTTTCGACTGTATTACTTATTGACCACCAATTAGTTATAGGTAATTCAGTGACAAAGGCATTAAAGGATAGACTGATAGGTATCAAGTTCGTTATTCGCATTGAGGTGACCTGAGCTGTTGAAATCTGAGCCAACAGTCCAAATCAAACTAACATAACTCAAACAGGAGGGAATCCAAATCCCCTTTGGTGTCCTTAAAGAATGCCACAGCCTTTGGTCTTCTTTTAGAAAAGTATTTTCCTCATGTACTGAGTCTGCTGTGTTTGGATGTTTCTTTTGTAATTTGTTTGCATGCCGCAATATTGATTCTTGGCAATTTCCTACCATTCATTGCTCTATTGAAATATTGACTCTTGAACATTTTGATAATGCAATTGGATCAGGTATCCAATAAATTTTACTTCACGTTCTCTGTACGTCCTGAAGCTATTGAAAGTGGGTTTAAGATTAGGAACGTGGTTCCAGCTACGGAAGAGGAGGCTCGCCGGGTGCTAGAACGCATGGATGCTGAAGGCTCCTCCTAGTTTGTAAATTATTGTACACTCAACTTTCTTTCTGGTGTAGGGAGGGGCTAGCATAGCAAATATGGAGAATGTAAAGTTCTTTTATTTTATTTTATTTTTGCAAAAAATTACACTTTTGATCTCTATACTTTTAATTACACTAGACCCTTAGATTTTAAAAGATTTTAACTTAGACCTGAGATTTACACATACGTGTCACATTAGACTTTTCGTCCATCTTTCTTCGAATAATCTTAACGATATTTGAAACTTTGGGGTATAAAGTGAAATGACCCCAAGTATTGGGTCAAAAGTGTATCTTTTTTCCTTATTTGTTCACTCTTCATCGTTTGCCGAGAATTGTTCTTGCAAAATCACAAATCTGAAGAGAGAGAAAGTACATACAGTGTAACTAAATTATTGACAAATTGGTTGTACACGAAATTGGCTTAACAATAGAAGCTATTTCACACTTTTTTCAGATGTTCTCTCAGGGTATTAAGTTGACACCAACCCACCACCCATCTATTGATCAGGAAAATCAACCACCACTCACAAATCTTCTTGAACGTTAAAAAGTTTGAGAACATTTTTTCAGATTCATAGACAATTTTCAATGGAAAACCAATGAGGTTGTTAATAAATAAGATAAAATATACATTTAACCCCATGCAGTTTGGTGTCGGTTTCAAAATAGAGCTTCAACGTTAAAAAGTCTAATTCAAAACTTGTAATTTTATAATAATCTCACGTCAGCTACGTGACTGAAGACATTAAGTGGCAACTAAAAAATTGCTACGTCGGCGATAATTTCTTTCTCTGTGTGAAGGAGTCCTGATCAGTACNCCTCCCACGTTCTTCATCATGCAAGCCTCCGACCCTAATTCCATGAAGAAGGTAGAGATGTCAATTGATCAGATAAAAATAATAGCATCATACCCATTGTCATCCGAATTGTCTGTGTCCTCGCTTACTGAGACAGTTTGATCTTCGCCGACTTCACTTCATCCATCACACACAGGAACCTCACTCCACAAAGACAATAATATTTTTAAAAAAAGTTCTGTTAAATTGTCTGAAAAACTTTATTATTGTAAAAATGGCTGGAATACTGTAAATAAATTATTTACATCTGAATAATTTTGATAAATAAATGGTTTATTTTAGTTATTTTTTATCATTTTTTTAAAAAAAAATTCTGCCCAATTTTTGGGCCAAGATAAGTGCAGCTGTGCATAATTTTAATAACTAAATTTTAAATGATATATTAATTATTCATAAATTAATTTTTTAAATTATTTTAATGACGATCTATCACTTGATCAATTATTTAATCTCTCTATAATTATTCTAACTGAAATAGTGATAGAATGTCTGAGATGAGACTATTATGAATTATAAGATCTGGACTAAAAGTTTTTAAATCTAACGTCTACTTTAAAACTGACACTAAATTAATCGCAAATGGTCGTGTATTTTGCCCTAATAAATATAAAGAGAAAAATCATGGGGTTTTTTAACATCTATTACCAAAAAGCTTCATTATGAACAAAATGTACAAGCAATTTTCTGGCAATGCTGATAAACTTGATACCAACATGGCAAATATTCAACTATATATCCTGCGACTAAATCTTTAAATCTTCTAATGTTATTCCTCCATATACTAACAATAGGATAGGTATTCCCCAAAATCTTGCAAGTGAATTATGGTTACAAAAAAGAGGAACAAGATACTAATTACAGCTTTAATATCTATAGCAAGCTCTACTGATAAAACCCAGAAGAAGAGCAGCATAAACAAGGAAAAGTTAACAGTTCATCAACAGCTAAGATGAAGATGCGCTTTCATCGTCCGAGGAACCACAATGATGTCTTCCGGTGGGAACTCCAGGAAATGCCAGTTGAACGATCGGATTCACAGGAGCCGAAAACGGACGAGCTGAACCAACTATAGTTCTTTCGTTTATTTTCCCAACCTCCTTACATACGTGATCGAGGATTGAAAGGAAATCCCTCACGATCAGGAAAATACGGTAGGGATGAGCCTCTTCCTTAGCTGAGTTTCCATGGAAATATTCTGTTATTTCCTTCACCATTGAAAGAGCAACACTCTCTTGGCCCTTCACCCTCACAATCTCTTCCTCTGCCTTCCTCAAGAACTCACTCAGCGACTCTGAGAAACCACTCGTTTTTACCGTTACGTCCTCATTTAACTTCATAACCTCAACAATTTTTGAAATTCCTCCAGCAAGTTTTGCTACCTCATTGCTTAGCACATCTGAGTCCATTGCAGCAGCCTTTTTCACATTGGAGAGCTCCCCGCTTAGACTTGAAACAACTTGCAGGCCTAGCTTTCTAAACACAACATCATCACTAAAAGATGATGGCTGAGTTTTCTCAGATGCTGGGCTCTGATTAGTGCCAGAAAGACGGAAACCTTCAGCTCTAATGATTTCTTGCACCACAAAATGCAAAAGAGTGGTTTTTCCGTCAGTTCCCTTTATATCAACGAGTTTGAGGAGAGTGTCAAGCTTGAAGGCATGAGCATCGCCACGGTTGGTCCCAACGTTCATGCGGTTCCCAGTTTTCAGTACTGCTTCAAGAAGCTTAAGGAACATTCTGCTGCTCCTCAATTCTTTACAAGCTGCCTGTGATATGAAGAAATTATGTGACTTGCAGTAAATTTTTACAAATCCAAATCAACTCGGAAAAACCAATATCACGAAAAAATGAGATGAACGGAAAGGAAAAGATCGTTCTACCTAAGAGCACATGAATAGACAAGACATACTATTAGTAGTGACCCCTACACCAAAAAGAGGGACGAGAAAAAATATCTGATTTCAGGGTCCTTTGGTACCGGCCACAATATGGTACCGCAGCTTTGTCTGAGGTACATGCAACATATTCGAGATGCATCATTGTTCATACAAAGTACATGCAACATATTCGAGATGCATCATTGTTCACACTTTGAGGTACCTCACTACACATTTGAATTACCTACGTACCATATCGGTGGGTACCTTAGAATTTTCCTTGATTTCATCATTGAACAATTCCTTTTGCTAATTCATTTACCACTTTTTTGTCAAGGAAAGCATTTACTATATAAGTTTATCTGAAACTGCTTTATTTGTAGCACCATAAAGGAAAAGATTAGAAGTAAAAGGGCTACCTAAGAAGCTGAAAGCTACCGCTCAGAATCGCTTACGACATTATGCCGTTGTCAAACATATTAGTGATCATAAAATAATAATTTACTTTCCCTAAATATAGGAAGCGGCAGAGGCACATACATTAATGCGGTGTTATAAAATGATAATGATAAATATAATGGTGATTGGCTGCAAGGACTTGTGAAATCTGAATAAAATTGTTAGAATTAGAGATACTGAGGCAAATAGAAGAGCTAGAGAAACATGAGGAGAATACCTCAAGAATTTCAAAAGACCTCTTAAGGTACTCAATTTCTGAATCAAAATTGGCAATATAAAGCATTGCATCCACCCTTTTAAATGCAAAAGGTACATCAAGCACTGCCTTGAGAAACTTCTCAGCTGGGCCTAGCTTAAATGGTGATTCATCTTTAAATTCTTTCAGTTTACGCTCTTCTTCTTTGGTTGGCGCCATCTTTAGCAAACTTTCAAGAAGTTCTGCACCCAAAGTATCTGCATTGCCTGCTTTCAAGCAAAAAATTACTTGCATAATCAATACTTACAGACAAGTATTGTAGTACACTAGCACGCACTTTGCTTAACATAATTTACTTATGTCAAAAGAACAGTTTTTGGAGAATCTCTGGAAACAAGAAGTTCACAGAAAAGTACATATTCCCATTTTGAAACTGGCAAAGCTCATACAATGATGATTTACAACTCAACAGTTTATGGTATAGTTGTTCACCTTTATCATATTATGGCAATCTATATAGCACAAAATGATGGGGATACCAAGAAAGATTACACAAAAATCATTAGTTACCTTCCGAAAGGCCTTCGCAAACTTCTTCAACGGTCACATTGAGTGCCCTTAACAAAATTGCAATGTTCTGGGACTTTTTTTGGTCAAGAACTCGATTCTCTTGGTTTGAAGAAGGAAGAACTTGGCGCCGAACGCCATTATCATTTTGTGTTGACTTCGAGTTATTTACGGTAAACAAAGTTTCAATCATTTCCTCATTTAACCTGCAATGAAACCAAATATCTCCAATCTTAGAGCAGATATTCATACTCACGAATGCAGAGAGTGGCATCTATTCCATAATAAGATGCTATAACTAATAAATTTCTATGAATCCAGTCGGGAATGTACTTACTGAAAAGAGCTTGACTTAATCTGATCCCACACCATAACGTGATCTGAGCTTGCTCTAACCTTATCCCAATGTAATGGCTTCAACTTTGGCTTTGGAGTTTCTTCATTCATTTCCGTAGTTCCATTGGTTTTAGCATGTTCAGAGGGAGAAATTGGAGTCAAATTTTGGAACCCAACTGGTCTTGAAGGAGTCACAAGGACCGGTGGCCCTGAATTCGGTTCACTACAAAGCCCCGAAGTGATAGGTATCTCCCAGAACTTTGGCGGTGGAAATGGCGGCGGTGGAGGCGGCAGTCTAATTGGCACTGATTGCTTCGGGAACAGTTTAATTCTGGTCGGAGATTGATTTTCTTGAACTGATGCCTCAGAATTTCTTGAAGGCGATTTCTGGCTTGTGCCTGAACCCTCGTGTGCCGGTGAAGACGCTGCAGATGATGAAGATGATGAAAGGGCTGATAACTGAATCGGTCGTGGCGGCAGCGGTCGCAAGGGACCTGGGAAACTGATAAAAGAGTCGGGCGATTTCGATTTGAAACTTGGGGGACTCAAAATCGATTGCGGGGGAGAAGGACTATTCGAAGCCGAAAGTATTGGGGAAGCAGATTTTGAAGACGGATACGAAGGGCTCCTCAAATTGAAGCTTTTAGCAACATAATCATCAGCTTCCATACTCTGAAACACTCTTCGGGAGGTCGAGCCGGTGTGACTCAGGTTCTCTTTCCCGCCAGATGAACCTCTCGGGGAAAAAAACTCTTCTTCATCGTCGTCCTCGTCGTTTTTACTAGAACCGGCCTCGGAACTCCTGTAAGTTTGCGTGAAATTGTGGCGGGGAAGTGGTGGAAGAGGCTTCAGCTCCGGAGATCCCATGTTCTGTGGCGACGAGCTCGATACACCCATTCGAACGCCGGGAATGCTCAAATCCTCCACAGTCTCCTCATCGATTCCTCGGGAATTTACCAAAGTGCCAAGGTAGAGAAACTCAGAGCTTCTATTTGAAATGCTGCGGGGCTTGTACCCGCCATCGGATGGGGGAATATTAGGGGGGTAGAGGCGGAGACTGTCAGCTCTTGAGGCCTTACCGACAGCATTAAATGCACGATTTCTACGGTAATAGAGAAAAGCAGCGAGTGCGGCAACGAGAGCCGCCGAGAGCAGAGAAACGGGAAGAGCGACAGCGAGGACGTTGGTGTGGTGTGGAGAAGTAGGCTGAGGAAAGAGAAGGGTGGAGATATTGGCGGGAAATGTAGCAAGAGCAGTAGGAGTAGGAGGTGGCGGTGACGCACGGTAGGATGGGAAGAAGGGGTTTTGAGGAGTGGAGGAAGAAGAGGAAAAGGGGAGTTTGGGTTGCTGCAGTTGGGGTTGAGGTAAGGGAGATGACGAAGGAGGTTGGGTTGGAGGAAATGAGTCTAATGGAAAAAAGGGTTGGTGGAGGAGACGGCGGTGATGATGATAATGCGTGGCGGAGGAGAGGTTGGGTAGGTAGAAGAGGACCGCTAGTAGAAATAAGATTCCAGTGGGCATTGTGGTATAGAGGTAAGAATGATGCAACAATGGAGCTTCGCTGGTGGGGACAGCTGTAACCCAGAAAACTCAGATATAGGCTCCGTTACCCAGAAATCGGTGCTGCTAGAGAATGTTCTGAAATCTACAGAGAGAGTCTACAATGGTGGGGAGAGAGAGAGAGAGAGAGAGAGAGAGAGAGAGAGAGAGAGAGGAACAGTAGGAGAGGAGAATGGTAGTTCAGGGTCGCCCCAAGAGAAGCCCCAATGGGGTATTTGCTATATTCTCACCCATGAACAGTAGGAAAGAGGAAGTGAACAGAAGCAAGTTACAGAATGAAGACGATCATAATTATGAGAATCTCAACAAACCAAGAAAGAGAAAAGATGAGAGGGAGAGAGAGAGTTAACGTGTGAAAAGTGATAAAGAGTTTAGAGAAAAATGGGTAAAAAGAAAGAAATCCACAATGTCTGGCAGACAGGACAATGTTCATCATTGGGATTTGCAGTGTAATTTTACTGGTGTAAGATTCTTACTATTCTCAACTCCTTGGCGAAGAAGAGAAAGATGAGCTGTTTTACACTGGCAGTTGACAGTGGTGCTGGTAAAAGTGAAAGGAATAATCACTTTCTTTCTCATTCATTTTCATTTTGAAATTTTGATACAATTACAACTAACTCCAAAAATGTTACATATAATTTGAATTTTCTTACCTTTATATTATTATTATTTTCTTAAAATCGTCTGAATGCGTCTCACATGTTCAATAGTCTTATTTGATAAATTTAGAAACAAGATTCGAATTGAATAGTCTTAAACAAGAAACGAGAAATAAGTTGAAGATCAATCAACGAATGATATCAAATTCAGATACCGCAACATTCAACTCATTAACTTAAATCTTCTCACTATTATTTTAATACCATTAATTATATACTTTTTTTTCAAAATAACTTAATCTAGATACTATAAAATCTTATAACATGATCATGGTCTTAAACGTTATTTTTTTTAAACACTTAATTATTTAATTTTAGCGAGGTATTTTAAGGCCGTAAATTTAAATTCATTGGTCTGGATTTATGTAGCTCCACGCTTCCTTATGCGCGTGGACAAAGTGCTCTAATCTGACTTGGAGGGTGATGGCAGAAATGATAATTCATTCTTACCCCCATTGGCTATTTCTTATGCCCCTAGTTATATTCAAGTCTTCTAAGGCAGTGTTGAATTGAAGTCGAGATTTCTCGACAAAAAAAAACAGAAGTCGAGAATAATCAAAAGAGTTAGACTCCATTTTTTTGTATTTTGTACGCCTTAGTATTATTTCTTTTCTACTGTAAAACAAAAGTATTTTTTTTTTCTTCTTTTTTTATTAAAACTGTCAAGCACATTAAAGATGAAAATTATTTTATCATACTAAACTAAAAATGATATGTTCAGATAATTGATTTTCGAATCAGAAATATTAAATTCATATTTTTTATATATAATTTTATATCGAATCAAAACAAAATTTTAATTTTATATTATTTTTTTCAATAATGCTATAAAATTTTATTTTTAAATTAATAATACCAAACCAAAAAATTGAACCGAAACTCACGATTTGATTCGGTTCTTTTAACATGAACGGTTCGTTTAGTTTGGTTTTATTACAAAACCAAAATTTTGATTTTTCACCAAAAACCGACTAAACTGAACCGTGAACACCCCTAGAGCACATCAACATGATTTTTTCAAATGATCTTAAAAGTGCACTCTTAAATACGACTATTATTTAGAGCGCTCCTCATAATAATTGAACTTGGTTACAAGGAAATTGAGCACATTTCTTACTTAACTGAAGTCGATATAACTATTATTTCTTTTCTTTTCTACTATAAAAAAGTATTTTTTTTCTTCTTTTTTTTATTAAAACTGCCAAGCACATTAAAGGTGAAAATTATTTTATCAAACCAAATTAAAAATCATATGTTCAGTCAATTGGTTTTCGAACCAGATCGAAACATTAAATTCATATTTTTTATATATAATTTTATATCGAACCGAAATAAAACTTTGATTTTATAATATTTTTTTCAATAATACCATTTTAAAATTATTTAACAATTTATTTTTAAATTAATAATACCGAACCAAAAAATCAAACCGAAACTCACGATTTGGTTCGGTTCTTTTGACACGAACGGTTTGGTTTGGTTTGGTTTTATCACCAAACTAAAATTTTGATTTTTCACCAAAAAACTGACCAAAGTGAACCGTGAACACCCCTAGAGCACATCAACATGATTTTTTTTCAAATGATCTTAAAGCGCACTCGTAAATACGACTATTATTTAGAGCGCTCCTCATAATAATTGAACTTGGTTACAAGAAAATTGAGCACGTTTCTTACTTAACTGAACTCAATATAACTATTATTTCTTTTCTCTTTCATTTAACTAATGTTTTTAGACCCTCAACTATGATTAGTTTTATTTTAATACTCAAATTTTCTTTCTTTTTTTTTTTAATTCCTGAATGAGGGGTTTTTTCAGTTTTGGATTTTAAGTTACTTTTCATGCCAAAATTTCCCTTCATTTTCGGTAAACCTAAGTGTTTGGGGGCAGTTTTTCCTTCTCTTTGGTAAAATTTCCTTTCTTTTTTTCCATATTTTTTGTTTGTTTTTAAAAAAATATAATAAGATAAGATATTTGACCACTATATTTTATATCAAATTTTAATGTAGTAGTTCAAAAACTCAATTTAACCACAAATATTTTCACATTGTTTCAATGTGATCATTTCGTCAGTCACAGTTAGTATTTTTAACATGTTTATTAGCATAAGATGTTACTTTGTACGTGTGTCACGTCAGTAAACATATTAAAAAGAGTAAAGCTGGCTGGCAGAATGATCACGTGAAAATAATGTGCAAATGTTGATGATCACGTGTTCGATACGAATGAAGTTTAGAGTTTCCGGCATGAGATATGGTCAATAACTTTTATGTGAAAACATCAGAGTTTAATTATTTCTCTTTAATTTTTTATCATCTCCGCTTCTTACGGTTCGTTGGTTGTAGTCTTAAAAAAATTGATCTAGTTTTTGCGAGTTTTTTGCATGAAATATTAAAGTAATCTTAATTAGTTTTTGGGCTGACAACTTTCCTATTAACTTTTCAATTTAACAATATTTTATCTTATCTTAAAATTTTGTCATTAAAGTGTATCATTAAAACTTGTCAATTAACTTAAATTTTCAGTATTCTTATTTAACTCATACCAAATGGCTCTAATCTGTTATGTTTACGATTTTGTTTAAGTGTTTTCTTTTTTTTTAAATTGAGGATAAAATGAAAACATTTTTTGGCATTTTGACATTATTTATAATTACGATTCAATCATGTTGTATATTAATATATTTAATTCCAACGATATAATTGAAAAGTAGAAAAAATACTAAACATTCTCAACATTTTACCATATATCTAGCTATGTGTACCAAACAAAATAAATTTGTGCTTCCATGGAAAATTCGGCCATAGTGGGCAGTGAGTTTCCATAGTATGATTTAATGTGCTTGGAATAACAGTAAAGGGGTATCTCAAATATGTTGACAATAGTAATGCTCAAGTATTAAGTGAATGCATCTCAAATATATTTGAGGTACTTAATAAAAACTCTTGATATGATACTGGGATAGTACCACATAAGCTCATATATTTCCGTATTCTGAAATTTTGATTCCATAAATCATTTAATGACTATCTCATACCAAACGATTCTTGAAAATATAAATTAAGAAACAAAATAAGCATACACTATGCTATTGAAATTAAAAGTTAATACATTAACTTAAAAGTAAAAAAATTAACAAGTGATTTCGCTGGAGTAAATGTGGCTCCATACTTGTCTAAAAATATAATGACGCATTCGTTTATAATTAGATTCAACAATGTGTCATGCACGTTATATATAAAATTAATTATATAGTGACACATATAATTTTTAGATATTGTATATATTAGAAACTCAAGAACATAGTGCACAAAGCAAGATGTGTTCAATTGAAATTATATTATATAACAATGATCTTTAAATATCATAGAAAATGATTATTTATCATCAATCTGCACATTCTTAAAAAATAATTATATCATTAATAGAATATTAAAAAATACGTTAATATATTTTTTTAAATTCATTTATAATGAACTTTCATGTAATTAATAACATCAATATTATATAATATAATTGTCTATATACAATAACAAAAGGAATTATTAATAGATAAATTATTGACTGAAAAAGAAATCTTCATTTATAGAAAGATATCTAGATTAATTTTAGGGACATCCCCGTTCAGGTCGATTGAAAATAAGCATCTCGTTTTTTGATAGAACAAGAGGTGATTTTAATTTGTCGGATGAAATCAGACACCACTAGGGATACATGTTCTCTTATATTCTTTGGAACATGAGAATGCGTTATCTTCATATTATATCAGACGTTAAAATACATCACCATAGGCTGCTATGTTTAAAAATTAAACAATCTAATTCTAATTTCTGATTATTTAAAACCAAAATCAATGGTCTACACTGCTTTTAATGTCGTAGATAATATCTCACTCAATACGCTACTAGATGCATGATAGGTAGCCAGCAAGGGTTATTTGAAAATTTATACCATTTTCAATTTAATTAAAAAAATTTATATTATTTTTAAAAATAAAAAATTTTATACCTCTAGCCCACTAACTTGATATAATCATTTTTAATCTCTCTCTTCACTTATCATTTCTTTTTATTTCTCAATGCACATGTCAAATCAAGTTAATAATATACCATTATTCTACTTTATTTTTCAACGAAATTTTTTCATCTATTTGAAGGGTTCAAGTAGTTTTTTATGACTACTTAAAACCTTTCAAGTAATTATTTTTTTCAGTCATCATTCATACACCAGACGACTACTTGAACATTTCAAGTAGTTATTTATGACTACTTGAAGGGTTCAAATAGTTTTTTTGTCAGTCAATTACTCATATTTCAGGCAGCTACTTGAAGAGTTCAAATAGTTATTTATGGTTATTTGAACCCTTCAAGAATTTATTTTTTATTTGATCAGTCAGCAACTCAAGCGCTAGTACTACTTGAAAGTATCAAGTAGCTTTTTATGACTACTTGAACAATTCAAGTAGCTTTTTATGACTATTTGAGTCTTTTTACGTAAAAAAATAAGAAAAATAAACGTTGAGTACTTGAAGGGTTCAAGTAGCTTTTTATGACTACTTGAACCCTTCAAGTAGTTATTTTTTTCATTAGTCAGCAACTCAAATATCAGGTGACTACTTGAAAGGTTCAACTAATTATTTATTACTACTTAAATGGTTCAAGTAGTTATTTATGACTTCTTAAACCCTTCAAGTAGTCTTTTTTGCCAGTCAACAACCCAAACATCAAGTGACTACTTGAAGGGTTCAAATGATTGTTTATGTTACTTGAACCTTTCAAATAGTTACTTGATGTTTGAGTTATTGACTGACGAAAAAAATAACTACTCAAAAGGTACAAGTAGCCATAAAAAGCCATTTGAACCCTCCAAGTACTCAACGTTCATTTTTTCTTATTTTTTTGAAAATAAAAAAAAAAGCTCAAGTAGTCATAAAAAGCTACTTGAAGGGTTAAAGTAGTCATAAAAAATTACTTGATACCTTCAAGTAGTTACCAGTGTTTGAGTTATTGACTGATCAAACAAAAAATAACTATTTGAAGGGTTCAAATAGTTATAAATAACTACTTCAACTCTTCAAATAGTCATCTGATGTATGAATAATTGACTTAAAAAATAACTATTTGAACCCTTCAAATAGTCATAAACAACTACTTGAAGGGTTCAAATAGTCATAAAAACTAGTTGAAGGGTTCAAATAGTTATAAAAACTACTTGAACCCAAGTAGTCACTGGTATATGAGTGTCGTGTCGACTGATAAAAAATTAGTTGAAGGGTTCAAATAGTCATAAAAACTACTTGAACCCTTCAAGTACAAGAAAAATGTTCGTTGAAAAATAAAAAATAATAAGAAGATATTTATTAAATTGATTTGACATGTGTATTGAAAAAGAAAAAAAAATGATGAGAGAAGAAAAATAGATCGTAAGTAGTGATGTGAAGTTGATGGGTCATGAGTATAAAATTATTTGTTTTCAAAGGTATAAAATTCTTTAGCCAATTTGAAAAAGTTACCAATTTTCAAATAACCCACATTTATTTCCATTTGTTTACAACACTCAATGTTTTGTAACAAAAAGAAATTACAAATACTTGAGCCACTTTTTTACGGCTTCAGCTAATACAATTTGAGGTTTGTGTTAAAAATTATATATGTATTAAATGTCCTTATAGTTATATTATATTAAAAAAATTGATATGCAATTTTAACTTTAATTTTAGTTATGTTAGATTAAAATTTAATTAAATTAAAAATGTTAGACTAAATTTTAATAAAGTTAATTTTAACTAAACTAATAGAATTTATAACATAATTGGAAAAAAATTTATTTAGTAATATACTTATAAAAAGGTATAGAATTAATTTTATCTAATTTTTGCTGTAATTAAATTATCTCTTTATTATCTCATTAAATTTTTAATCTAAATAAATATGAAAATTTAATTTCAAAATAAGTACAAAAGATTGCAAAGACTGACAGTGCGGGGAACATCCAATAGCGTATTTTGTAAAATTGGTGGAATGTATATGGAGAATAGGCAAATCCTAATAACATAATCTTTTTCTCAAACCAAGCCAAGCTGACCTCAGTTCCAAAACTAGCAGGAGAAGCCGTACCCATGCAAAAGGATGAAAATGCCACAGTGAACCCGTGACTCGCGGATGTCCAAAGCCTGAAGAAAACGATGCCTGTCATAGCTTATAGGGGCTAGTGCCACACTTTCACCTCCTCTGTTCTGTCAAAAAGTTACAAGACAAACAGTAATTTTAGCTTTTCTACCATGTCAAACTCCCACTTGCTAGATTACCGTTTCACCCGGATGCGGACACTCACAGATGATGTAGTTGGATTGGATCTGACTCTTTAGATACGATCTTTAAAATGTATAATATGTCCATCCACGTATTTTCTCCAAATATATGAAAAATATGTGACCTTTTGGAGGAGAAAGCTCTGTTGGTTAAAATACGTATTAGATGCATATAATATGTATTTTTTCACTATCCATCTTTTTGTCCGTCTACGAATTTTCCCCAAATATACAAAAAAATGCTTGACTTTTTGAAGGAGAAAGTTTAGTTTGCGTATAATATGGCCAGCGTATTATACTGGGCGAACTAAACGCCAACCCTATTCTCAACGAAGATGAAGATGAAGACAACTCATTTACACTGTTCTCACTTCTCAGCAATTACACTTCTCACTCCCCTATCTCTCGGAGAAGACGAACTACGAAGACACTTCTCACTCCCCTTTCGCCCATCGATTCCACTGTTCTCACTCCCCTCTCTCTCACAGAAGTCGCGTCTTCTTCGAATTTCAGAACAAAAACAAGGTATCAGATTCTTATTCCCCCTCTCTCACTATTCTCTCTCTCTCTCTCTCTCTCTCTCTCTCTCTCTCGGGTCTTAATCCCAAAATCAGAGCTTGAAATGGAAAACCCTCTCCTCTGTCTCTCGGGTTCCTCTGAATTTTGATTGAAGTATGAATTTTGATTGTTTAATCTTTGAATTCTGATTGTTTAAACTGTGAATTTTGGTTGTTTTCTGAGAATTTGGAATTGAAACCCCTTTCCCTCTCTCTCTGGTCTTCTTCTTCACTATGGTCTAAACCTTATCCCTTGTCTCTCAGGTTCAACTCTGAATTTTGATTGTTTAATCTTTGAATTCTAATTGTTTAATCTTTGAATTCTAATTGTTTAAACTCTTAAATTTGGTTGTTTTCTGAGAATTTAGAATTGAAACCCCCATTCCCTCTCTCTCGGGTCTTTTTCTTCACAATCTGTGAATGAGATATGAAAATAAATGTAATTTCTAGTGTATGACAGAGTTCTTCACTATATATTTAGTGTTCTCACTGAAAAAATTCTAATTATAATTTTGGTTGTTTAGTGTTCTCACTAAAAAACTGTAATTTTTAGTCTGTAGTTACAAATTTTAGTGTATTACAGACTTCTTCACTATCTGTGAATTTTTTAGTGTAACGAGAATCGGGTCTTCTTCTTCTTCACTATCTATAATTTTTAGTCTTCTTCACTATCAGTGAATGAAACCCCCTTCCCTCTCCCAAGTCTTACTCTAAAAATTGTAAGTTTTAGTGTTCTCACTGTAACTTTCTGTTAATTTTAAATTTGGTTTATGTTAATTCTAAATTTAGCTTAGTTGATTATGAATGATATGAACTTTGATTGTGCTTAGGTTTTGTTGATTCGGGTTCAGAATTTCTAAATGTGGATAATCATGGTGAGGAAAAAGGATAAGTTTTGGGATTATGCTGAACAGTTAAATAATCGTTTTAAATGTAAATTTTGTGAGAGAGATTTTATTGGTAGAAAAGAGAAGAGCAATGTTGATAAAAAAATTGCTCAATTTTTCATCATGAACAATATCATTTAATGTTATTCAGTTTAAGTCATTTATTTACATGCATAAAGTTTTAGGTGATTTTGATAGTGGTTATATTGTATCTAGTTACTCAATGCTTCATAGTAAGTTAATACATGAGGCGCGAACAGATGTTGAGACTTATGTTACAAGTGTAAAAAAATCATGGATTAGCACATGTTGTAATATTATATCAGATTCATGGACATACATAAGGAGACGGTGTTGGGTCAATGTTATCGTTCATCGTTAGGTGTTATTTTTTTAAGTCATTTGAATGTTCACAGAATAGATTAACTGATGAGTATCTCTATACATTCTATCATCTGTCATTGATGAAATTCGGCCCCGAACATGTTGTGCGAAGAGTTACCGATAATGCTTCAAATTATGAGTCGGCTGGTTGTATGCTTATCGGAATTTTTTTAGAATTATTTCTATAAAGTAGTGTGTAATACTGAATTTAATGAATTAATTATTTTTCAGACATTTTGTATTACTGAATTTAATGAATGAATATAAGTTTTTCTATTAATTAAAGTATGTTTATAATTTACTCAAGTCATTGAACTATTATCAACATAAGAAGAGTCAACAATGAGTGGTCTTCCAGACAAACTCTTCTGAAATAGTTCATAATGTTATTCACAGTTTTAGAATTGACTGGACAATCGAGTTCAATTACGACTGTTAGGTTGAATTAAAGGATGCCGATCTTGGAGCATGAGAGTGGAGACTCTACCCGTTGACCTAGACATATTATGGAACATGTTAAATAAACCAGTAATAAATTAGTTTGGAGCAAAATCGTTTATCTAGTTCTAAATCTAATTGCTTACACTATAAGAGTGTTTTCATTATTATCTTAATCCTGAGGTGAATACGAAACTTGACTTAGTTACTTGTGGCCTTTGATATGCCAAAGAATTGAGTTCAAATTACCGGACAATATCTCGGTTGTTGGGATCGCGATTCAACTATGTTGGAGTTACGTGATTCACATATATGGAATTCGTGGCAAGATTGTAAAATGTAACAATATCACCTTATACTTTATTGATGGGTGTGTGAATAAATAAATATGGTATGGTACTTGATGAAATGAATTTTTGAGTAAGATATGATGAATTGTGCGAGACAATTTACTGTTATGTCTTTTTATTAACAATCAATAAATGAGTTAAGAAAATAATAATTAGAGTGGTACAATGGTAATTTTATATCCCGCTCTTGTTATTGATATTCACGAAGAATAACATAGCAAAATATTCTATGGACCGTAAAATAAAAAGTGTTTATTTGCATTAACAGAAAATTTAGCACGCATGAATCGAAAGTTGATTTGGCATTGGACCTGTAATGAAGTCGTACGATGTCAGAATTAAATAGATCGGGAATTTATGGAGATAAATTCGTCGACTATTTGAATTTTATAGCTTTATTCATGTGAGTCTATTCGGTCTCAAGAATAGCTCATGAGAAACAACGCCAGTTGGACCAAAAATATATTTTGGAGCAAAGTATGCTTCCTGAACCCCTACGTGATGGGTATCGTCACTAAAGTAATGAAGAGTAAAAAATTAATGTTCAAATTAATTAATAGTTATTTTTTAATTATTGAATGATTAGTAAATAAATTAATTAATTGATAGAGATCAATTTAATTATCAATTTAGATTGATGAATTAAGACATAATATTGGCTTTCAGGAGATGTAAAATTTCTACAATTATAGTAAAGGGAGGAGAATTTCAGAAATTTACAGTACAGGGCTATATATGTAAATTCTATAATCTTTATATAATGAATGACATTAGGGCTACTTCCTAAGTGTGTTGACACAGCCTTGATCACAGTGTATGATTACACATAGCAAAGAAAGTGGTTTCTCTATCCCCTCCTTGTTGCCACCAATTATTATTCACGTTATCACATATACGCGAGTAAACATATAACTTGTTCATGAACATAAACAAAGCGAAAAAAATGTTTTTTCATTCTGCTGTCTTGAGAGCTCACACTCAATTCCTGACGACATCCTATTGGTGCGAAGATCGATTCAAGTTCTATGAAGAACGAAGGACACAAGACAATCAATAGGATCCCACCAAGTCAGAACTTCTCCGATACAAGACATGTATAATATTTTTTCCACCTCTTCTAAATCGTCAACCTAAATATGCATGATCATAAAATGTTTTATATGTAATATGATTAAATAGTTGATATGGTTTTTTTTCACCCACAAATCGTTCATGGTTCATTGTTTTTCCTTAAAAATTTTAAATCTTGATCCAACAATTGATATCAGAGCCTTGAGTTCTTGATTATGAATATTTAGCAATTAGATGTATGTATCAATGGATGTTGTGATGTTAGCATATATTGTTTTTGTATGGCAGATTCAAAGCATGTTTGAATGTGTTTTATGAATGGATCGGGATCGTTCGGCTCTAGGTGTTTATTTTCAATTTTAGAATTGATGTACACCGAACTTGAGGCATATGATTTGATGTAATTTAACTTTTTCAAAAGTTGTAAATTTAAATTCCATGTAAATTTGTCGTCACAAGAAAATTCATCGTTCATCGCCGCCATTCATAGTCGTTGCTGCAGTTCACCGCGCCGCAGTTCACCGCCGCAGTTGCCACTATGCTGCGTCGTCTTCTGCTGCCCCACGCTGCCGTTTTTCGTTGCCGCTCGCCACCATAGGTTTCCTAATTATGGTTTAGGAAACCATCGGAATTAGGAAAGCTTAAGATTTTAAAAACTTTAGGGTTTATGAAACCTTGAGTTTTTGGTAACTTTAGGGTTCACGAAATATTGAGTTTTTTGAAAACTTTAGGGTTTAGGAAACCTTGAACTTTTGGAAATTTTAGAGTTTAGGAAACTTTGAGCTTTTGAAAACTTTTGGGTTTAAAAAACCTTAGGGTTTTCTAATTATGGTTTAGGAAACCATCGGAATTAGGAAAGCTTAAGATTTTAAAAACTTTAGGGTTTGGGAAATCTTGAGTTTTTTTGAAAACTTTAGGATTTAGGAAACCTTGAACTTTTGAAAATTTTAAAGTTTAGGAAACCTTGAATTTTTGAAAACTTTTGGGTTTAGAAAACCTTTGGGTTTTCTAATTATGGTTTAGGAAACCATCGGAATTAGGAAAGTTTAAGATTTTAAAAACTTTAGGGTTTAGGAAACCTTGAGTTTTTGGTAACTTTAGGATTTAGAAAATCTTAAGTTTTTTGAAAACTTTAAAGTTTAGGAAACCTTGAACTTTTGGAAATTTTAAAGTTTAGGAAACCTTAAGTTTTTGAAAACTTTTGGGTTTAGAAAACTTTAGGGTTTTGCTCAATCCACTCCCTAGAAATTATTTTATTTAATTCGGTAATTTTGCAACACTAATTAAATAGAATTTATTTTATAAATTATTTTTAAAAATAAATCAATTGACTAATTTACTTGGTAATTTATTTATCAAAGTAAAAATTGTTGGAAAATTAAATTTTAAATTAAAATTTGAATTTTAAAAATGGGATTGACTGTTGTAAAGAGTTACAAATTGGTGGGACTTTCTTAAGGAGAATGAGAAGATCACAGACGCCGTGAAGATTAGTATTTAAATTATTACAATTTTTTTATTATTTTTTTATGAGTTGTAATTAGACATGAACCATAGAAAGTTAATTTTGAACGAGTGATTTATTATTAATCTCGTATCATCATATAACATGACATATAAAAATATGAATATGCCAAATCAAAATGTCATGCAGCATGTACATGCATAATTGTAGTTTAAATTTATGAGTTATAATTCAAATACAATGTGAATTTTATAAAAGGTTTAAATTTTAAATTGTGATTTAAATTTTATAAAGTTATAAATTTTAAATTGTGATTTAACTTTTATAAAAGTTCATAATTTTCAAAACTTATTTTTTAAATTTATAAAAAGTTAATTTTTTTAAAAGGTAAAGAAAAATCAATATTTTCAAAAACTAAGTGGGATGGTTGTTTATGTTGAAATGTACTCAAGGTTCCCACGCAAACTTGATCGTGGCACAAGGAATGGTTTAGAGTTGCCCTAGTGGTCCTCTCTTTAGTGGGAGAAACCTGAGAATCGTGTGTCTTTGAGTCATCGAAGGGTCACCAAACCATTAGTGATTGGTTAAGCTAGATATAGTGACATCTTGAGAAGCGTTAACTAAACGAGAGGAGTCTCGATACTAGGAGATAGCTTCGACATTGTCCTTAGACGAGACATGCTATCATTGTTGATCGTAACTTCATGGAAGAAATATTTTTTATTGGATTTTTAAATATTTTAGTATTTGCATAATCATACATCATACTTTCCTAAATAATGAGTATTTATTTACACCGCTTTATTTATTATTTTCAGTAATCATGTCACTATCTCTAGTCTCAACTATCTTAAACATGAACAAACTTACTGGTAAAAATTACATTTATCGGAAGCGTAATCTTGATATCGTGCTGACGGTAGAAAAATACAAGTTTGTGCTCATCACCCCGTGAACCCTTGTGCCTATTGCTGATAGACCCAAGAGGAAATGATGCTTATGCTTCTTGGTTGTGCTCTGATGAGATCGTCAAGTGTTACATTTTGGCTTCTGTTAGCAATGTGTTGCAACAACAACATCAGAACATGGAAACTACCATTGATATGATGTTAAACATCACTGAAATGTTTGAAGGTCAGGGTCATCAAGTTAGACAGGCTGCTATGTGAATCTTGATAAACTATATGATAAATGAGATGTAGATCATCGGTGTTGAGATAGATGGCGAGACATAAGTTGATATGATCTTTGAGACTCTGCCTGACACTTTTGAGAACTTCAAACTTAATTATTCAATGAATAAGTTAAGATACTCACTTCCAGAACTGATGAATGAACTGCAAGCTATTGAGGCCGTGTTTCTGAAGGGCAAGAGGAAGACTGGAGAGGTAAATTTTACTGAAAGCAAGCCTTCCACCTCTGGTGTAAAAACGAATCACAGGAGAGATCCGAAGAAGGTTAAGAAGAAGAACTCGAAAGTTGCAAAAGATAAAGGCTCGTCAAAAGTGGACAAGTGGAAATACAAGTGTCATCATTATGGAGCCGCTGGCCATTGGAAACGCAACTGCCCAGATTATCTCAATGAGTTGAGATCTAAATGTATAGTACTTGTTACTAAGGTCTATTATGTGAATGACTTTACTTTTTCATGGATTGTATATGTCTTTAGCCACTAACTATATATGTTGTTCCTTGCAAGGGTTCAGGAAAACTATAATTGGAACTACAATGGCGAGTTCAGCTTCCGTTGGAGAAATGGAGCACTAGCATCGACCGTATATGTTGGAACCATTAAATTGTCATTTGATAACAGTTCTATAGTTTTACGTGATATTTATTATATCTTGGTTTTTAGGAAGAACCTTATTTTAGTAGCTAGTTTAATTGAGCAAGAATTCAATTTGGATTTCATTGATAATATATTGATATTTTTAGAAATGATTGCTTAGTTACTACTGCACGTTTTAAATAAACTGTTTTATGTAAAACTAATAGTTCCAATTATATGTGACACTGAAGTAAATACTGATTTATAAAGGGATAGTGAAAGGTTGAAGTCTAAATCAACCGATCTAACCTATTTGTGACACTTACGTCTTGGCCACATAAGCCTGGACATGATTAAAAGACTTGCAAAGAATGGTCAATTGCAAACTTTAAGTGTGGGATCACACCCCACATATGACTCCTGTATAGAAGATAAAATGACCAAGAGACCATTTTCAGCGAAGGGTGAAAGAGCCACTCAATGCCTTGAATTCGTACATAGTGATATATGTTGGCCATTGAATATCCAATCAAGAGGAGGTTATGAATACTTTATAACATTCACTGATGACTACTCACGTTTTGAACATGTTTATCTAATGCACCAAAAGTATGAAACCTTTGAAATGTTCAAAGAGTACAAGAATGTGATCGAAAAGCAATTAGAGAAACAAATCAAAACACTACGATCTGATCCTCGTGGAGAGTACATGCTAGGAGAGTTCAAAGACTTTTTTAAGGAATAAGGTATTCATTCTCAACTTATAACTCTAGGCACTCCAGAACAGAATGGTTTGTCATAGAGAAGGAATCAAACTCTATTAGATATGGTTAGATCCATGATGAGTTATTCATCCCTCCCAGATTAAAGACGGTGCCTAGTACACCATATAAAAGATAAAATGGACGAAAGCCGTCCGTAAACCACCTTAGAATATAGGGATGCCAATCACATGTTCTGAAACCAAAGACAGGCAAGTTGGTCAAGTCGATCATAATTATGCATGTTTGTAGGATATCCTAAAGGAACGAAGTGATACATATTTTATAGTCTAACTGACAAGAAAACATTCGTGAACATGAATGTACATTTTTTTGAAGAGGACTACATAAGAAATGTGAAGCCGATAAACACTCTTGTGCTAGAGGAATTATTGAGTGGGAGGACAATGACTCCCCAATCATGAACTATTTATGATTTAATAATGGAAAAACCACAGCAGGAGCCAGGGCCTATGGAGTCTCGACGTAGTGGGAGGGTTGTTAGACAGCTTGACATGTACCTGTCTTATGGAGATGCCTTGACAACAGTCTCAGATAATAATCATGATAAATCTATTTCCTACTCACAATTCATGGATGGTCTTGAAGCACATCTATGACAAGAATCCATGAACATTGAGATACAATCGATGTACTCGAATGAAGTCTAAAAACTTGTAGATCCTCTTGAAGGGATAAAACCCGTAGGGTGCAAATAGATTTATAAGAAAAAGAGAGGTCTGGATGAGAATGTGGAGACATTCAAAGCTAGGTTAGTAGCCAATGGCTATACCCAAAAGGAATGTATTGACTATGATACCTTCTCGTCAGTGGCCATGCTTAAATCCATCTGAATCCTCATATCCATTGATGCTGCCATCGATTATGAAATCTGGCAGAGATGTCAAGAAATTTATCTTCATAAATTCCTGACCTATTTAATTCTATTCACCGAGTATTTGAATTCTATAGTTTTATTCATGTGGGTCTATTCGGTCTTACGAGTAGCTTATAAGAACAGGAATGAGAAACAACATCAGTTGGACAAAAAATGTGTTTTGGACCAAGGTATACTTCCTATACCTATACGTGATGAGTTTCATCACTAAAATAGTGAAGAGCAAAAAATTAATGTTCAAATTAATTAATTATTATTTTCTAATTATTAGATAATTAGTAAATAAAAGAAATTAATTAATTAATTGATGAAGATTAATTAAATTTTTTTTTTTGGATTGATGAATTTGGACATAGTATTAGCTCTAGGGAGATGTAAAATTTTGACAATTACAGTAGAGGGAGGAGAATCTTGGAAATTTACAGTATAAAGGTATATGTGTAAGTTCCCTAAGTGTGTTGGCACAACCCTGATCACGATGTGTGATTACACACAGCAAAGAAAGCAGTTTCTCTCTCCCCTCCCTGTTGCAGCCGAAATTTAGAGGAAGAAGAGAAATTTGTTTCTTCTGTTGTTTTGATAGCTCACACTCAATTCCTGACGACATCCTATTAAGAAATATTTCTGAATCCTACGAGTGGTTGTTGGCGCGAAGATTGATTCAATATTTTACTAAGAACGAAGAACGCAAGACAATTAATAGAATTTCACCAAATCAGAACTTATCCGATACAAGAAAGGTATAATATTATTTTCACCTTTTCTAAATACTTCAATCTAAATATGCATGATCATAAAATATTTTCTATTTAATATGATTAAATAGTTTATGTGAAAAAAATATTATTTTCCACCTACGAACCATTTGTGGTTCATTATTTTTTCTTAAATTTTTAAACCCGATCCAACAACAATATCATTGATTATACAAAACTAAATGTGCAGCCCATGGTATTAATTTATTGTTGAAGAAGGAACATTATAATCAAATTGGATGGGGTGAAAGTGATGATGCGAAAAAGATAGTAGATTACATGTATCATATGGCGTTGCAATTGATGAGAAAATACACAAATAATAAGGAGTTGAAATTTCCATGTAAGACTAGGTTTGCTTCGAATTTTTTTAATGCTTCAATCGATAATTGATCTTGAAAATAATTTGAGAATTTTTGTTGTATCTTCTAAATGGAGAGGTTTGAATTTTACTAAGATTGTTCAGGCTAGGGAAGCGACTACAATAATTCAAGCTAAGTCTTTTTGGGTAGATGTGAAATATTATGTGAACGTTGTTGAGCCTTTTGTGAGAGTTCTTCGTTTAGTAAATGGCGAAAGGTCTACAACGAGATACTTATATGATGCTATGGAGAGCGCAAGAGAAGCTCTTGATCAATTTTGTGTGAAAGATCCCTATCATTATTTTCTTAAAATGAAAATATTTAAACAGAGAAGAGAGAAGAACATTCTCCATAAGGTACATGCTACTGCTGCAATTCTTAATCTAACTTATATGATCTGTGAGAAATACAAAGAAGATAACATCGATATTAGAGAATGGTTGAATATCTTGTTCAACAGTTGAGTTCATTATATTAAAGAGATCACCTAGTAACTGAGTTGGTTAAATATTGTATGAAGTTTTCACTATTGTTCAATTGTACATCCACTACTCTGATAAATACTAGCCATCCTCATAAGTATTTATTTGTTTTGAATTATATAGGTTTTATTCCAATTTCATTTCTAATAAAAATTACTTTTATATATAAGTGTTCGGTGACAGCTTAATGGTTCGATCTTCGTTGTATTATAAAAGATAACAATTAGAATTTTGAGTCAATCGTTTAGCTCATCAGCTTGTGAAAGAAATTGGAGAGCATGGGAAGTAACTCAAACCAAAAAGAGAAATAGATTGGCACCGACGATGTTGGATGATTTGGCGTACGTGAGAATGAACTCTTTGATGATGACAATGTACAAAGGCCGTGAAGTAAGTGATATGTCGCCTATCAATCCATTTGTTGAAGAAGGGTTCGAAGAAGAACCAGGTTTTTTGGATGGGAGTGGGATTTTAGATGACATGAGTTTGTGTAACTGGTATGAGTTTCTTCGAATCCCAGATGAATCTTAGGCCCGCTTCGATGATACTTTTACCACCACATGATCCTATCATTTGATAGTTTTTATTAATTCAATTAGTTTTTATGGATTAATATATTTATGGATTGATCGGTATTATAGATCGATAAATTGTATTTTGGATGAAAATAATATTTTAGATTGATGACTATATTTTGGAAGAATACGATAGTATTAATTGAACTATATTTTGATTTAGGGGTACTTGTAATAATTTTAGAAATGAATTATGAATTGAATATTCATTATGAATGTGTTTGAGAAGTTTTTAGAATGATTTTTTATTGTCATATTCATAGGATTATTGTTATATTAATATATATTTATAAATTTTACAATTGTATTCTTTATGTTGAATTTTTTAAACGAAAACGTATAGTATTTGTTTAAAACCTAAATCTGAATTTTTATGTATCGTGTATTATTGAAGAATTTTAACTGAATGTTTGATCGTTTAATTCTTGAATTACACATGCCGAATAATACTCCGTAGCCGTTCCCGAATTAACTAATTGTGGATATGACTGAACAAGTCTGATATAATTTCGTCACTATCGTAAAAAACTCAACGATAAAGAATCTGGATCTGCTCTACCCCTACATTCCTTTTATCCGCTCACACTCTAAATATTTAATATTAGGAACCTGCTTACTTACATCATCATTTATAGAATACCAAAAACTTAATATACTTTTAATAATATTATTTTACTTGTTTTAAACTATAATATTTTACTATATTTTTAAAATAATAAGCAAATTTTTTAATTTTATACATATTGATACATACTATTAAATGATATAAAAAGCATTAAACACTTAATAGATACTGAAGATTTTCATCTAGTTGACGATGCACTAAAAAGAAAAGGAAACTAAGCGCTTGTTTGGAAAGTATATTTATAAACATTTTCTGCTTAAAAAAACCGTTTGAAAACATGTTTTTCTAAAACAAATTCAAAACTTTGATTTCTCCTTTTCCATCTTTTTTTTCTTTTCCTTTTATTTTTGCCTTTCTAGGCGTCTGAGCTTCCTTTTGGGAGGTCAAAGCTGTGGGTGAGAGAAAAGTCCAAGCCATTAACGCCAATGCCCGAGACGCCCCTTCATCCTATCATTATGTGAGTGAACAGGAAAAAATCCCCGAGAAGCTCCTTTCATCCTATCCTTATGTGAGTGAACAGGAAAAAAATCACTCAAGACACGTGTATAGAAAGATCAAATCCTAAGAGGATGCGTGGGCCACGAACATGGCAAGATTGAGGAGGGGGGCTAAGCCGGAAAGAACGCAGAAGCGGGAGACCTCATCAAAGCGGGAAAGAACACTGGGGTGGGATGTCTCGTCAAAACGGGAAGAGCCCAGAAGAGGGAGACCTCATCAAAGCGGGAAAGAACACTGGGGTGGGATGTCTTGTCAAAACGGGAAGAGCCCAGAAGAGGGAGACCCCGTCAGAACCGGGAAGAACGTTGAAGCGGGAAAGAACGCTGAAGCGGGAGACCTCGCCGAAGCGGGAAGAGCCCAGAAGCTCGAGATCTTGTCAGAACGGGAAAGAACGCTAAGCGGGAGACCTCGCCAGAACGAGAAAGGAAGGAATAGAAGAAAAACAAAGATAGGCGAAAAGACCCGAGATGACAGACAAACGACAATGATTGATTTAGTAAAAGCTGAAAATATTCAGATGATACAGATTGATAGACCACCAAGTGACTGTGTCTGATTTGTTCGAAGCCATAAGTAATCATAAAGTGACCGTGATTGATGGATGACTGAGCGAGACATAAAGATATATATATACCAATATACTAGAGGAATAACATATTCAGACAACTAAAAAAAACTTTGAGTCTCTAAAAACTCATCCTACTCTTAAATTCTCATCCCATTCTTTTTTATTAACACATATAAAAAACTAGACTTTAACACTGTTGTGGAAAAAATCATTTATTGTGAGAAACCAATAAAAATGTAATGGTCATGGAAATTATAGGCTACATCTCCCTAAAAGCACAACACCTTAGAATCGAGAATGCCCGGTTGAAAGCACGAGTTGGACCATATATGTGCGCTAGCCGAAAAGTTTCTGGGTCGTCCGAAAATGTCCTTGGCTTCTCCGATAATTGATGTGACATCTAATTTATTTTATATAAAAATCATAAAATAATTTTCTACAATAATTATTCAAACAAATTATTTTCTACACGTGTTTTAATAAAAAAAATTTATGCTTATTTAAAAGGAAAGCGAAAAAATAAAAAGGAAGTATCTTTTGTAATTTGCTGAATATTGTAAGAAAGCCTGAATTTAGGACAAACAATAAAGCAAAAGTCAAATTAAGACAGTAGTGCTCAAAATTTATCTTCATTCGAGATTCGATTTATATAAGTGGGTCCTAATTAGTTGAACAAAAGCTCCTTTTTTTCCCATGTACTATTTTTTTCTCTCTTTTCAAAAATGTTTTGAAATCACTTTATTGGCACATGTAACTACTTAAATTTCAATTTGATTGCACGTGTATCAACTACATTTTCCATTCGATTCTATTAAGAATATTTTTAATATTAAGAATTATAAACCATATTATAAAGTGTAAAGAACAAGTTAGATGTGTTTTTAAGTGTGGCGTCATGTTACGACTTTTTTTTTATCAAGAGAAAGGAGACACGGTATGGAGTTTCAATCTCAAGATTAAGAGATTCAAATCTCACGTATAATCATTTTATCTGAAATGTCAAATTACTCATATTATAAGTTTAAATCTCAACATTAAATTCTCAAATGAATCTTTTTGATATCATATATTATAGCTATTCTATGAGAATTAAATTAATGAGAATATGATTGAATATAATTAGATGTCTTAAATATAAGCTTACGATATTTTGAAAGAAATACATGAAAATCTTGGACATATAACCGAAAATGTCATATAACAGCATTGCTAAGCAAAATATATGCACGTTTTAATATCCTAGAAATTGAATTAGTTTCCTCATACGTCCAAGAGTTTGTATGCCAAGATTTTGAAGATAACCATTACTTTTGAAATTAAATGCCCTATTAAATAAAAAGAATTTATAAAAAATATTAGAATATCATCAAATGATCATTCCACTCTTAAATCAAGTCAGAATTTATAATTTCAAGAAAAAAATATATAAAGAATCGTATTTTAAAATAGAGTAGAGTTGATTTATCTTTTTCCATTTTTTTATGTTACTTGTTTATCTTTAATGTGAAATATTTTTTGTAAATAAAAAATAATTGTGGGACTCCCTTGTTCTCCTTATTCTACTGCCTCTCATTGTGTTCTTTGTATGTGGTCGGACCTAATTCCGTACCACGTGTAGACCACATGCAAACTCCAATAAAGAGGACCGACACATTTGAAACGACATAGTTTGTGTGTCTAAGCTAGTGCTCATACAAAAGCACATATTAATTATTTAATGTAATTTTCAAATATTACATATGAAAGAGGAGAGAATGTCTTTTTGGCGCATCAATTGGGACAATGACTCCTAAAAAATTGAATGTCATCATTTTTCTTTTCTTATTAATGCCGTCTCTAAATAAGGACTGTTAGCATTGTTTTAATAACAATAATTTATTTTACAAAGAATATTCATCAAAGAGCCGAGTTTAGAGTCACATTGTTGAACATAAGTTTTAGTTGTTCGTGGTAATCGTGCGTCTTTTATTGGGCATGCGTATTTTTTTATGACTTTTATTTTTATTTTTTTTATGATTTTTAACAAACAATACTATCTAATGGTTTGTCAGTATGTATGATTATTAGATAATTTTTTTTCTGAGTCAATCCACCTTATTTAAAAAAATTATTTTTTTCTGAGTCAATCACTATAAAATTGAGTTTATATTACTAAACAACCGTGGCGTTAGGTATCCAAATAAAACTTTCACTAGAAAATATTACAACAAGCTAATAACATTGACAATGGCCTGTATACTATTTATTAATGGGTTTAGCTTTAGCTAGTAAGATTATGAACACCTCATGTACCTTTAAATATAAACTTTAGTTTATAAAAAATATGTTTTCATTGTGAAATCATGTAAATTTTTAAACTTTTTAGTTTAATTATCTCAACCTTGTGTAAATTTATTCCAACATATGGTTTGTTTTAGATGTAAAACTTTTAATGAGGTAGGAGTGGGCCCTCGAGTCCAAATCAGGGGGAGCAATTCACAATAATTAACCAATAATGCAATTTAAAGTGCTTCAAGTTATTATTATGTTTTAATTTAAACTATTATTACATAATAGTTTATTATCTGATGGAAGCGAAACTATATTTAATGCAATAAAGCTTACCGGCTGTGAGTGGCAAAGAAACCAAAACTGTGATTTTCCAAGGGCGTTTTTTAATAAAAAGTTCAAACCTAAGATAATAAAATGGTAAATGTTTGTCTATCTCATCTTTCTCATAAAATTTTGATAAATTAGATTGATGTAATTGATTAAACTCTACATTTTTATATTAGAGGTTATAGATTCTAGTCATATTCTCCTTAAAATTTATAATGTAACATTGATAAAAAAACATTTCTCCCATGAAATTTTAATTGTAAATATTGATACTTGTTATTTTAACTTTAGTAAAAAAACTTAGAACAAAAATCATATTAGGTGACCTCGTATTCCCTCGCTAGGAGAATTCATCGCTCAAAATATGAATGCAATACAATACTTCAATATATATGATAGCATATTAATGAGAGAAGCACTGAAATTTTTCCCTTCATTAGAGGGTGAAAGGGGAAAACCACTCATCTAATCTTCTCCAAATAAAGTTCTTTTATGTGATAATACCTAAACTTGTAATACCTAATGCACCACCCGTAGGTTTATGAGTTTGTTGATGAATCAAACTGGTTAGATATAAAGATACAAAGAATTATCACTCTTAAGTGCTAGTATAGAAAGAGAGATTAGTTTCCCCACTTTACCCTCAAATGAGCTATGTGTAACTGGTGCTGTCACTTTTTTGTTCAAATCATTAATGAAGATATAATAGAAACTATCAAGGATCAATTATAGAACTAGCTCACTATAGAAAAATAAAGAAGAGAATGACCCAAAAACTAGTAAATTACACAACTGGTCAAATTTTATAGTAGCTCACCATGAAAACCATAAAAAATTTTGAATTGGCAAAAATATGAATGCAATATAATATTTCACACTACAAGAAAAGACGCTTTTAGCGACGAAATATATTTTTCAATAAAGGCAGTTTATAGCGACCAAAATTTGATGTGGTCGCTAAAAGTTTGAAGAAAGCAACGAGATTACGCTTTGCCGCATATAAGAATCACGTCAGCGAAAAAATTGATTTCGCGCAAAAAGGGATAGGGCTTTTACCAACGAAATTATTGTTTGGTCGGTAAAAGTCTTACTTTTATCGACAAAGAGGTATTTTCATCAATAAATGTAAGATGTTTATTGATGAAAAAAGATAATTGTTGGTAAACGTGTCACATTTGCCGATGAATGTTTGAAATCATCACTGAAAAGTTACCAAAACTTACATCGTTTCAAATTGGTTTTGGAACTATTATCTCCTAAAAGTTCTCTCGATTTTGCAGAAACCCTCAAGCGAGTCATTGGACTTGAAAAAATAAAGGCGATTTTGAGCCATTCTCTAGCTCTCTGTCACTATCAGCTTGTTATGGGTTGTCTTCGATTCGTTGTGGGTGGTCATCTTTGTTAACGGATAGAGTTTTGTTTAATTTGTTAAGGGGTTAGTTTAGTCTTTTCTCCCCTTCTCTCTTTAGTTGTTTAGTTTGGATGCATATATTTTCCTTTCTTTAGTTGCGTTTGAGTTTTAATGCAATATTACTATTCATCATCTTTCTCATCACTTTCTTTTTTCTCTCTTCGATTCTTCTGTCTCTATCTCATTCTTCAATCTTTCTTGCCTTTCCACATGGTATCAGAGTCAAATTGATCCTTGTCTTCATCTATGGCCAACAACACAAAAAACCCCTCTTATGAAAATCTCACAGAACCAAGAATTGGTTCTAAAACCAATTCACAAAATCAATCCCAGACCAGCGCACAAATTAATCTTCAAACCATCTCTTCATCTTCCTCCTCTAAAAAACTGGGCAATCTCATCTCTCCTCCCTATTCAGAAAGTCCCTCCCGTTCTCTAAAAAATTTCAGCAATACTCAAGGCCCATATGGTATTCAGATATATTGATGGATCAATTCAACGCCCATAAAGATTTATCAATAATGGTGAACTTACTGAGCTGAACCCTAAATTGAACCAATTGGTCGCTTAAGATCAGGCGCTTCTAATGCTAATCAATGTTACTCTCTCACAGATGACTCTCTCGTATGTTGGGTGCAAGACTTTGAAAGAAGTCTGGGAATCTATTTAGAAATGCTTATCATCTGTCTCACGAACTAATATACTGCAGTTAAAGTACGAGCTCTAATCCATTAGCAAGAAACCTGGAGAAACAATCGATGTATATATATAAGGAATCAAAGAGATAAAAGATAAATTATCAACTGTTTCCGCGTCAATCGAAGATAAGGTATACTCGTGCTCACTATAAATGGTCTTCTTACTGGGTATAACTCACTACTGACATCTATTCGGACCAGAGCAGAGCCACTTAGTCTTGAGGAGATCCACGCCATTATCAAGGTAGGAAATAGTTTTCCAGAACACAACTCTTCTAGCAACTTTCAACAATAACAGAGGCATCTCACGGGGAATGTGATTCAGAAATAATTCACTTCAGAAAGAGGAAATATGTATAATTCCAATAGAGGTAACTTTAATTTTGGTAGAGGAGGAAGAATACGCAATTGGAATCTCACCTTTACCCCCTATGTACTTGGACCACCACATTCCCAACCCACCTCCCCGTTTAAATAGAATACAAATTTTATTTTTTTATGCTTCTTTTCATCCTTAGCCGAATAAAATTCAGTGTCAAATATGCAATAAATTTGGCCATGGTGCTGCTAACTGTTATCATCGACTAAACTTCTCTTATTAAGGTCGATACCCTTCTCCAAATTTGACTGCCATGACAGCACATACCCAACGTTCTTCTTCAAATGACACACAGATTTGGCTATCAGATACAGGGTGTAACACCCACTTATCTCCTGACTTAGGCAATCTTTATACACATATTGAATATATTGGTGATGAAACTATTTCTATAGGCAATGGACAAGCTATGTTAATACTGATGATGACAATGTACAAAGGTCATGAAGTAAGTGATATGTCACCTATTGATCTTTCTAATCAATTCATTTGTTGAAGAAGGGTTTGAAGAAGAACCAGATTTTTTGGATGGGAGTGAGATTTTAGATGACATGAGTTTGTGTAACTGGTCTGAGCTTCTTCGAACCCCAGACGAATCTTAGGCCCGCTTCGATGATACTTTTACCACCAGATGATCCTATCATTTGATAGTTTTTATTAATTCAATTAGTTTTTATAGATTAATATATTTATGGATTGATCGGTATTATAGATAGATAAATTGTATTTTGGATGAAAATAATATTTTGGATTGATGACTATATTTTGGAAGAATACGATACTATTAATTGAACTATATTTTGGTTTTGGGGTACTTGTAATAATTTTAGAAATGAATATTCATTATGAATGTGTTTGAGAAATTTTTAGAATGATTTTTTATTGTCATATTCATAGGATATTGTTATATTAACATATATTTGTAAATTTTACAATTGTATTCTTTATGTTGAATTTTTTAAATGAAAACGTATAGTACTTGTTTAAAACTTGTATCTGAATTTTTATGTATCATGTATTATTGAAGAATTTTAATCGAATGTTTGACCGTTTAATTCTCGAATTACACATGCCGAATAATACTCCATATTTTTGCCGTTCCTGAATTAACTAACTATGGATATGACTGAAAAAGTCTGATCTAATTTCATCACTATCGTAAAAAACTCAACGATAGAGAATCTGGATCTGTTCTACCCCTACATTCCTTTTATCCGCTCACACTTTAAATATTTAATATTAGGAACCTGCTTACTTACATCATCATTTATAGAATACCAAAAACTTAATATACTTTTAATAATATTATTTTACTTGTTTTAAACTATAATATTTTATTATATTTTAAAATAATAAGCAATTTTTTTAATTTTATACATATGGATACATAATATTAAATGATATAAAAAGCATTAAACACTTGACAGATACTGAAAATTTTCATATACTTGACAATGCACTAAAAAGAAAAGGAAACGAAGCGCTTATTTAGAAAGTATATTTATAAACATTTTCTGCTTAAAAAAAACCGTTTGAAAACATGTTTTTTTAAAAATTTCAAAACTTTGATTTCCCCTTTTCCATCTTTTTTGTTTTTCTAGGCGTCTGAGCTTCCTTTTGGGAAGTCAAAGCTGTGGGTGAAAGTGAAGTCCAAGCCTTAAATTTGAGGTTCTTAATGTGTTTAAATGATTTAAGCCCTTAGTTGAAAATATGTTTTCAACCAAGATTAAGACTTTTAGATCAGATATAGGTGGTGAGTATACAAGTTCATCTTTTCAAGCGTACTTAACTGAACAAGGTATCACTCATCAATGTTCTTGTGCATATACCCCTCAGCATAATGGAGTTGTTGAGTGGAAGCATAGACATACAGTTGAAATTGGCTTGACTTTACTTCATCACGCCTCTCTCACACCTAATTTTTAGAACTTTGCTTTTACTATTGCCACATATCTCATTAATAGAATGCCTAGTTTGGTTATTCATAATGTCTCCCCGTTTTGAATGTTTGTTTGGCAAACTACCTAAATATATAATCTTTTAAAAATATTTGGCTGTGTTTCTTACCCATGTTTACGACCGTACATGAAAATAAATTTGGTCCAAAGTCTACTCAATGTATCTTTTTAGGTTATGCTTTAGAGCAAAAGGGATATATATGTTATGATATGGCTGCCAAATACTTCAAGACACGTTCTTTTTTATGAATCAAATTATCCATTTTCTTCAAATCACAATGGTAATGCTATATCTCTTCCTTCATCTAGCACTGGTACTCCAAATACAAGATATGATTCTCTAATACCCTTTCTTTACTCTTTAAATCATGATGTTTCTTCCTCCCACAATATTAATTACTTCCCTAAATATACTGCTGGTTCTCCTTCACTGATGCATGCTGATAACATTTTTGGTTTACCTTTTGATACTTCTATCTTCTCTAATCATAAGCATAATGTTGAGCATCTGTTGAGAATATTTTTCCTACTACCCCTCATGTTTCTGATGTCTCTGATTTGACTAATTATAATATTTTGTTTACTGTGTTGCCTAATGATAATGTTGTTTCCATTCTGCCTTGTGAATCTGTTTCTACTCCTAATGATAACTCTATTTCTGCTTCTATTTTGCCAAATGTTGACACTGCTGCTGCTATTTTTCTACGGCTCAACATGATATTTCTTCATCTTCATATGTAGATTTGCTTATTAGATCTTTTCCTTCTAATTCTACATCTATTAGTCAATCCGCACACCCCATGCAGACACATTTCAAATCTAGAATTTCTAAGAAAAAAATATTTATTGAATCTAAACTTGAACCCACATCCTTTAGTGCTGCTAGTAAAAGTCTCGAATGCGTTGAGGCTATGCAAACTGAATATCATGCCCTCATATCCCAACATACTTGGACTCTTGTTCCCTTACTTTCCAAATAAGAATGTTGTAGGATGTAAGTGTGTTTATTAACTTAAATATTAAGCCGATGGTATTATAACTAGACACAAAGCCAAGCTTGTTACCAACAGCTTTCATCAACAGGCTAGTTTAGATTATACTGAGACTTTTAGCAATGTTATTAAGAGATCTACCTTATTGATATTACTTTCTCTTGCTGCTACTTATAACTGGCCTCTACGGCAATTAGACGTTCATAATGCCTTCTTGCATGGTTCTTTTACTAAAGAGGTTTATATGTCTCAATCTCAGGATTTTATTGATTGTCATCATCCTAACCATGTTTGTCGATTACACAAATCTCTTTACGGTTTGAAACAAGAGTCTCGAGCTTGGTTTAAGAGATTTACCACTCCTTTTGTCTATTGGTTTTATTGCTTCCCTTGCTGACACATATCTCTTTATTCATGCTTCTTCTACTTCTCTTACATATGTTTTGTTATATGTGGATGATATTGTCATCAGTGACACCTCTACTGCTTTCATTAACTAGATTGTACATAACTTGAAGCATACGTTTGATATGAGTGACTTAGGTGATCTCAAGTATTTTTTAGGTCTTGAGATACATAGATCTACTTCTAGTATCTTTGTAAATCAACAAAAATATACTAAAGATCTCATTTTAAAAGTTGGTATGATGAATGCTAAAATAAGCATGTCTCCTAATTATTCCAAATCTCCTTTATTTAGTCATAATGGTAGTCTTTTGTCTGATGTGTCTCTTTATCAAAATTTAGTTGGTTCTTTACAATATTTGACCTTTACTAGGCCAGACATTAGTTTTGCTATTAGTAAAGTTTGTCAATTCATGCATTCTCCTACCAGTGCACATTTTGCGACTGTTAAACGTATTTTGAGATATATTCTTGGCACTATTGATAATGACATTGTGTTTAAACTAGGATCCCTTTCTCTGCAGGCCTTTTGTGATGTAGATTGGGCTGGTGATCCAACAGATAAGAGATTTACTTTGGATTTTTGTGATATTTCTTGGAGCTAACCCGGTTTCCTAAAGTGCCAAGAAACAAGCCACAGTTGGTCGTTCCTTGACCGAAGTCGAGTATAAAGCTTTAGCCAACACCGTGGCTGAATTGAGTTAGTTGAGACAACTTTTTCGAGACTTTCTTGTTTTCTTACCTACAGCACCTACCCTCTATTGTGATAACACCTCGGCCATCTCTCTTACCTCAAATCTATTTTTTCATGCTCGCACTAAACATGTATAGATAGACTACCACTTTATGCGAGAGAGAGTCATGAAGAAGGATCTCATTGTGCAACACGTATTTTCATCTCATCAGTTCACCAATATATTCACCAAACCTCTTGCTACTCCTCAGTTTTCTTTTCTTCGAGACAAACTTATCCACAAACCGTGGGTTAGTTTGCCAGGTGTTAACGGATAGAGTTTTGTTTAGTTTGTTAAGGGGTTAGTTTAGTCTTTTCTCCCCCTTTTCTCTTTAGCTGTTTAGTTTGGATGTATATATTTTCCTTCCTTCAGTTCTGTTTGAGTTTTAATGCAAGATTACTATTAATCATCTTTCTCATCACTTTCTTTCTTCTCTCTTCGATTCTTCTGTCTCTATCTCTTTCTTCAATCTTTCTTGCCTTTCTACAGTCTCCAGCTTTCAGTTCGCCGTGGGTCTCGCTCGACTGCTCTCAGTTCTCAGTCGATTTGTCTCGATTTCTCAGTCTCTCTCTCTTTTGATTTTGTCTCCCTTGTTTGTCAGTTAAGTTGAGTTTGAAATTTGTACATTGATTTACTTATAAATTTCGGGTGGTATGGGTATCCTGTATGTCAACTCTTTTGTTTCAACTTGGTAAGTTGGACTTCTATTAGGCTGTAAGCGTTTAATTGCCCTCATTAGTTAATGGTCCAAATCGCTTATGTTTTTGTCTTTTCTTTATAGTCTTCATCTATGCTGTTGATTCATAACATATATCAGAAAAAGATCAGTTTACAACCTTCCATGTCGAGGCACGTTTGGAGTTTTACCTATAGAATCACGCTTCTCTTTTCTGTTTCCATTTTTTGGAACATTACAGTTTCAATCAACAAATTTACTACGCTATTTGTTTATTTTATATCTTTTTATTTTCCTTTCCCTTATAATAACCGATGCGGTATTTTTCTAGTTTTGGGCTGATTATCATGTGAGCTTCTCTTCATTTATTTGCAGTGAATGAGTAATTTGAGTTTTGGTTTAGTGGAAGAATTTGGACTTTGTTGTCTTATTTCTTCTGGGAGTTAAAAGAAGAAGAAGAGACTCTTCTCAAGTTAAATGCTCTCTCTGCCTAATGATTCAGCTTCTATCTTTTTCAATATGTTTATTGAAGTTTCTCTATAATAGTTTAAGATTAATGAATAACTACCCAAAATCGAGCAACCCATAATTAAGCTACATGACTTGGATTATCCCCCCCTCTCCTAAATTTCATTAAAACGAGAGAAAATATAACATTTTTCTCATATCTCTCAAACACTTCACTATCATAAATCATTTTTCCTTCTTTCATACTTGACTAGTTTCAGTAGTTTTGGTGGATATCCAAAAAATGGCTGCAGAAAACCAATCTCTGTTAACATCTTTTCCATGTAAACATTCATTTAAACTTTGAAGTTCAAGCTTTGGCTATAGAAGACTAGGAGCAGGACATTCATCATCTAATTGATCTTGTTTTTAATCTACAATGTTAATTTGATTATTAACTATTCATATCTCTCCTCCTAGCTAATTCCAGTAAAAATGGTTGCAGAAAAATAATTCTGTTAACAGCTTTTGCAGTCATTTAAACTTTGAAGTTCAAGCTTTTGACTGTAGAAGGCTAACATTAGGAGTAGGACATCCATCATCTAATTGTTTATTGTTTGTTAATTTCTCTTATCCTGGCCAGTTCAGTAAAAAATGGTGATTAGAGGGGAGATTGTTTGAATTGATTGAAGCTGCTATCAGTGATCTAAGAGGAGAGATTGTCTACCCAACTACAAGGCTTATCTGCTTGGAAAACACCCATGCAAAGTAAGGGTGATCTTTTTAGCCAATTTAGTCTTAGCTATTATGTATTATAGCCAGTTCAATAATCTGATTATTCTCTTCATTGGCTTAAAAAATGAGACAATGGTTCATAAAAATTAGCACCCTCTTTGCATATTAGTGATGGCTCATCTTTTTGAGCCACTTGATGTAAATGTTTGAAAAAATGATACTCTTATTTTATACTGCCCAAGCTACTCATGCCAAGTAGCTAACTTCGAGACAACTAAGGGCAAACTTCGAGCTAGAACTAATGGATTAACATTAATAGTAAATTCCCCGGGGGGCTTTCTTTCCTATGCTTGCTGGCTAAACAAAGTTGCCTTCCACACGTGCACTGAAACCAGAGTCTGCTACTCACCTTAGGCAAAACCTGGAGTCTCTTGCTTGAACCTCATTCTCCTATCTTAAATAAGGCCTGAACGCTTTTTTGTTTATTATTAAAATGAATCGAATCCTATCAAATATTTATATTTCTCCTTTGAATTACTCATATATATCCTATAAATTTCATTTTGCACCGATCCGATCAGGTGTTCATAATCTGGAGTAAAAGGATTCGAACCTTTGTGAAATCGGCCGGGAATCCGAAATGACGGCACAACACAAGCCGCCATACCCCCGGAGGCTCCACTTTGCCGCATATCCACTCTGGTTTCGTCCCGAACTTCTCCTTGACCCATCCTCTTTGATTCTAATTGTGGGCTGCCTTCGGGTTTGGGCGCCCGAAGCGCTTTTTGCCCTAAAGAGTGCCCCTAGCAGCTAAGCTAGCCTATAGGTTAGGTATAGGCTAGGGCTTTTAGGGCTGCTAAAAAAAGGGCTGCTGCCCCTCCCGCAAGAAATGCTGTATTTTTGTCTATCCCGTATGGAGCCATCATTCGAGTCCGTATGGCGTGAAAGCGACAAAAAAGGTCAAGTTTGGTTGCTCATACCGGGTACCTGGGAACAAGAAACTTGGTACGAGCGATTTCCCCCTCGGACCTGAGCTGAGGAATTTGAGAGTACTATTCTACAATACAGAGAGAGGCAGTAGGGTTCCAAACCTCGCCTCGCTCTTGTGACATGCTATGTTTCCCCTCTTCATTCCCAAGTAAAGGGTGAGTCCCATGCGTCATTTTGTGGATCGCGGTCTCATGCACTAATCCCTATAGGTGTCCGTAATAGGCCGGCCGCCCTACCTAAACCAATCATTATATTGGTCCATAGGCCCCATTGCTGGAAAGGCTCAGCTTCAAATCGTACGTGAAGCTTCCGCCTCATACGACTCCTATAGGAATGGATAGACCACTACTTTGCCTTGTTCAATGAGATCTTGGACCGCATGCATGAGAGAAAAGCAAGGATCAGTTGTATGGCCCGGACCTTTATGGAATTCACAATGAGCGTTTGGATTATATAACTTGGGAAGAGGATTTGGTGGTGGTCTGGGTGCTAACAGTCTTATTAAGAGCCCCCTTTCGACCAAAACATTTAAAACCTGCCTGCAAGGTTATCCTAATGGCGTCAAATTCCTAGGAGGTCACCCAGGCGATGAAACAGCTGGCTGCCGAGTAGCAAGAGGGAGAGTTGGGAAAGCATGGGGGCATATGAAGTCTTTCCCCGCTCGCTAGGAGGGAAACTCGGGAAGAGTTCGGGCTGGTGAAAACCCCTTTTGATTATGTTAGTAAAGCGCGCTCCTTGCATGACTCCATATCATTCATTATGAAAGCGAAAGCGACAATGTAACCTTAATGAAAATCGAGAAACAGGAATGCGTTTCCTAATAATGAGCAATGCTGGTAAGAGCGGAGAGCGATTCGGGCCTACTCTTGAACTTTTAGGCTAATTAAAAGCCAAAACAAAAGCCAAATATCGGCACTGTGAAAGATGAGATTCGGTCAACAAACAAAGGAAATTAAAACACTCCATTCTTTCTGTCGAAAATGATGAAAACCAGATCGAACTCTAAAGTCAAGCCTTTCACTTCATTGTTCAAGCTCTTGAACATGGGTTGAGTTCATACATTTTGAATGCTTTCCTATTCAAGACATACTACCAATTCCTTTGAAGCTACTATCACTACCGAAGCTGGCTTACTCCTACAAAAAGTCATACGGTGTGTCTCCTACTCCTCTCCTGATACGCTTAGGACCTAACTCCATTCCTTTCGTAGGTGACTCCGAATCCTAGGGTGAGGTTTTTATCCCAAGCTCTTTTTGAAGACTAAACTCCGTTTTAGTTGGCCTCCTTCAACCCAACCCTCCATTCTTCCTGAAACTCGTCCTCAAAATGGATCTAATTGCACTTCACTCGATCCATGGCTTAGTAATCCGCAGACACTTCATACGAAGTCGAATTCGCTTAATCAGGGGAATCTACTGATCCAGGTAGGTGAGTTGGTATATAACCAAAGAGCAGAGGGAAAACTCGACCAGAAGACCTGCTAACCTAAGCGCCCACGAAGAGAGATTTCGAATACTGAACTACCGTTGGGGCGTGAGACAAGCTTCGTAGGACCTTCAAGGGTCAGGCCAATTCTGAAAGTACAGACGATATAATATAACTGCTTGCCACCTACGCTCCGCCATCCATTCCAACTTTAGGAACCTAGGTAAGAGTATCCCGATCAAACAGCTAACGAAGGGGATGGGCCAAACATGGAGTCTACTGGACGGGGTTCAACTAGCGGAGACTCTTGGAACAGCTAGAGTAAGAAGTCCCCAAGTGAGCGTATTATGGGGGACCGTCAAGCACATCCGGCAAGGATCAAGGGGGATCTCGTTGTTGCATAGCTCAGGTCATAGCAACGCGCCATCAGACATTCGACAGGCAGTTTCACGATCGGGGATGAGTGTCCGGAAGTTGTCATTGTATACTCCTGCGGGTCGGAAGGCGGCGGGGGAAGGTGGAGGACACTGGGTGGGATCTATCAGCAGAGAATTCCCCATACAGATAGAGGCGCCTATCGAAAAGAATAGTCAACCTCACCCTAATCTCACATCTGCTTGAACTCCTGATCTACTTTTAAACAAAAAAACTTCTCGAGTTGGATTAGAAGATAAGTATATGAATTCCCTGCTTACTTTCTTTCCAAAGCCTCGCATGAGCAATCCAAGCTACTACTAAGACTGCCCAAGCTACTCATGCCAAGCAGCTAACTTTGAGACAACTAAGGGCAAACTTCGAGCTAGAACTAATGGATTAGCATTAGTTCAGCAGGTGCACAGCAACAAGTTTGACACTGGTCCCTGCCCTGTGGTAGAGCTTGAAAGTGAATTGTGAATTCCTTTACCGGTGGGATAGCAAGTGCACTTTTCACATCCTATCCCTGTGGGAGAGAAAGATCTGGCTTAGCTCATTCACTTAAACTCATGAAAGAAGGGTAGGCGGAACGAGACGGAACATGTCTCTTGGAAGGAGTAACATGAAGCTCAAAATTATGGGTGTATTCAATACTCGCAAATAAAAGGGGAATTGGTCTATGGTCGATTCAGTAATAAATAGAAATTTATAGTTGTACCTCGTGAAAAAAAAACTTTCTTTCTTTTGTGGAATTTTCTTTTTCTTTTAGAAAACAGGTCGTCTTTGGCTCGTCTCCTTCCACGATACGCACTTGGTAGTAGCCCGCTCGTAGATCCAACTTCGATCAGTCTCTCGCGCTTACGACTTTACGGAGACCTGTGTTTTTGGTAAACAGTCACCCGAGCCTGGTCACTGCGACCCCCTTTGTGAGGAGGCACCCCTTCTCCCGAAGCTACGGGGCTATTTTGACGAGTTCCTTAGAGAGAGTTCATGTTCTCTTTCGTATTAAGTAGGGATCCTCTGTTTAGCTCATCGATCGCTTTAATTGGTCGAGCTGTCATCCGAAATATTTCCCGTGCGTCTTCACTAGGGCAGAGCGCTCATTCCTTTTTTGAAAGACTTCCCGGGGAATCTCTCGTACTGTATCGATCGATCATCCGTGAACTCTTGCATCTCTTTAGCCCTATGTCTCTTATCCTTAGGAGGTCTTCTTCCACTAGCAAGTTTTTTTTGGAAAACATCATTTATTCTGGTGTGGATGGCAGGCGGGCCTATATTACTTGGTTTCAATAGGACTCCTTACGAGCGTTGTTTCTATCTACTATTATCTAAAAATAATCAAGTTATTAATGACTGGACGAAACCAAGAAATACCCCTCACGTGCGAAATTTCATCTTGTGCAGCCCTTATTTCTCTTTTGTTTTTTGGCCTTGACTTTCCCCTCTTTCTTAGAATTCAAGATCTCTGATATGTTCTGCATTTTTCTGTCGCTACCGGATGAGTTCACTCTACCCACCTATGCTGGATGGGATTGGATTCAATCCACCCTTAGGCCTTGGAGGAGCATATATTGAGATAGGTAACAATAAAAAGATGCCCTTTTTCCACTACCCTATCCATATTCCTTAAATGGGCAAGACTCGCTCAGATCTTTTTCGAGAATATCTTCATTATTCAGTCTTTCCCCAGTGAGCTCATATTGTCTTAGGGAATGGAATATTTATTCACCAGGAACCACCACTGGATCAGGAGCAGGATCCCCTCTCTCTGGGTGGGCAAACAAAAGAAAGAAAGCACACTCGTCCACTATCCACCCTGCCCGTAAGCCATATCATCCACTCGTCTTCCCCAGTCCCTGAAAGCCCTCATCTCCTGGGCCTAGCCCTCTTTCTCAACTCGACTCTAAAGTTTAGTGGCTTTCATCATTGAAGAACACCTGCGCTAATAAGACAAAGAAGTGGACAGCAAGCTCTGGCTCGAAAGCTACAAGCAAGGGATTAAGCAACTTGTGCGAAAGCTGTTGCGCGTTAGCGCATCCGTTTTCTTGCTCGTGAGCGCTTTCGAAAGATTGCAGGGCGTTTAGGCTTGACTAAGAACAAAGGGCTTTTATCCTTTGTTTGAGACCATGTAAGGCTTTCTTTAATTGGTAAACAAGGGGAAGGAAGATAGGACTTTAAGAGATAGGGACTCCAGCGAGAAGAAAGAGTCACTCAGTGAATTGGTGGATCACACACTTGTTGGAGACAGGGACACGCCTGACTATTTAGAAAGTATAAAAGTGTTGAAAGAGTGAAGTCTGGGGACAATGGTAAACGTGAGGAATGGGATCTCTAAACCGCCCGAAGTTGTCGGAACGAATCATTTGCTTTATCAAAAAAAGCTTTCTTAGGGACTTTTCTCTTTCGAATTAAGCTTACAATTGAGGGCTTGTAAGTTTCACCTTAAGCTCTAGGGCTTCCCTAGAGGGATGAGGTGATCGTACCGCTTCTGGGACCACGCGGCACCAGGGGCTGTTTTTCCTACAGGAGTTTGATACCTCGACTTCCCTTTTCAGAGATCTCCTTGTTCTTGTACGATCTTTCCTGCGTGGATGACCGATTGATGCTATGTTGGATTCTCACCAATGTTTGCGTTACTCAAGCTGACATTCTCGCTTCCGCTTCGTCCACCACTGCTCACGCAGGTGCTTCCCTCTAAGGCGGAACGCTCCCCTACCGATGCATTTTTACATCCCACAGCTTCGGAAGATCGCTTAGCCCCATTCATCTTCTAAATATCTCAAAAGAAAGAAAAAAATCGGTCATAAAAAACATTCTATTTCTAAAATAAATAATAAAAGAACTCTAAAAAAGAAAGCCAATTCCATTATTTGAATTGAGAAAAATGGAAATATACGAATCGAATGTAGCTAAAAAAAAGATTCGATAATGAGTAATCGAATGAGTGAGGAATCGTCCATTCCAATTCGATCTATGGATTGGGAAAATTTTTCATTGAGGGAAAGAAAAATGACAGATCTTACTGATAGAATAAAAACAATAATAAATAAAACCGAAAAAATTAGAAAAGACACGAAAAAGGAGTTTATAACTCCAGACATAAATATTAGTCCTAATCAAATTAGTTATGATGATAAAAGATTCGAATCTCCACAAAATATTGGGAAGATATTAAAAAAAATATTCGATTAATTCGTAAATCGAATCATTTTATCAAATTTGTCGTTGAAAAGATATACATAGATATCTTTCTAGGTATGATTAATATACCTAGAATTAATGCACAACTTTTTCTTGAATCAGTAAAAAAATGGAATAAATTCATTCCTGATAACGCGGTTAACCAACATGTTAACTAATCGATCACGATAAATTGGATCGGATTTTGCACCCCTTTCGGAGAGTGCGTTACTCAAAAGTAATATACTGATTACCCGAGTCTTGGTTTGGGAAGCGTGTGAATTGGAATGTACTATCCTCCTGACTGGCCAGTGAATGACGCGAGCGCGACATGTAGAAAAATTCATGATGTGACCTTGACTCCCAAACATATCGACCCGAGTTGCGGAATACGATCGACTTTTTTGAGCAGGGTTGGAAGAGAGAGAAAGATTCGATCCACTAGCTGGAACATCTAAAAAAAACCATATCCAACTCCAACTCTTTAATACCTGTAACCCATTGATTCGAAGGAGCAGAAGGTTGGTCTTTCCCTCCTTCCGTCCTTCCCTCTGATGCCACGGAACTCATTGTTTCATTCCCGCCTAGTTGCTCTTCAGTTAGACTAACTCAGTGATTCAATTGATTGTCTCGACCTTTCACGTCTGGTTTTCCTCTAAAACATTGGCATAAACAATTTAGGGATAAGTACCGCCTAGCAAGGATGGATTGATACGACTTTCACCCTTTCCTCTCGCCATCATCAATAGTAGGCCCCTCTTTCACTATTTTAAGGTTAGCAGGTCACTCGATGAGTTGATATGTATATATAGTAGCTGGTCATCGTCCCTTCCGGGTAGTGCCACAACCATTCATTACAGAATCTCACTCGATCATCCACCCCTTTCTACAAAACCCCTTACCGGTTTACCGAATCTCCGCATCATCGCTCGGGATCAGAGAAGAAGATAGCAGCCCTTGTCCCTCCGAAGTCGCACTTGGAAGATCCGTGCCCATCGGTACCAGTGAATGGATTGATTGCCCTACCTCTATCTCTCCTTGGCCTTGGACCTTCCTTTATCAGCGGAAAGAGGATACGAGGAATCATCATCCATGGGCGAAAACAGAAGTCCGAGCTTCTTTGCCTAGAATGTCTACACTAGTAGCTGTACAAGGCTGTATCAGTGGTACAACGTTTCACTCATTCAATCTAGTGCTAGTAGCTTTGTGATCTTGTTCGGTCCAGTTTGAGTATTGCAGGCTTATAGTCCTTGCTAGATAAGAGATGGCACGACAGAGAGAGCCAACACGACATAGGGACTTACCCCAAATGATCGGCTGATGGGAGAGTTTTACCATCGCACAGTGAGTACTATATGGGGCACTATCATGGTGGATGCCTTGTGGGAAAGGTAGTTGATCACAATTTTAGGGTTATTGTGATTGATGCTCTCCGAGTTGTTGATGGTTTGATATTCACTATATAACCAGGGACCAATCCCCAGGCTACTCTTTTGATGCTTGGACGGTCAGTGTCTTTGTTGTTATCTGAATGCTTGAGTGTTTTTGTTGCTTTGTTTTGGCAGGTATGTTAATATGAAGATACTCAGAGAGAGAATGAGATAGAGTTGACAAGTTACCCTCAGACCCTGTTGTGCCAAAAGGTACTAGGCTTTGCACTCTGGTTCTTTCTTCCTTTTTTCCAGCCACATGCGATAGCACTCCTTACCCCGGCCAAATTCAATGGAATAGATTCGTTACAAGAAAAGCGGCCCTTCTTCTCCTTATCCTTATCTTTCTCCTTCTCCTGGCAAAGAAAGTTCATTTCTTGATTCAATTTGTCTTATTTTCGCCCTTCTCTCTCTTGAAAGAGGAGTGCATTTTGTGAATCAATCGGCCACATAAATTAGTTTAAAATGTCTTTGTGCGTACTTTGTTCATTGGCGATCTAGTTGGTGCTTAGTCTATCGACTCTATCTCAACAAAGGAAGAATCGTTCGCCAGTGACAGAATGAAAGTCGTGTGAATCGTACATGGATTGAGGCTATCACACCGAAAAGGCGATAGCAGTCCTTTTCCCTGATTTTAGCAAAAACTACCATTTCGCTTCTTTTTTCATAAAGAGACTCCATCCAAAATATTCCGGAGAAGCAGCGGATCCGACAAGCTCATTCGCTCACACAGAATATGTGTAGATAAATGAATTGATCCTTCATGCTTTCACTTAGAATCGCACTTTCAAAAAAGAAACCCATCCCTCTCTTTGGCTGACTTTTGTTCTTTTTTCAATCTCTCGAAAAAGAGAGTTCTTTCAAATTAGCGATTAGGAAAGTGTAAAGTGAGACATTATCCCAAAAAAAGAATCGATCAAAAGTCAGTCTTTCTCGTGTGAATCTATCGACTAGTTAGGGCCGGTGTCACATGGAAAAGTAAGGGGAAAGATGAAACTATTGAAACAACTGGTGCTTGCCCGGATGCCACCTCAGCTGGTGTCGGCTCGCCCTTCACTTTTGAGGCTTAGGATCTACGGGCTGGTCGAGCTAGCTCTTGCTTCCTAACAAAAAATAAAGCTAGTTAGGGAGGAGGGCTGGCGTCAACTAAGGTCGGTCGTTTACCGGGGCTTCCATTCAAAGCTTATAACACTTCTCCTTATGACCATCCAGCATCGGGCAGGTGTCAGACTCTATACATCGTGTTACCACTTAGCAGAGTCTTGTGTTTTTAATAAACAGTCGCTACCCCCTGGCTATTTCAGTTCCTGTGTCTATCGCTATCGCCTTATTCTATTCTCTCTCAATTGCCTATTCTTTATAGATGGGGGGAGTACCTTAGCAGTAGCTTCCAACACTTAAGATTGAACTCCTCAAGTGCCAGATATGAATGTTTTATGAATTTCATACGGGACTACTTACTTACCTAAAGTGCACTTCTTACTTACCAAAGAAGTTTGCTGAAGGAACTGACCTAAGCATAGATCTCTCTCTCAAATACAAATGCCAAGAAAGAGATTCCTTGGATAAGTGGAAAATTCCTTTCATTTATCTTTTAAAGCCTTTGTCCTACTTATAATATCAGTTTTCCAGCCTATCGAAATTCATGTTTTTATTAACCAACAACGCATGCACTTTGTTGACACTAAAAATAACCTTCCTCTGTCATATCTGGTCTGTCTCATTTTGAGAGAAGATTTTCTACCCCGCCTGACTATGAAGACCTTCGAGTCTATCGGGAGAGGATATGGTGGTAACCCCCGCAGCTTTGTCTAGAGCCGGGCGTGCCGCCGTGTAGGAAGACTCACCCTAGCCACTATAGCGACCCCACCCCCAACTCTAGCTGAGAAGCACCCTCCATCCACTTCCCCTTTTTCGTGTGCCCAAAAACCTGCCCGGTTGATGAGCCCCTTTCCAATTCCCTCACCCAATCCCATGAGAAGCAAGCCCAGAGGGGATGGCCCTAATCTTGTGTTGGCAAAGACAACTTTTTGGGTTGCGGGCGGAGAAGAGTGGACATGGGGACTTGGGTCAGGGCGCAGCGTAACTAAGAGAGCCATTCCATTTAGGGCGAGACAGAATGGGCGGGCGCGAGCGGTCTGGTGTCCGAGCCAATTGGTCAGATGATGACTACTTCACTTATTAGCTTAGTATTAACCGCCTATCCCAAAATGAAATGGGATAATAGAAAGAACGGGAAGCGCTAGCGCTATAGGATTGGTTTTTTTTGGGGGAAAAGCTTGCTTCTTCACAAGCTTACCCCCACCCCGACCGGCAGTTGCTGGGTCTCCCCATCTCTCCTAAACTTCCCCCGGTCTTCGGCCCGAGCTATATGAGGCAAAAACTTGTCTCACGTACAGTTCGGAGGCCGAGCCCCACCCCAGCAGTAATGGTGCGGCTTAGGTCAACTAACACAAAGAAGATACAGTTCACTGAACGAATGCCTTTGGGTTCTGAACTCCACATGGGCAAGGAGTGTTGTTGTTTGCGAGGTCTCAATCATTTACATGGACCCACTTTTCATTCCATTTGTGGTAATTTAATGATCTATAAACCGTCCCTAATGAACGATCGGCTCATGTTTGAGCATGATGAATCACTTCGTGCGCCCATGGGTGCAGGATTCTTCGAAAAAATGCGGGCTGACTCGGAGACCTGGGACCTTGGCTTAGCAAAGAATGAAGAGGAGCTCTTCGAGCTTTCTCCGCCAGTGGCTTATGTAGTGGTTGGCCTTATAAAGCTCGCTAAGCTTCACTTCCCTCCCCTTTTTAAATGAAGTGGAAATCACTTAGTAGTTTGCATTCTATAAGCGATTTGTCGAGTCTATGAAGCTTTGCTTCTTGTAGTCGGCCCGTAATGCCTCCCTTCATTTGCTTGCCTCCTTCCAGCTCAGAATGCCTAATGCCTATTATCTTATCTACTTCTAGAAGCTAACTGCCAGGAGCTCACCCTTCGAGTCTCGCTTCTGGCGCAGGGGGCCAAGCATTCTTCCAGACGTCTTGGAGCAGCTCAAACTTATTCCGGGTATGAAGAAGTGGGAGTGCACCACATGGAGGAGAACCCTACTCGCCTTTGTATGCCAAGTCACTAGACCGACGAAACGGATTCTCCCGAGGTTGAGTAAGCCAAGGTCCCAGGTCTCCGAGTCAGCCCTCGCTTTTTCGAAGAATCCTGCACCCATGGGCATACGGCCTGGTAGGCCTTCCCTTTCTGCCGGAGCTTCATGGGCATTGCCCCGTTCCCCAATCAGATGTTTGGATGTGAGCTATACTCCGCGAGGAGCCAAACGGGCGTATGGCCTTGCCATTTGACCTCTCTTCCCGTGTGACTAGGAATGCTCAGTGACAACCTCTCAATTGTCACCGCCTGGCCTCTCTTGCTACTACGGTAGCACCTAGTGTGGTCTAGCCAGCTCATAACAAAATGTTAGACCGGCTGCACAACTGAATTCATATTGGTTGAGGAAAAGGAAACCCCAGTGACCAAGAACTTCTTCCCCCAAAAGCGGAGACCAAACAACTGCCAAGTTGTCGAGGACACGTCTGAAACGCACCTTCTCTTGATCCAACCAACTCATGCATCTCCAATCCAGTGCCCAAGGAACTAGACCTTATGCAAAGCACCTTTTTACCTTATAATCTGGAACATAGCTCTATGTGAAAAAGGTGCTCCGTGTCTTCTTCCAATGAGAGTATACACCAAAATCTCATCCGGTCTCTTTAGTATCAAATAGCACAGACTACGAGAAACTTCTCTACGTAGGGGTGAAATAAGTCATTCATCTTTGTGCAAAAGGAGGCATTGGTTAGACCAAATGGCATTACTATAAACTCTAATGCTCCAGCCTCACGCAGGTCATCTTGCCCTCGGCTATCCACACTTGGTAGCACCCCGGTCGCCAGTCTAACTTGGTGAAAGACCTTCCCGCACCTAATTGATCAAAAAGTCCGTGGTGAGTGGCACATGCTCTTTTTTTATTTTGAGTGTTGTTATGGGCCCGATAGTCGATACATAGACGGAGGCTTGCGTCATGCTTATTTTGGAACATAGCTCCTAGTAGAAATTCCAGATCATTGAAGAGGAATCAAAAAGGTACTTTTCCTCTAATAAAGTACCTGGATGTTTCCTTGTCCCCTAAGAGAATAAAGAGAGAGACCGAAGATTGAATTGGTACCAACAAACCAGGAACTGATGGAATTGATGATTTGAAGAGGGTGCGGAAGAAGAAAGAAAAAGGTATAAGCAGAGGCAGGTCTGCCTAGAAAGATAAAGGTAGAAATAGAGTTCCAAAAGGAATTGACTCCTCAGAAGGGGGGTAGGATAACTAAGCTAAGTAAGAAAGCATTTCTAGCTATAAGAGAGCAGAGTTATAGCAATTGAACTCTTCCCCTAAGAAGGGGTCGGTTATTCCTCTTATTTTTAATAGCCAAGGTCTTTGGGTCTAGGGCAATAAAGAGTTTCGATTGGTAATACATACGAGGCTTAGGTTTTTTTTCCTCAATCGGGAATCTTGCCCGACCCCGAGCAAGGGTCTAATTCACGTACGTAAAGGGAAGGGTGGGGCGTGGGGTAGGTCTTTCTTTTCTTATGAGGTCGTGTACAACAACCTTAACCGCACAAGCCTGGGTTTGAAGCCGAGCCTTTCTAGCAATGGGGCCTAGGGACCGATATGATGATTGGTTTAGGTAGGGCGACCGGCCTACTACGGACACCTGTAGGGATTAGTGCGTGAGACCGTGATCCACAAGATGACGCATGGGACTCACCCTTTACTTGGGAATGAAGAGGGGAAACACAGCATGTCACAAGAGCGAGGCGAGGGTTGGAACCCTACTGCGAGAGGGATGCCTCGCAAACTGGGCTTCTAGAGATGAGGCCTTTTGGCGAAGCCAAGTCAATTTCAGACAGGATTTGATTCTGCAAGCGGTTCGGTACGAACGAAGAAATTTTGAACAAAAGGATCGGAACTCGCTGATAGGAAAGGAGAGAAAAAAAAAAGCAATGCCAACAGTTTCGTCAATCCACTGTTCATCGATAGACGAAGCTCTCTCTTTATCATCTCGTTCCAGATGCAACAAAGGATGAGTCCTTTTTCCTTCTCCCGAACCACGGGAGAGCCTAGCGCATAATCTCTCGCTCTGTGGTCTTGTGTAAAGCCTTTCTGCCCATTATGGATCTTCATTCTAAGTGAGCAGGTCAAATTTGCGGTGCTGTTGGGCGTAATCGTAAGAAACACTTTTCATTTCATCCCTGTAGTTCCGCTTCTTGCTCTACAAATTAAGAAAGACTTTTCGGAAATCGCTGGTTGGGTTGGTCCAACCAAGAAAGGTATGGGAGTCTTTGGGCATTGCTTAGGATAAAAGAAGACTTCAATGGCCTATTGATTGAAGCTCTACGCTGTGGGATCGTCCGGGTCCCAAGGAGCGTTCGAGTTTCATCCTTTGAGTTCAAAGAGGAAGGCTTTATAAAAGTGGCTTTTGACATTCTCAATTGCCTTCATCGATGCAGCGGCTGTTTTCAATCATACAATGTGTACTCGTAGTCTGACTTTTAGCGGTAGTCAGCTGCCCTCGTTCTCCTATCTTCATTGCCCTATTGAGTAAGGGTTCGAGTCAATCAACTGCTTTTCTCACGAGTGTGAGACATAGTCATTCCAAGAACTTCTATGGAGGAGATGGTGGTTGTTTATGAAATGTAAGAGAAGGAAGGTTTCTAAATTACGTATGAAGAGGCTTTCTTCCTTCACTTTTGAATGAAATCAGCAGTCTGTTTCTTTTGTATTCCAGCTGCTGAGGGCTGGAGCTCGTATGGATACATTACTTCATTATTCTATGAGGCCTTGCACTAAGAACATACTCGGATAAGGTCGCGAAGTGTAAAGATCCGGTCTTTGACAACCGTCGTAAGGACAAAAAAATAGATTTTGTGTTCGACACTATAACTATAGGCGGGGCCTGTTGTAGGATGATTGCCGAATGGCGTTCTGCTCGATTAGGTGAATGCGAGTGAGGGAGAAGCTTTCCCCGTCATTTCTATTTCGTCTATACGCCCTAGGATATATAAAATGAAAAGAAAGATTTGTGTTTAGCGGGACAATCCCTCTTACAATGGAAAGATCTCTGTGCGTGGCGTGATAAGGAATCCTAGAAAAGATCGATTGAGACTCCCTCCCCGATCCCACGAAGATCTCTACGTACTTGTTTAACATAAAGTGGTTTTATTTGCCAGCCTTGGCCTAGAGCAATGGAGTGGACTATTCGTATGTAGTAGCTTTGACAACCGGCTCATAAACAGGCCATTAAACGCTAAGAAAACTCTTCTTTCAAAAAGGAGGGTTCTGGTCATACCTAATCAACTATTAGGTTCTTTATCTACCTCAAACAACTGACTCGGTCTTCCCTCCCCAATTCCGGGAAGACCTTAGACACGAGTACCGCCAGTATCGGGAGCTCTCCCTTTCTTCTCTTTTATCTCTGGCTATTACCACATTCTTGGTTTAGAATTTCGTCCTCTTAACCACCTTCTCAAAATGTGACTTCCAGTTCTGATACACCCATTCAGACCCCGATTCAGTCCTTATGCCAAATATCATATCATCAGCATATCTCACATAACCTAGCTTACCTTCCACCTTCTTGGTTAAGTCTTCCATCTCATAATCGAGTTCATGTAAGAAGATATTCATGAGAACTGGACTCAGAGAACATCCTTGTGGGATCCTTTTGTATTTAGAGAGTCAGATTTTCCCGATTTGTCTAATATTAAGGTTTTACAATAGGTTTCTATAAGTTGATAAAATGGTTCGTTATTTGGACCAAGATGGGACCTAAGGAGTTTTAGTAAAATCTCATGATCTAAGTTGTCAAAGCATTTGAGAATATCTGCTTTCATTAGTTTATCAAGCCTACCCCATGTCTGCATTTGAATAAAGAATGTAATAGGTCCTTTACCTCGTCTGAAGCCATGAGATTGGGGTAAAAAAATGTCCTCGAATACAATGTTTAAGAGTAATGATAGGGCATCTAAGAATAGAGTATCCCGTTGCTTGGGGTTGTGTGAGAGGTCACATTTCGTCAGGCTTCTTAGGTTTGGGAATCCAAGATCGGTACATAGGAGAGAATTTGAAAGTCCCATCCACTAAGAGGGGAATTCGCTCCACGAGTTATTTTTTAGAGATTAGGGTTTTCTATTTAGGTTTCTCCTTCCACAGAAGAAGCACGATCTTGAGGCAAGGGGAAGTGAAAGCAGAGGGGGAAATAGAATCCACAAACCAAAAGTAAAAACCAAGATGAAGAGGAATTCAGACCGATATAAGAGCAATAGAGTTGGCAAATCCACTGCCCAAGAAAATAGAAAAGAGGATGTTCCACTATCGATGTTAACTCATGGACTGGTTCCTTCAGCCCTTTTTCTATGTGTTGGTGTTCTATATGACCGACATAAGACTCGACTTGTTTGATATTACGGAGGTTCAGTAAGCACCATGCCGAATCTCTCTACCATTTCCTTCTCTTCCACTTTGGCCAATATGAGTTCACCTGGTACTAGCAGCTTTATCGGGGAATTTCCCATCTCAGTAGGAGCTTTCCAAAGAAATAGCTTAGTAGCCACATTAGTAGCGCTTGGGATGATTTTAGGCGCGGCGTATTCCCTTTGGCTATATAATCATGTGGTTTCTGGAAATGTAAAACCCGATTTCCTCCATAAAGTTTCCATATTTCTACCTTTTCTTGTTGGAGGGGCGACCGCCCGTTGAACTACCAAAGAAAAAGGGGTAAACCAATGTGATCATGACATTGTAGGTGCTTGCGATGGGACGGATGCGACTTCCCTTAGTTGGTTTGGGTGGCATAGCCCATTGTGGAAGTCCCCCCTTTTTTGATCCATTTCTTTAGTCTTTAGGGAGCCAAAGCTTGACTTTACTAAGAAAGTAAGGCTCACGCAGGGGCGCTCACCTTTTTTGGCTGAGCCGTATCTTGCTGGGTGGGACCAAGAGAAAGAAAGGACGGGGGGCAACCATGCATGGTACTTCTCGACCATGTATCCGAGGGACAGTTGAACGAGCGACTCATGAATGTTGTCGGGTTGGACGAGCCAATAACTCGAAAGCCTTCGGTCTGTTTTTTGAGCAAGAATCACAGCGTTACCTTACCTTCACCATGATACGGACTCCTGAGGAGTTGCATCGGACCGAAACCTCACAATCCGCTTTCCACCGGAGGGAAAGTCTTCCAAAAGGTAAAGTACGGTTATTCTTATAAAATAAGTATGAGGAAGAAAAAGATATCATGATGTAAGTCTATTATTCCTTGCATCATAGATGTTGCTGCGTCTTGAGATCCTAATTGCCATGGTTCTGCTGCATCACAAGGAGCAATCATGAGGAATAGCCATTTTAGAACAATCATTTTGAGTCAAGCAAAGCGTAGTACGCGAGTCAATCAACTACTTTTCTCACGAGTGTGAGACAGAGTCATTCCAAGAACTTCTATGGAGGAGATGGTGGTTGTTTATGAAACGGAAGAGAAGGAAGGTTTCTAAATTGCGTATGAAAAGAAGGGTTTTATGTATCTTGCTTTTTATGGATTGCGTGCAGCTTTACTTCCCTTTCAAGCCCTAAGAAAGAGTCCCGCTTAAGCGAATGGATCTGACCCACCTCAATCTTTGAGTAGACCACTTGAGGCTCCCAGCCCCCTGACTAAATGTTGTAGTTTCTAAAGCACAGATCTATCAAAACTCTCTTTTCTACGCTAATTCATTGATAGACTACCTTTCTTTTGGACAGGAAGTGTTCCAGTTGTTAGGCTAGAAACTGACTCCTAACAAGCAGCGAGCACGGATTCGTTCTTCCGCAGAAGGGGATATGCAAGATCGTCGGCTGAAAGCAGAAGGAAGGAGCTTTGGAAGCGCACATTCTTATTAGAGAAAGGGGGTTCTTTCTTGCATTGGAAGATTCCAGAAGCACATTGATGCCGAATGAGTCTTCAGAAACGGTGGAGAGGATATTATGATTGAAGGCTAGACAAATAGCATGACTGAGACCACAAAGGCTATCTAAGTCAGACCAGTTGAATAGATTTTTTATAATAATTAGATAGATATATGATACCAAAAACCGGATAAGGGGTTTCAAAAGAAGAAAAAAAAATTATATATCCATTTCACACGTAGAATTCTCATTTTTTTTAAGTGTGCGCTCTTCGCCTGCCTTCTTGACCACGGATAAGCTACGAGGCTTTGCACTTCGGCCCCTGAGAATACCACATCAAGGTGACAGGATTCAAACCTATGGCCCTCTGTACCCAAAACAGATGCGCTGACCAGACTGCGCTACACCTCGTCTCACCCTCCGAAGCATATAGATCCACCCGATCGATGAACACTCAAACCAAACTCGCCCATCCTTTTGGGCACAGGGACGCGAGAACCAATCCGAGTAATCCACCACTTTTTTTTTTTATAAAATCTACCTCCAGCAAGACAGGGCAACGCCAAAAAGCCCGTATAGTTCAGGAGCGCTCACATTTTTTTTTGCTTTCTCTTTCATTTTTATTTCAAAATCCGGCTCGCTCCCAGCTACGTGTCCTTTGGACCCTTTGCCCGCTTAGAAGTGGATTCGAACCACTGACACAAGGATTTTCAGTCCTTTGCTCTAACTAGCTGAGCTGCCTGAACCACTTTCCTAAAGATGGTGGAATGCCCCCTATCTCTGGCGGATTGCCCAGGGAAGTCATAAAGGAATGGACATCCAGAAGAGTTAATGAAACTTCAACGTAAAGTCAAGATAGGGTGTCTGTCATTATTGAAGAGATTAAGCATGGGGAGAGTTGCATAGGATACTCTCACTTAATGTAGTACTAATACAATTATCTTATCTCTGTCACATCCGAGAGTCTTCTTCGTCTTCTGCTGGAACTGTTTTCTCTAAAGGTAGTGAAGTGAGCCGAGGAGAGGAAGCATCCTGTTCACCAATCCGATCTTGTTTCAGAAGCTGGTAGAGAGTATAGAATAGAATAGGCTGTGATGCCAGAAGAAGGGGAGAGAGATTTTCACTCTTGAGAGATCCTTTGAATACGACCAGGTTGATGCGATGTATTCCACCAGTTGACTGAAAACTTGGATTGAAATAGAAGCCGATTCGACAGGATGCTTTTGAAAACGCAGTGCACCCAGGTAAATAAGGAACGAGATGAATACAGAGGTTAAACGAGTATCCCACACCCAAAAAATGCTACAGCAGTTTGATAAATAAGAGTTAGTTTGGGAATGTTCCGCTTAGTTAACAAACATCGAGTTTTGAGTCGGGGCAGCATGGATACGAGACTATTAAAGTGCAGTTTGGAATCATTGTGGTTTTCTATCTTAAGATTACCAAATTGGAGAATCACCAAGGCCTTTCAGCGATTCGACGCCCCCCCTAAGCTAGACGCTTCACCTACCTGACCTCAGAGAGAATAGAATGAGTCGCCATACTCAAAAGAAGAGTTTGATCCTGGCTTAGAAGGAACGCTAGCTATATGCTTAACACATGCAAGTCGAACATTGTTTTCGGGGAGATGAGGGCTAGGCCCAGGAGAGGAGGGCTTTCAGGGACTGGGGAAGACGAGTGGATTATAGAGCTAGGGATGGGTCGAAGGTTTATCCATTGAGATTGGGCATGGATGAGCCTCGATTGGGCCAGCATTGATGAAAAAATTACAAAAAACCTCTCCCATCGCATCATTAACCGGTGTAAGATTAAAGATCAGGTCCAGGATTCGAGTAAAATCGACCTTCCCTCTCATCTCAGGGTGAGGCAAGGAATTCAATCAAATGTTCATTGTTTAATATCTCGGCTGCTCAAGAAGTTTGACTAGCTGATCCTCCTACCCGGAGTGGATTCTAGGGGAAGGGCAGAGCCTCGCCATTCTTCAGATGGATCGCTGTTCGATAGTTATTGTAGCTGGGATAAGCAGGCACGAACTTCCATATAGCGCCCTAGTTTTTTAGTACAAGTAGCTAAAAAGGTTGGGAGGTACGACTTGTGTCAAACTTGTGAAAGAATACTTGCTGCGCACCTGCTGAACAAGGCTCTTTTCAAGTCAAATGGGGATTACCAGTTTCGTAGGGACCAACCATTGTACTTCTAGAGGAGGGTCTAACATAGCGGCGATTCCCGCTACCCGCTTATCTTATATATTTGATATTCTAATTATCTCTTGATTTTCTATATTATCCATTATTCATTATGAATTTGCTAATGGATTCCGGTATGCCGTGCGCACGAAAGGATCTCAACTGATGTAGGGTTCTGGTCCTACAGACCCCATTTCGGTGCCATTACAGTGGGCTCACTGGGCCCTCCACTTTTTCGATCGCTTTTCTTGCGCGCGAAGTACAGTAAGCTATAGCCACTTTGCTTCCAAGCGTAGGTGGAAGAAGCTGGTACGAAAAAACCTTCTGTATAAAGTTCGAAATGGTGAGTTGAGGTAGAGTAGACCGATGATGATCCTGTAGTCATTTGGCCGGCTATTGAAAGAAAAAGCTTGCATCTGCTCCCCCTATTATAATATAACCGGTCCCATCTCTCTCCAAACCTAACGTGGTAGTTTCCCATCATAGGGCTTTCTATCTATAGATTGAGCCATTACCAAGGAGCGTCTTCATTCAGAACTCAGTTGACTGCTTCTATAGATAAGGCGGAGCATCCTTGGCACAACATTATAGCACATAGGACTTCAGCGCTACTACAACGCTTCATCGAGAGGGACACCCGGCACCACCTATCCCATCGGATCAATCATCCTACCCTGCTGCAGTTACGGAAATGAATGGAAGTGAGGAAAATAGATATATAGTCACTCAAAGTTGAGAGAGGGTTCTCTCCTATCGGTATACGCTTCTCCATTTCGGGACCGAACCAAGCCTCATTTATCTTTTGCCTATCCCAGAGATGTTTTACCCGATGACCCACTCGCACCAGAACCGATAGTCAGGAATTCTATCTCACCCTCCCATTTCGCCAAGGGAGTCTTTGATTCGCAGCATTCATTGGATTGTTTTTAAGTAAAAAGAAAGATAATGGACTTTCCAGATGTAAATACCCCACATGGGAAGGAACCATTCCCGATCGGATTGCCTATTGCCCCAAGTCTTCGTTTCCCGCTACACAACCGTCTATAATCCTCGAATACGAAGTGGCCAATCGAGAACTCAAGCGTAAATCTCTATCTGGGAATTGCCGCCAGCCTGCCAACATAGGGGACGAAATATGATCTATTTTGTTTGCTAGTGTTCAGAAAAAGAAAGAAAAGCGATGTGGTACACTATGCACCACTAACACCCAACCACGGTCTACTAAAGACGACATGACAAGGACATATAAGCTAGGTGAGGTTCCCATTTGATATCTCCCAACCTAAAGGCTTTATTCATAGGTGGTTCTTTTAATCGCCTACTCTTTCGATGAAGGGTTCACTACAAGACAATCGGTCCTATAAGGATCAAATGGGGGATTTCGTCGATATTGAGTCGACTATAAACTACTCATCTTGCTTGGAACCATGGTTGTGTATGGGAAGAGGGGTCCTACCTATGCTTGGTTGGGAAAAGGGTGAATGGTCCTAAAAGGGACGGGAAAAAACCCACTAGAAAGAACGGGGGGTCATCCAGGGTAGTCAACTTTATTCGTGACTCTGAGTACAAGATTTCCAGGATCAAGAAACTCGCAAACCAATATGCTCGGCTGGACTCTTTTCTCGTATGCCCATAAAAGAGTATTTCGGTATAACTAAGCTTGCTGCATAGCTTTTCTTTCTCGTCCAAACACTCCGGATCTTCATTTCCCTTTAATCCATAGGGCCGAAGCTTGACTAAGAAGGGCTTTTTTTATAGAGAGAGAGTCGGGGGGGATCTATATTGGTTGCCACTGCTCTTTTCCTGACTCGAAATCCATAAAGGACTTTAAGAGAGGATGAACATTCCCATTCTATAGGTAGGACTGCCCCCTATTATAGAAGGGTGAGAGGGCTGACTTCCGTACTTCTGATCTGCTAGCGCTGTGAATTACCTTATACCTATGCAGCATGAACGATATGGAAGCACCTACTCTACTAGTCGTCTGCTCTCTCGAGGTCATCTTTCTCTAGGTACAAAAAGGACATTAAAGGATATCTCTAAAATTCGATGTACTTCTTCAAGTGTGGGAGACATCTCATCTTTGCCGAATCTAAAAACCATCGCCTTTGCATCCCAAGACTTCAATGCGGCTATGATCAGATCCCAGTGTTGGTTTACTTTTTACGTTATCCTCCACCAAATCTTCTGATCTCCTATTCTCAATGATGGATAACATAAGGGCTCCGAAGGAGGGAGCTGATCTTACCTTCTATTATATTAGATCTTGCTTTCATCGATTCCCATACTCGCTCTTCGACTGAACTCGTTGGCTCCGCGCTCTATTCGGTCGAAACCCGGTTCGATAGAGTAGGGGTCGCGAGAGAGCAGAGCGTACTGCCCTGCCATAGTCACGAGTCTGTTTATAGTCGCGACTGTTGTCATAGTCAACAAGGTTAAAACAGGTTGAATCCGCCCCCTGGTTTCCTTTTTTATACTATGTATAACCTCCTCATCAACATACGTTTCCCGAATAACCATTGATTTCATGAAAAACCTGCGCTTATTAGCAGCTGAGCCAGGTCCAAGGCCTCTTTCCTACGAAGCCTTAGCAAGTAGTCTCCTACCAAAAACTCTCAATCAAGCCCTCACACCCCTACTAGGTTAAAACCCCATTTTCTTAGAGGTACAGGTTTGGGAAAATGGGGCATTCTCTTATCTTGTTCGTATTCTAGTTAAAACCTCTTCTGATAGGTTGGTTCCTATCCTTTATCTATCAGTAAATGGATGAAATTCACTCGTCAGAATCAATATATGGAACTACGTAAAATCATGCCATGGTCGCTGCATTTGAAATCTTTCGTTCACCCTAGTCGGGTGGGCGCCAGCCGATCTTTCGACCAGATCCCCCTAAAAACAGTATGTGCGGGTCTCCCCGCATGCGGCTCACGCCATTCGAGGTGGCCTAGCCCAGCAGTCATTCGCAAAGATCCCACATAGGGGTGACTAGCTGGGGAAAGAACCCGAAAGCTATAATTGGAGTCCATATAGCCCCTCCTCCCCGGGGTCGGGAACGAAAGCTTTCTAATGTGGGCAGAGACTTCAGGATCTTCTGGTTCGACATTCTATCTCTCTGGGTGCTCTTACAGTCTAATAATTTTTTTTTGCATTCCCCCCAGCACCGCATCTATCGACCGGGCTAACTGCCCCCCCGTTGACTCCCGTCCTATATACTTATCATGCATGGGCGTTTTCTTATCTATAAGTGGAATTCCGCCTAAAAGAAGGTCTTTTATAGAGGGTTCATGCCCCTATAGTGACCTATTGGACTGCTTTTTCTTAGGTTTCACACTAATACTAATGAGCTCTAACCATGTGAAATATTCATCTTCATTGGAGCTTTTTGGTAGTAGTCATGACCAACAGCCATCAGCTGTCGGCTCGTTGGTAATGCGAGAGCTTCAAGCCCGGCCAAACGAGTGGAAGATTTTGATGGAGTCTCGCTTTGATGCTGGGGAGATCCATAGATCTGGATAGAGTCTCGCTCATATAGATAGAGGAAGAGTACGATCGCCCTTTTCTTTCCATCTTTTCCTTTGGTTTTGCCTCAGAATAACTGGTATATGAATACCACCCATCCTTTCTCCTTCCAATTGACTTGGCACCTTTGCCTTCACTGTCAATTGTAAGGGCCACGTAGCATAGTCCTTTACCTCTGGGTTCTTGGTTCTCCACACATTGAGGAAGCTTGCCCCTTTTCTCCTACTTTCGTAAAATATCTGTTTCTGCCACGTTGGGTTTTCCCCATCATCAGGCTCTACTCTAACCTTGCCTCTACTTTTTTATCTTGATACTTCCTAGTAAAAAGGTAAAACTTACTCTTCTCCTTTATTCCCTCTTCTTTCTTGTTTGGCTTTTTTAGAGGTATGCAGGCAAAATCTATTAATGAGAAAGTTGGTATTTCTTCACTATTCGCCTGCTTGAACTCATAGCTTTCCCCGTCCTTTCTTACATCGATTCGATACTATGATTCTGCTGGGACCCGCCCTGAATGAAGGAAGGGCTCTTGTTTCATCTGGCGACGATCGGAGCATTCTCTCGTTGCCTCGATCACTACAAGCAACCCAGTTGAAAGATAGTCTATGATTGGTTTTGCTAATGAACTAGATGCCTGCCCCTTCCAGTCTTGAAGCAAGCTGTGTAAAAATCTAATCAAAGGCTTGTTCCAGTAAATGGTATACAATACAATCCCTGCCTGCCTTGGTCCACTCAGTAAGAGTGTTCTCAAATCCCAAGTAAAGTGTCACTCATCAAATACCACAGCACAGGAAAAGCTACTAGTAGATAGCTAGTAGTAGATCCTATTCCTTTCCTCAATGAGTGTATCATTGGAGGATAACAATCCCTTATTTAAAGACCGAAGGGACTAGAACAATAGAGCTGTTACTCATAGTAGTAGCCGCTGCTTGTTTGAGCTGACTTGCTTATCTTGTTCCACAGTCCTACAATCAGGAAAGGACAGGAAGGGGATGCTTCACACGCTTAAGCTTCGAGACAACTACAAAGATGGGTTCCATCTTTCCTGGTTCCACGCATTTCCCATGATCTCAGTCCGAGGGACAGGCCCTGAAGTGAAGGACGGGAACGAGCGAAATCAATGTGTTCAAATTCCTGGCCTTGCACCAACCATCTAATGGACCATGGACTAAATGGCCACTGCCTGAAAGGACTATGTCCAGGGGACCGCCGCCCCCCACAAGGTACATCTTGCGCCTATGGGCCACTATAACTATCCAAGAAGACATTCAAAATTGGAAGGATAAACAAACCCACCCGGTGGACTGCCGAGCTACAAGTCCCACGACACAGGAGCGGGATTCTCTAAAAAGCCAAGGTCGCGGGTGGCCTAGAGGGCCCACTTGGAGACTTGGGATCTCAGCAGGAAATGTGAAGGTTGCTTAAAGCCTGCTGGTCGATAAGCGAAAGAGAATCAACTAGTTTAGTTCTGATTTTACTAGGCTTATAATAGGGAATACTCTAACCCTGGGAACCGGGGCCTGGACATCCTTCATTTTCTATCGACGTTTCGGCTTTGTCCGTCGACAGCTAAATGTTTCAATCTGGTTCGATTCATGGTCGCATCTGCAAACATTTTCCTGTGGGCCGACGCCCCCCAGTCCAGGCATTGATTGATCTATATCACTGCAGAAGAAATGATATAAAAGTACTTACCTTCTCCTTGGTGAGTCGAAGTGGGGTTCCGTCCTCTCTTGCCTTGCGACCTAGGTCTTCCGTTTCTGGTTTTCCAGACTTTTTTCCCCAGTCTTCCATTTTTCAGCTTTTCATCCTGCTCGAGCTACTTGGCTAACTCTGGTTCTTTCGAAGATGACATTTATTTTAAAAGATAAATCAACACCATGCTTGATCCATTGAATGATCAAACCATTTTTCTTTGAATACTCAAGGGGATTGGGAGGACCAGCGAGGCGGGGGGAAAGAGCGATCGCAAATCTCACGAATCATTTCAAGAGTAAACGTATGCGGTGGCTCCTAAATGAACTTCTCTCCTACATCTGATCGCAACCAGGTACATCTGGTCATTTTATTAACAGTAAGGGGTACCATTTCTTTTCTCTGTCTCACTATACAGGGCTTGATGTACAGTTTCCTCTTTTTCTTGCATTTATGTTGCCTATTGTCACTTTCTGGTGCTGTACTTCTGTAAGCCCTCCTTCAGATGAAGCGGCTAAAGCGTGAGCCTCTACTGCTATGAAAACTAAGGATTCAGAGAGGTAGACAGGAAATGGGGTCTTATAGAGTCCTCTAGTTCCGGCCCCATTTCCTACTTAGTTCCTACGGACGTTGGAAGCGTTGACGATCTTTCTTCCTTTCCTTGTAGACTACTTTTTAGCTGTGCTTGATAAGTCCTCGCATGAATCTTCTTCACACTGATTTCAATCCGATTCGTCGACTCTATTGGCCGGATATCAATACCTTCTACTGACCATGGAAGCTAGTGTGGCTAATGCGTCAGCAAACTGATTCTTTGTCCTCGGCAGATAATTGAAGGTAATCCGTCTGAACTTTAGGCTTATATCTTCCAGAGACTTTTGGTAGGGAATGAGCTTATGATCTTTGGTTTTCCAATCACCAGTTGTCTGAAAGATGTTAAGTGACGAATCTCCATATACATCAATCTTCTTGATTCTCAAGTCGAGGGCACTTATTTGAACCGCCTGTGATAGATGAGGGGGTACTTATTCTTCGTCGGCGGTCCGGCGCACCCCTACTCACTTAAAGGATGTTGCTTAATTACGAAGGAAATTCTTTCTTAATCTAGAGAGTGCCCTTTCGTTAAGCGCATCGAGCCAGGAGTGGACATCATCATCATCTGCAGAAAAATCCAGATCCTCTTTCATCATTAGCTTAGCTAAAGTGGAACAGTGACTGGCTTTCTGGAAAATGAGACGAAACCCGCTTTATCGATATGAAAAACATGCGCTCAAAAATACCTCTTACACCCCCGCCAAGTAATCGAGTTTAGTCTAAATTTGCTGTAGAAGTTGCTCCCGCTCCGGACTGACTTCCTGTAAAGATAGGATTGGGCAATTCCGCCGGTTCTGGAGCTGACCTTCTTATTATGAAAAAGGGGAAGGTGTTTTTTTTATAGAGGTTGAGTAAGGGGGCAGATCTTGAGGCTTCTTAGTCGCAGGAACAGGGAACGAATCCTCTAAAAAAGGAATGAGTTTGCAATGACTACCACAAGAAAGCCGCCCCCTCATCACTTACTGCTATTTTTTCTTGGGGGAGTTCACAATGTTTTTTCTAGCGTTCCTTTCTATTGATGAAGAGGTGACCTCGTGCTCTTCAAGAAATGAAGGCAAAGGCCACCCCGAGCCCGAGTTACCGGGGATCTTGGAGGGGCACCAAATCAAGGTCACCACTCTCGCCCTTTAGAGAGATGGGCGTACAAGCAGGCAATGGGAGTTCGAACCTCCCTCGATCTATTCTATATTCTATAGTGAGCAAAGCGCATCTTGCGTGTCAAGAGAGGGATCGGATCAAGATGTCGTGGGCCCTTCGCGCGCACCGACGCGCTTAGGGAGGCAACCTGTTCGACGTCAGGACCAATCTCTCAACCCATTTCGGGCCGGGAACTTGATCCCCCCCCCCCCAAAAAAAAAAGGGGATAACCCTAATCCTTGGTCCGGGTTTGCTGTTGAGGGTAACGAAAAGCTATGCCCCTAGGCTGGTTGGTAGTAGGTATAGAGCTCCTTGAAAATAAGCGTAGATCTGGAGATTCCCGGAAAGGTCAACCTTTGGAACTGCTGTTGAATCCGTGGGTAGGAAAGAGACATGATCTAAATAAAGAATGATTTAGGGGCATTGATGTGTTCAAATCAGATCGCAGAGCTTCTGTTGGGGCCCCAATGGAAGAGGAGCTTTTTTCTTTTCAAATCAGTTTAAGGGGGAAGGAGGAGAGGCACGGAAACTGGATGTCTAGGGGATCTCCCTTCTCTTTTGGATGAATAGGGTGATTTAGAAGGTGCTTTCTGATCTACGGTCCCTCGGAGCGAGGGGTTAGGCAGGTAGTATGGGCCCTCTGACTTCCAGCTATGGGATGTGCGGCTCCCGCGAAGCGAATGACAGAAAGCTCTTCGAGCTTCTCCTATGAAATATAAAAGATTATTCATACATAGCATAGTCCAAGCGAACCCACTTAAAATCTTTACTAAACTATGACCGGCCCTCATATTAGCAAATAAACGTATTCATGAGCTTAATGCTCACTCGAGTAAGACAAAACCCTTCAAACTTACAGCCACTACCCCCAACATCTTTCTATGACACCCTGCCTGACATCGTCACGAGTAAGCCCCCTTTCTTTTTTTGATGTTTTTCAATCGCGTTTGATGATTGTTTATTGTGAATCCGTTCCCCGGGGCTGGCTTTTTGGGAAGCCTGCTCCCACCGCGCTCACGGCCCGACTGGCCTGCCAGCGGTAGTGGGAATTCTCCCGTTCCCTGGTCAAAGACTTGGTTGGATGCGGGATCTACTCCACGAGGAGCGTTACGGACATAGATGATATCATCACGACCTCTCTTTTCGTACCGCTATGGATACTTAACGCCACGCCAACTGGCGTTACCTGCGCAGTTGCTTCTCAAAGAACATGATCTTTTTTTTCATTCTTGAGAAAAGAGAAGCCCGCAGATCTGGCGCTAATGGCTTCTTGAATCAAGTGATGTTGTTGTAGCCAAACAACAAAAGTCACTTGCTTCCAGTGATAACTACCACTCTCTTATGAATGGGAGGGTAGAGTACGAAGACATAGGGGTTGGCCAGCGAAGGTGCTTTATTTAGTACCAGATATATGTATTTCTAATTCTTTTCAGGGCAGTTCAAAGGCACGAGAGATAAGGAAAACTGAAAAGCTTCTCAAACCAGAATATGAATTCGATCAACCGCTATCAATGCCAGGAGGCAATTCATGGGAACGAGAACCTTTTCCGAGAAGAGTAAAGCGAGGCATAGGATAGATGAATATGTTTAAGTCATCAACCATCTACTCAATATCCTTGTACGAGTCCACAATCGTCGTCCTTCCGGCTTGCTATCTCTTTATCTCGAATCCCTCGTGATGGTAGGACTCTCTCTTCTGGTCTTGGCCTTGGCTGCTGATGAAATTGAAGACATCCTTTTAGATTAGAGGCGCTATCTTTCTTAAGAAAAAATGAGACTTTCCTGGGTCCTCTGGGGCTCTTTGTGCAAAAAGAGGCATTGGTTAGAGCAATGGCATTACTATAAACTCTAATGCTCCAGCCTCACGCAGGTCGTCTTGCCCTCGTCGCCCTCGGCTATCCGCACTTGGTAGTACCCCGGGAAGAAAAAAGGGGCCAAGGCCTGTTAGAGCTCTCTTCAACCTGCTTATGGCTAGATCGATCGATTTCGGGTCAAATAGGAAGAACTAGAAGATTCAACCTCTGAAAAGCGCCTACACCTAATGGCTTAAGCCGCTGTTCCCAAATCTAAAGAGGGTTTTCCTGTACGTTCATCATAAAATATTTCTAAATCCCAATACACCCAATGCCAGATAGCTGCCAAGAAGCACAAGCCAGAAAACACAATATGTGCTCCGGCCACACCTTCGTAACTCCAAATACCAGGATTCGTTATAGTCCCTCCTGTGATACTCCAACCGCCCCATGAATTGGTTATTCCTAACCGAGTCATGAAGGGTATAACGAACATACCTTGTCTCCACATTGGATCAAGAACAGAATCAGAGGGATAAAAAACTGCTAATTTGTATAGAGCCATTGAACCGACCCAACTAGCAACTAGAGCTGTATGCATTATATGAACAGAAAGCAAACGACCGGGATCATTCAATACGATGGTATGAACACGATACCAAGGCAAACCCATGGAAATACCCCTTTATCAATGAAAAATAGACACTATGTAACTTTATTGCACTGACAAAAAAAATGCTATGGACCTCCCCCTTTCAGGGTCAGGCGGCGGGCCCGTCTGCAGTGGTATTACACCAACTACCACTTCTGGTTCCGGGTCCGCAACCAAAGCTTCTCGTAAACCTGATTTGGCTTCACAAAGTGCATGCCTCAAAAGATGCAAATGAAATTCTTAAAATAGCGGGGAAAACCATTTATCTAAATTTTTTTTATCAATTTGAAGAACTCATCCAATCTGACGCAAGGCTCGGAGAGCCTTTGAATTGAATTCCCATCAATTGCAAATTTATATTTTTTGTTAGTTAAGAGAGACAGAGATGAAATAGAGTATTCATCTCTAACTCATTTCTTATCTGACTTTGTAAAAACAGAAATGAAAAAGATAGCAAGTTCTATGCACAGGGTTTTTTAGTGCTTTCTAATTCACAAGAATAGAAGCCTTTCTTTTCTTGAGTTGCATATTTCTGGAACAGGAGGAAACCGATTGAAAAAGTTACATGGGACTGGCTATTCACTCACTTTTTTCTGCTAATGTGCAGCGGCGAGGAGCCAACTGGTTGTTGGACTAACCTATGCTGTGTTCCGGCGAAACGCCGGGTTGTTGGTAAGGAGCGTGAGCGGGCGAGGGGCTCACGCAAGTAAGTGAAGGACCCCTGTAGGGCCTCTTTCTAAAGTGTGGCCCACACACGGCCAGGGAGGAAAGAAAAGGGAGGGGGGATAAGGAGAGCCTTAGCCCTTAGAATAGAACTCTAAACCGGCGTGGTGCTTCAGAAAACAAACTCTTTTTCCATGACAACAGCCGCGACTGTAAAGGGCGGGGTGGTATGCTCTTTATCAACAACAGGGGGGTTGTTCTCCTTTGTCAACGACACAAGCAAGGAGTTGACAAAGTAAACCTTTGGATGTTGTTGTGACGCTTTGGTTAGGCTCGGTTTACTTTGTCAACGCTAAAACCAGGGCGAGCAAAATTCAGTTCAGTAGAGGCTCGAAGAGGGGCTTACTAAGCGAAGGGCGGCAGGCAAAGCTACAAGGGGATAGTGCGGCTTTATTTGTTCTCATGGCAGAGTGAGGGGCGGCAAAAGGCGGCTTTGCTCATGAGTTAGCGATCAAGCGGAAAAGGACCTACTGGCTTCTTTTCTTTCTGAAGCGGAGCTGCCTTGCTCGTAGCTCCCTATTGATATAAAAGGGGATGAAGGGTGAAAGAAAAAGAAGAAGCAAGTCTTGAGGGAGTAAAGAGCCACCGTTAGGTGGTTCTGCGCCAAGTGCAATCGATTGTCCTTCCTTTATAGATTTTTCTCCCATAACTCCACTCAATCAACAAAGTGAATTCCATACTCAAAGTGGAGTTACTGTACAAACGGAATATCTATAAAAATAAAGGGGAAGCATTTTTACTGAAGCCGAAAGGTATCTTAAAGGAATGGTAGCACCACCATCCACCTAGACGTGGCCATCATAAATAGTTCCTGCGACGACGGCGGAGTCAGGTTCGGGATAATCCATTCAATCTTTTTCTTGTTTTTTTTCTCTTTTTCTGAATTTTCCTCTTCCTATGGAACTCCCTCTTGAAACATTTCCAAAACCTCGAGTCTTCTTTCCTCTTCTTCTTTTGGTGGAGCTTCCTCTCTAGTTCTTCTTGTAGCCTTATCCCTTTTTAAAATTCTTCTTCCCTAGGGATCGCCTTTAGAAGCCGGAACGTCTTTGAAGCCAGCTGAAAAATAGATGCGCGCTAGTAGCGCACAACGACTTTCAAGCTTGACTAATAGGGCTTTATAGAGAGAGGTGAGTAAGCGGCTCGCTTCGCTTTTGTTGTGGAGCTCGCTGCCTTCCCACCCCTGCTTAGCATTCGACTTGTGATCCTGGATGCAGTGGAGGATTTTGATAAATGTGCCCGAATGTCCCCCCTCCCTCCATAAGACCCTTTTTTTCTTTCCCCCTCGAGAAAGAGAAAGAAGAGAATAAATCCTTTCTTCTCTTCTTTCATGTGAACGGCCCTATCTTGTATCGAAAGGTTTTTCGTGCTATACACCACGTTGAGAAAGACCAGCCTCCTATGTACCGTACCCTTTTGTGACCTCGAAAGGGGGTCCTCTTTATGATGCTACGGACGGCTGTCCGAAGTGGTAGGGGTAAACTCGGACTCGGATAGGATAGGATTGTGCGCGTCGGGCCTTTCGGGTGTCATATTTCGGCCGAGTTTACCGTACCTCCGGCCCATTATATTACACGACCATAATATTTTGTTACGTTCCACCGCTGTTACGCCAGAAAGAAAAGGTTCCACACGAGCTCCCGTTCTGCGGCGTGGTGGCAGGACCGATAGGAGATTGGCTCCGAGTGTAGATATGGTAAAATCTGCAGGGGTCATGCAAATACATAGGCCCCTTCCCTTATCTTTTGGATGAATGGGGTGATTTAGAAGGCGCTTTCTGATCTACGGTCCCTCGGAGCGAGGGGTTAGGCAGGTAGTATGGGCCCTTTGACTTCCAGCTATGTGCTGTGCGGCTCCCGGGAAGCGAATGAAAGGAAGCTCTTCGAGCTTTCTCCGCCAGCGGCTTATGTAGTGGTCGACCTTATAAAGCTCACTAAGCTTCGCTTCCCTTCCCTTTTTAAATGATGTGGAAAGTCTTCCAGCCTCTTTGATGGTAGGCGGGCGGGCTAAGCCCCCTATTTCATTAAGATTCCATTCTATTTATAAGGGTCATTTTCTTTTATCGTGACGCTTTGATTAGGCCTACTACTATAGGCTACTTCGTACTTCTATAGTAGCCCTTCCACTTTAGTGTAGTTGTAGTTTGTATTGGTACTGAATGAACATATCAAACAAAGGCGATCAGTATAAGCCCTTCTCCGGCCTGGGAAAAGCAGCGAACTCTAGAAGCTAGGGCGTTGTTCACCTTTGGACACGAACACTATTCCGTTCTCAGCGGAAACCCGCCTTCCTTAGAGATTGATCGTTGACTTATCTTATTGCCGTTCAATCTAAGACAACGCTGATAGCTTATAGTGAACATCCCCCTTATGAAACCAACCGAAAGAAGCCTTTGGTACTTGCTGACTCTCCTAGTTAGAAGAAGGCTCTTTGGTGAATTCTTTAGAACTGGGTAGAGTCTCGCTCAGTAAAGAGAGTTGTAGATTCATAGAAAAGGAGAAGAGCCTTGACTTTCTATGTTCTTAGTAAAGCGCTAGCGCGCTACAACTAGCATAGCAGCCTTCGGAAAAGGCTCTAAAGCCCCTACTCCTAAGTTGGAGCAAGAAGCAAGTGATTGAGCGCAGTAGGTCTTCTATGAGAGAACAAAGCATGTAGAAGTCGCCTTACTTACTTAGGGCATTTTCTCAGGGAAATGGTGATTGCCGAAATCATCAGAACACTAACCATTAGAAGTAAAGATCAATTACCGATCTCTTCACGAAAGGATTGGTAAAGGCCCTCCTTTTTCTTCTCACTCGCAAAGAGGGAATGATCAATATCCATTCTCCAGTTTGAAGGGTAAGATGTAGAAGTGATTGTTTGATTCTTCAGTATAATTTTATAAAAAATCACAATAGAAAGATAATTTCTCTTAAGGGTATGACTTTAGCCCTTTTTTGAGGATGTATTAATAATAGAGAAAGATATTATATCAAGTAAATAGAATGTTGCATTCTTTTGCTTCACAACTTGTAGTTCTAGATTTTGTAGGGACAACCACATCAGTTCGAAAGAGAAGGGTACCGTGGAGGGAAGTTCTTCGAAATAGAAAAGAAGAATGAGGTCATGATCGGAAGTGAATGTGGTCCCTGCTTTTAGAATAGTGTCCTGCAGATGGTCTTCCCAATCCGAGTAGATTAGGAAAAGATCCAGTCTGCATCGGATTTCCATTTCCTCATGTTAGACCAAGTGAAAGAAGCGCCATAGAGTGGGAGGTCAACCAAATCACAATCAGCAACGTGATCTGCAAAATCTTCAATACCTCTTCTCTGATTTTCGGCCAGTAAACTAAGAACCCCTTTAATATTTGATTGCATAAGTCATTCATTTGACTTTCCACTAGTGCACCAAGGTAGGTTTCATTCTGAAATAGCCGAAAACATAAGAAGAATGAGAAGCTCTTCAAGGGGGCCAGTTTGATTGGCAGGTACGACTTGGATACGTAGAAAAAAACTAACTTTCTCGAGCTATATGATTGTATGAATAGTACGTAGCTCTATTACTTGTTGGTCCAGACACCCGCATCCTTGCAGAGTTTGAGCTTTATCAAACTGATGTGTCTTTCTGCAGCTGGATGTTGAGCTTGCTAGCTCCTTGCCAGCCCTTTTTGAAGTTTCCCAAGCTCCGTGGTGAATGGCTTATTCGGAAGGTAGTGGTAAAGGCCTTTCTTCCATCTTTAGGCACATAGACCGCGCATTTGTGGGTAAACCTTGACTATAATAATAGTGAAGGGTTAATAATCCCAAAAGAAATTAAGAAGGAATGAAAGGGGAAAGAGCTAAGTCGTCAGAGCAAGTATATCTAGTATCACAGGGGTTTGAACAAGAGGGACTGACTAGTGAAAACCAAGAAAAATTGGGAAAGGGAAGATAAGAGAATGGAAGGTCTATTTTTCACAAAGAACGGACAATGTGTGGATCTAAGGAATGTAAACATTATAAAAGAGGAGGAAGTAGAAGGAGGAATGAAATACAGACTAGTGGTATGAATCGATGTAAGAAAGGACGGGGAAAGCTATGAATTCAAGTAGGCGAATAGTGAAGAAATACCAACTTTCTTATTAATAGATTTTGCCTGCATACCTCTAAAAAAGCCAAACAAGAAAGAAGAGGGAATAAAGGAGAAGAGTAAGTTTTACCTTTTTACTTGAATTCTCCCCAGAACTGGAAGATCATTTCGAGATCTTCGAACAAATTCGGGGGTTCAATGTGACTATTGTCACTTCGGCCAACACACAAGATGAGACTTTACCACCGTGGAGCGGCTTTTTGCAAAAAGATGAGGGGGAAACTCAGTAAGATATTGGAGAAGCGAAATATACGAGATCACAAACGTAGATTGCTCGCGACTAAATATGAATTGAGACGAAAGCTTTATAAAGCCTTTTTTTTTTGTAAAGATCCCAATCTTCCTAGTGATATGCGGGACAAACATCGTTATAAGTTGTCCAAGTTGCCAAGAAAGAGTTCCTTTGCACAAGTAAGAAACCGATGTATTTCCATGGGTCGCCCTTGTTCCGTATATGATTTCTTTCGAATTTCTCGTATCATTTTTCATAGATTAGCATCTCGAGGTTCTTTGATGGGCATAAAGAAATCGTCTTGGTAGTAACCACCAAACCAATAGAATAAGGGTTAGCTCTGCAGCTGGTCCACAAGCAAGGTAAGTAGGTCCATTACCGGCCGGCTCCGATCCGAAAAGACCTAATGGAGTAATCCCTTATCTCGGATCAGAGATGCTAACGGGGCGGGAATCAAAGTGGGGGACCTCTCTACCGCCTGTGTCTATCTCCTTTCAAGTATGCTCCCCATACATAGAATACGTACAAGGTAGTACTCTTAGAAAGAGAAAATCTCACTGCGTGAACATAATATTAAGTTACGAGTGTTCATAGAAAAGAAGGCATCGCCAAACGAGTGGCAGATTTTGATGGAGTCTCGCTTTGATGCTGGGGAGATCCGTAGATCTGGATAGAGTCTCGCTCATATAGATAGAGGAAGAGTACGCGCGCTACGTCTTACGCAGTTGATCGGATCAGATAGCCCTTCGGGCAACCAACACATCAAATTCCGATCAACAACTTGGAGGTATGGCTGAGTGGCTTAAGGCATTGGTTTTCTAAATCGACATACAAGAATATTGTATCATGGGTTCGAATCCTATTTCCTCTGGCACGGAAGTGGAACGGGCGGGCGAAATTACGTGAGAGAAATAACCTCTTGGTGGAGTCCCCCGAGGACAGAATAACACTACTTAGTGACTAGGAGCGGAGAGCCCGTTGCGCCTTGTTTTTGTTTTATGAGTTGAAGTGAAGGGTCCTAGTAAGTAATAATAAGTAGAGCGGAACACTGTTGGCTCAACAAAAGACGTATAACTTTCTCAAGTCAGATCTCCGGCGCCTGGGTAAAGATCCCGTTTACCAAACAAAACGTCGAGAGTTTCACTTAACCATTCCCCTCCTGCAGCCAAAGTGATACGGCTGTAGCATCCACCGGTAATGTGTGGAAGAGGGTAAGCTTTCTATGTGGATAGAACGTATCAACATTGCATCTTTTAAAGAAAATATCTATGAAGAATCTTGATTGTGTTGGGTCTAGCTGGCGAGCGATCCCAGTTCGCAGTAGAGAACAAGACAGGAAGCAAGCGTACCTTTGTTCGCTTCTTCTCCACCAAGCACGGAAGTTTAAGGATAATTGTAGGTCGGTGGCTACCTAAGGAAACTCCGATTCGATCCGCCCCCTGGTTGGGAGGCATCTACCTCATCCCGATCACAAGGAGAGGTTCACCATGATGGGGGTACTTCTTTTTTTTCTCTTCTGGAAAGAATGAAATGCATAGGGGACCATCCTTTTGTTGCGGCATACTCCTGAGATTTATGGATTCGCAGGGGGCCTCAGGCCCTACTTAGTTTCGTAAGCCTTTGTCATTGTCAGTCAACTAAGTAGGGCCTTTGTCAGTGGTGCGAAGCGACTTTGCTCCTTTTCAGCAGGGGAGCGAAAGGTTAGACCTTAGAAAGTCAGCGAACAGCGGTTCTTCTATCTAGGTATGGTGTTCCCCCTTGACTCTCCTAACGTCGAGCTAAGTGACTTCGTAACCTTTGCGATGCGTAGTAGAATGAAGGCTACGCACTGACGCTCTCTTCTCTATTAGCCTAAGCGTCTTCGCTAACTCGCTCGCCCACTATACTATACCCTACTATACAATACATTAGTAGGGTAGGCTAGGCTAACTCAGCCGCTTACTTCTACTAATGTAGGGCTAAGTAGCGCCTTTTCCTTTA